>CM034462.1:34580743-34597376 GCA_019925255.1 Litchi chinensis | reverse complement strand
GAGAAAATGTATGAAATAGCCCATTTGAAATGGTCAACCTCAAAACTAACCTTTTTATTTTTTATTCTTAAAAAAAATCTCAAATGGACAAAAATACCCTTAATGGTAATAAAGGGCGTCAGTTTGATCCCAACCTGGAGGTTGGGATCCCTATTTTCAAGTTGGGATCCGTCTAGGTTTGATCCCAACTTAAAGATTGAGATCCCTATCTCCAAGTTTGGATCCCAACCTGAAGGTTGGGATCCCTACTTTAAGGTTGGGATCATCCTTTGATGTTGGGATCCATACCTCCAGTTTGATCCCAACTTGGAAGTTGGGATCCCCACCTCCAGGTTTGGATCCCAACCTAGAGGTTGGGATCCCCACTTTAAAGTTGGGATCCATCCAAGTTTGATCCCAACCTAGAGGTTAAGATCCTTACTTTAAGGTTGGGATCATCCCTTGATGTTGGGATCCATCTTGAGGTTTGATCCCAACCTCGAAGTTGGGATCCCTACCTCAAGGTTTTGATTCCAACCTGAATGTTCAATTACATATATTTCGTAATTAAATAAATTTTTGGGGTTGTTTGATAATTATAATATTTATCATAAAGGGCGTTTCTTGGGATTGTTTTGTAATTTTTGAGGTTGTTTTGTAATTAAAGATATTTTCTAAAATTACAGAATTGCACTTTAGTTTTCTGAATTATCAAAACTGACATTATTATTATTTTTTGAATAAAATTACCCCTCCCATTCCTTCAATATCAAAATCCATAATTCCCACAATTCATTAACATCATCAACCACAATTCATCAATATCATCAATACAATTCATCAACATCAACATTATAACATTAATAAACAAACAAAAAAAAAAAAAAAAAGAAATCTGGTTCTGGGTTCGCGACCCAGAACCAGATCTGGTTCTGGGTTCGCAACCCAGAACCAGACGGTTCTAGTTGGCGACGAACCCCAGTTCGTCAGCGACCAGAACCGTCTGGTTTTGGGCTCGTCGCCGAGCCCAAAACCAGATGGTTCTGGGCTCGGCGATGAGCCCAGAACCATCTGGTTCTGGGTCACGAACCCAGAACCAGATCTTCTAGGTCGCGAACCAAAACCATATGGTTCTGGGCTCGGCGACGAGCCCAAAACCAGACGGTTCTGGTCGGCGACGAACCCGGGCTCGTTGTCGACCAAAACCGTCTGGTTCTAGGTCACGAACCCAGAAGATCTGGTTTTGGGTTCGTGACCCAGAACCAGACGGTTCTGGGCTCGTTGCCGAGCCCAGAACCATATGGTTTTGGTTCGTGACCCATCGCGAACCATATGGTTCTGGTTCGCGACCCAGATCCAACTCAGCAAAAAAAAAAGGAAAGAAGAAGAAGAAGAGGAAGAGAGGGAGGCGGGATGAGAATGGGTTAGGGAATTTTAGAGAGAGAATGAGAGGGAAAAGTTTGAAAGGGAGAGAGTTAGTGAAAGGGGTGGGTCAGTGTAATTAGTTGCACTGTTAAGGGTATTTTTGTCCAAAATTATATCCATCTGAATAGCCTCATAACTGAAAGGTTATTTTTCAACAGGGTCAGTCAAAAAAGGTTAGATTTCAACAAAACCCAATATATTATTCCATACAATGCGATTTATTCATATATATTTTTACAATGAGATTTATTCACTAGTCATGAGACACATATGCTTCCATGAACGAAGGCATGACATGAAACTAGACAAACTAAATGTCACAACATCAATTATTTATCAACAGATATTACTTACATGCAACAAAGTTAAAAATGCTACTCTTTCTTTTTCAGGTCCAGTGAAACAGATGATGGATGATAAGGAATCGAAACGACGTACAAGTCATCTTTTCTTCTGATTGTGAGTCCAGAATTCTCAGTCATGTTTAAATCATCACCCTTCATTCCATCAGGGAGTTCCCAATCAAAGTGGTACAATAACATTGCGAGTGGAAGTTCCACATTGGCTAATCCAAATGACATGCCCGGACACATCCTCCTGCCGGCACCAAATGGGGTGTATTCAAAGTCATACCCTTTATAATCAATACAATAATCAAGAAATCTCTCTGGATTGAAGCTTTCTAGTTCAGTCCAATACTTGTGATCTCTGCTGATTGCCCATACATTAACAATGACTTTGGCTTTGACAGGAATGTCAAACCCATTAATTTCACATTTGTTGCTACATTCTCTTGGGAGTAACAACAGGACAAGAGGATGTAATCTCAGAGTCTCTTTTATAACTAGCTTCAGGAATATCATTTCATTGATGATTGTTTCATCGACCTTCTCATTTCTTTCAAAGACTTGCCTGACCTCATCTTGTGCCTTTTTCATCACTCTTGGATTTCTCAACATTTCCAACATTGCCCAATCTATGTTTGTGGCAGATGTCTTACTACCCGCACTAAAAACATCCTGGAAGTGGATTTATGAAAATAGATTTAGAATCATATCATACAAGATTACATAACTAGAAATTCTAGTAATTACAACAATTATAGTCTCATTCATCTTACAAGGCTTTTGCTCATACATTCATAGTTCACAAAATAAGTAAATAAACAAAAAAGACCTTAGCATTGATGATTTTAGAAGATGAATTGTATTGTGCAATAGAGATGCAATAATAAAGTAAGAAGAAGAGACAAAACATTGAGAATTATAGTAGTTCGACAGTGTGTCTACATCCATTTTCGTACGGTTGAAAAACTTCCTATAAACTTTTAATAGAGTTACAGCAGTTACTTATATATCAAAACTCTAATCCTGAAAGTACCCTTACAAATACCATATTGTATCGTATCGGCCTGTTCTTTTCACTCCATCAACTAGCCTCACATATTACTTATGTAAATATGAGTCATATAATCAACAAATTGGCTTGAAACTAAATCAATTTAGCTGTTGGAAGGGAGATTATTTTATGTTTAGAAACTAAGAATTTATTATTAGGTAACCGCTAACCTCCCTTAGGTTGTAGACCAAACCCAATAACAGATACAATATGTACAAAAAAATAATATATTGGGGATGCAAACCGAAAATCTTTCGACAAAACTAGTTTTGAAATAATATATATCACATAACAATTGGACCTAAAAACTTAATGAGTAAAATCTTAAATAGTGATATAAGCTCTTTAACATACATAAACACTATATAAGTAAGAACGGTTACCATCATGACTGCTTTGATGTTGTCTGTAGTTAATGGAAATTCAAGTCCCCATGTCTTGTTTTTGTGTACAGTTTCAATTTCTTCTTGCATTGCTGTCATCCATAAAGGTGCATTTGAACTGCTTATATACTTCATGGAAAGTTGAAGGCTCTTCATCCTTTATTAGAAAACAGTATGTAACATTGCTCTCCATAACATACTCCGAGTACCATACTGGTGATCTTCTCTCTCGAGTCAACCATTGAATTTCTGAAGCCTTAGTTTTTTACTAGTTCTTATACTTCATGCTCTAGTTCTACTTAAGAAGAAACTAAATTTTTATGTTCTGAATTATAAAACAATAGGAAGGGCCTCATCTTGTGTAACATATAACATATTGTAAATAATATATAGATATTATTTAACTATAAGATACATTCCAAATAATTTGTATAATTATTTATTATATAAGATATATTCCAAATAACTTGTATAATTATATATTATTTAACTGTAAGATACATTTCCAGATACACTTTTTATCTTTTTCCGAATGGTTTGTATAATTATATATTACTTACAATATGTTATATGTTACACAAGATGAGGCCCTTTCACTTGTTCTACAAGGAAAGCATTTTTTTTTCCCAAAAAAAAGATGACGATAAAAATTGGCATTAATTCTTAATTGCAATCTCACAGTAGACTTGAGGTAGTAGAGCAACTACTCATGATGTCGTTTCCACGAAAACGTAATTCTTATTGATAAAGTATTGTAGGTTAGTCAACTGATACCAAGGTAATTTAGTGATAAACTTATTACACCTCTGCCTATGAAAGAGTTAGCGTGAGTGATATTTCTCTCCATCTTTCAAGTTTGTAATGGTAACAAATAAATAAACATTAAATTGACTAATGTTGTTTGGGAACAAAATTGTAAATATTAAATTATGGAGATTAAACAATTACTAATTAATTAAGTTTACATTGAAGAGTAACTCAACTCTTTTTATTATTATTTTTTTGTCCTTTCTGTGATTTTTATATTATGACGAGGACGTCACAATGTTGAAATCATCCCCAAATTCTTTAGAATGTAGAGAAAATCATTTTCTATTAGGACCATTTCAAAAGGGAAAAAAGGCGATCCTCCCAGCAACAAAACAAAACCAGAGAATTTCTATTAAAAAGAACGGAAAAATTTCAAGTACTGATTTTCATCAATATGAGGATGTGACTATGAAATTCGAAGAATTAATGGATTAGGTTTGAAATAGATAAAAACATATTAAAAAAAAATGAGGTTTTGCCAATTTACTGGTTGAAGAAAGTCACTTATCAATAATAACCTTTGAATTGATTGTAAAGATGATTATCTAAAAGGGTTTTATTGAAAAGTAACCTTATTTGGATGACCCTAGTGAGAAATAACTCTTCAGTTGGTAAGGTTGTGCAGAAGGCTATATTGTTGGACAAAAATACCCTTGGTAAGTCAGGAAATTACAAACGCGCCATTCCCTTGTTTCCCTACCAAAAACCGAGTGGTTTAGTGTGGTCCCAACCCTTTTTGGTCAGCCTGAAGGAAAACAAACAGCCACCTGCCCAAGTCGTCACCGTCGTCCATGCCCGTCGGCCGTCGACCCATCAGCGTCGAACCTAACCTGCAAGGACAGTCGTCAATGTCGCAATGACCAGCCATTTTGTTCGACCTTCGCGACTCGTCACCTACACACCTCTACCCACCGCCGTGTTTTAAACCGTGATCGAGCATCGTGCGAATGCGAAACCGGGAGAAAAGAAACCCGACCCAGGGATCCCACCGTTGTTCACTGTCGTGATTTAGTGGGTAAGAAACCCTAAGCTACTGATTGAGGATTCAGAAGAAAAGGCGACCCGCCTACCAAAGGAAGCTGCTCTCAGTGACGACATATTGGTTTCCTCCACCCACCTGAAGTCCCAACGTTTGTGCATTAGAAAAGTGAAACCGGCAGCAAGTAGTGGAAGAAGAAAAAGACTGCAGAAGCATATAATTTAGTTGACGGAAGTCGAGGCAAAAACTTGGAGGTTGAAGAAGCAGCAACGGAACAAGTCCACAGTAAGAACACATTGCTTATGGGTTTTTGTTATTGTTGTAGCTTGTGTGCCTATATGTTATTTGGAGACTATATATTGTGATGTTGTTAATATTTTTGATTTGGTGTTTTTGATTTTTGTAAATGATTGCTATGGTACTGTTGTTATTGGGTTTGGTATAGTGGCGATTGAATTTGCTTGATTGGATTTGCTTTTTGTGAACTTCATCGTTGGGTTGTGATGGTTTACAATTGGTAGATGTCCCAACATCTAGATTTTGCTCTGTAAGCTACAACTGGGGATTCCTAACCAGTAGGTTGTGAATACCAACGTTGTAGTTGGGAATACCAACGTTGTATTGGTTGGGAATGGGTCACTTGAAGGTTGGGATTTATGTTGAAGATGATTTCGAAATGGAGGTTGAAACTCAACCTCAAGGTTGGGAGTCTCAACTCCTATGTTGTAAATCCGGACGTGGAAGTTGGGATCGGAACTTGTAATGCAATATAATGCCACTGAAATTATTTTGGATCGCAACCTATAGGTTTGGATTGACAACCTAGAGGTTGGGATTTGGAACTTATAAGTTATTTTTGGGATTTTAGTACATGAGTTGGGGATTCACAACATGAAGGTAGGGATTTCCAACATGACGTTCGTCTGATAACAACCTGGAGGTACGGATCACAACATTCAGGTTGGGATCAAAACCTCTAGGTAGGGATCCGAACTTTGTGGTTGGGATAAAGTCTGGATGATCGATAGCTGTTAAAATTATTATCTCAACATTAAAATTGGGATCCCTACCTGGTGGTTGGGACCAAAACCTGGCGGTAGGGATCCCAACTTCCAGGTTGGAATCAAACTGGACTTATTGATCCCAAGCTTAACGGATGGATCCCAACCTTGAGGTTAGGATCAAATCCTGGAGGTAAGGATCCCAACTGGCAGATTGGTATCAGACCTGGACGAATCCTAACATGAAGGGATGATCCCAACCTTCATGTGGGGATCCCAGCCTGTATGGTTGGGATCAATACCTGGAGGTTGAGATCCTAACCTCTAGATACGGATCCCACATGCGCCCTATGCAAGGGATGATCCCTACCATCAAGTAGGGATAACTACGTCCAAGTTGTGATCAAAACCTGTTGGTAGGGATCCCAACTTCCAAGTTGGGATCAATCCTCCAAGTTTGATCCCAATAGCAATGAAATGATCCCAACGTTGAAGTAGGGATACCTACCTTCAGGTTGGGATCAAGACCTGTAGGTAGGGATCCCAATCTTCAGGTTGGGTCAACCCTGGAGGTTTGCGATCCCAATCCCAACGTTAAAGTAGGAATACCTACATCCAAGTTGTGATCAAAACCTGTTGGTAGAGATCTGAACTTTTAGGTTAGGATCAAACCTCCAAGTTAGAAACCAATATGAATTAGATGTTCCCAACGTTGAAGTAGGGATCCCAACTTGAAGGTTGGGATCAAGACCTGTTGGTAGGGATCCCAACTTTTAGGTTGGGATCGGGCTGGAGGTATCGATCCCAATATAAATAGATAATCCCAACATTAAAGTAGTGATCCCTACCCCCAGGTTGGGAGCGAAACCTATAGGTGGGGATCCTTACCTCCAGGTTGGGAGTCCGTCCCTAAATCCGAAAGCTTTGTTTTTTATTCTGTTTGCAGTTTGTATGTCGAATATGGTGTTTGCAACATGGGTGTACGGGTTTTGGTCCACTACACTTTTCCTTACTTTATTGTGGGATCCCTCACTTGCAGGTGGGCAATGCCAAGTTATAGGTTGGCACAGTTATGACTTTTTGCCAATTTGAATTTGGGTTTCCCAACATGATTTCATGTTCTTGTGCCTTATTGTTAGCTTGTACATGCATGAATGACATGAGACAAATCATCATTTGACATTATTGCTTATGCTGAGATGTGGTATTGGTAAAAGAAATTTGCATCTTTATTCTTGCACTTTTGTTATTTGCCTCAGGTTTTTAAGAAGAGCTGGTATTGGCTTAAAGTTTTTGCTTTGGCTACAATCAGAGATTGGGATGCCGTAGACAAGTTTTCAAAGGAAAAAAGACCTCCAAATGGTAAAGTTATATCATTACTGTTGCATTTGTACCTAGTTGGAGATAATGTTCACAGTTCCAGTTGTTAATTGCTAGTACCATATATATACTGATTTCAGATTATATATTCTTTTCCATCTGTTTTTGTGTGTGTGCTAAACAAAGGGCAATTAGGTGCAAACTATGAAGTTAGGATTTTCTTCATCAGAGACTCAATTTGCTTTAATCATACAAATTGAAAAGAAATATGAGTCGGTCATTTCGATAGGTTTCTGCTTCTTCTGAGAAAAGCAATTTGGTTAAAAAAAAATTAGTTAACCTTCTGCACTTTCTGAACCCCCACCCACAAAACCCATCACACTTCTGAGCAAAAAACTTGGGCATTTCCATGCGTTTTATTGTCTTCTTTAACGCCTATTATACATTCTGTTCTTATGTATTTGATAACCTGTGTGTGTTTTTATTTTTTAAAGAATTATGAGATCTTGTAATTAAATTGTTAGTACAAGCTTTCAGCTATATTGAACATGACCTGTGACAGAACCAATTGTTGAGTACTGATATTTTGGCACTTCATTATTTCATTCATATTTAAGATGATCATTACTGTGATGGCAACTTATAATTTATCTCTTTATCTATGTCTGTCTTTGCCTAGTGAGAAGGGTTAGTTAAGATTCCAATTTAGTTGTAGTAAAGTGTCATGTTTGCTTGTCCAAACCCGCATAATTTATTTTTCCCTTATGATAGGACAGATTGTTTTATTGAATACATTGGCAGCCTCCAGCTGGAAATCAATATGCAGGAAATTAGAATGCTCCAGCAAGAGTTGGTAATGCTTTATGCTGGGAATTTTAGCTGCAAAACCTTCTGTCCTCTTTTGCCATCTTTTCCTAATCTTTTGAAGTATTCAAGTAAAAGGGGAAAACAAGTATATTTCGTTACGAAGATTTTTCTTGCAAGTGCTATTTATTATTTAACCTTTACCAATATATCTATCTTCACAATATGACATCTATCTACTGGTTGATATCCACACACATCCAGTTTTAGGCTCAGACCTTATTTATTAATAGAGTTGCTCAGTTGTCTCTGCATGCAACAATGTGATTCTCACTTGGTGGAATGGATTTATGCAACAATATTGCTAAATACAAAAATGGCTGCATGAATGTCTGGTGATCATGAGAATATAAGGTTGTGACCTTGTTGATGCTGACAGAAATTTGCTTGAGATTTATGTATATTTCCACCATATACACTTACATAGGACTGGTGTAATATATGGTATATGTTACAGTTTATTCAGAAAATGTGGTGAGGGATTTCCAATGGGTTTTTTTAAACTTGCAGGTTACCGACAAGATGGATACTGCTATTACGTGCAAGATCACTGATGTGCAACATTTTTCTTCCAAAATTACATGTTTCTCTAAGCTGGGAGCCATCAAAGTTATAGCTGACAAGTTAAGTGACGTCCAGCTGGAACTCTTCAAGAGGTCTTGCTTCGGTAAACTGTTTGACATGAAGGAGCGAAAGTTTGCCGGTCAATTAGTGCATAACATGCTGCTCCGACAAGTGGAATGTGATGATTCGGATGAGCTATGGTTTGCACTTCCGAATGACAGTCTGATTCGATTCTCCATGCAAGAATTTGCAATTGTGACAGGGCTTGATTGTGGGGCATACCCGATAGATGGGTCAGCTGAGGAAGGTGCATCCGCTGAGCCGTTTAGCCAGAAATTTTTTGGGTCATGCAGCAAAGTTACAAACAAAAGTCTGGACGCCACTTTTAGGGGTGCATCTTCGGACAATGACGAGGACATCGTCAAACTTGCATTGCTATACTTCTTAGAAACGGTGTTACTTGGGAAGGATCCCAAGAACCAGATTCGATGGGAACATATTCGTCTATTGGATGATATGAATGCATTCAACAAATATCCATGGGGTCGTTGTTCCTATGACATGACATTGAGTGGCCTGAAAAAAGATTTTAACAAAATGGCTACTAACGTCGAAAAACGTCATAAATGGCTGAAGAACAAGGGAGACAGTGCATTCTATTCTTTGTCGGGTTTCCCATATGCATTTCAGGTACATCTCATCTTCACTTGTAAATTATTTTGGTTTGTTAAGTTTGGTGCGCTTGAGAACCACGTTTGATGTATTTTCTGGACTCATAGGTATAGGCATGTGAAGCAATTCCGACTATTGGCCATCATATTGCCCTTAAATCCACAAATTTGGTGCCGCGCTTCCTGAGTTGGAGTTCTACTGCTATCCCAAAATCAGGGGAAATAGTTACATTATTGCATCGCTCTGATGTATGTACACATAGTACTGTGTTGATCTTGATGCCGTTCACTGTAGATGATGTTTAGAATCATATTTGTTTCCATGTCATGGCAGCTGGAAGCGCACCCTACGTTGGAGGCGACGGCTGCAGAGGAAAAGGAGGATTACTTCCAGTATTTTGTCACGGAGCAGCGTCCAGCTGAGGGGTGTTCACATACCATCGCCTCTGATAGTGATGGCAATGGGCAGCATGACAACACTGGCCTACCTAGATTTCTGAAGGCCCAGCGTTGTGGAAGAGGACCATCTGATCAAGTACAATAGTTGTTAGCTTTTAGTTTTTTTTATGGCATGTACTACGACTAAAAGCCGTCACTGTGACATAAACTGATTTGCTGGCAGGCTGGCAAGGATAGCAGTCATACGAAGGATGACCAACTACATGCCGTCCATAAGCAATTGCAGCAGATTCAACAAGAAACACGGAAAGCACTACAACACACAAACAAGCACCTAGAAGAGACAATGCTGCTGGTACAGGAAACAAACAAGAAGGTTGACAAGATTGTGGAATATTTATTTTCAAACACAGCTGTTCCAAAAAAACATAAGCCACCTGCAGGAAAGGTACACTTACAATTAATATCATGGCCAGAAGATCCGCATGTAAGTAATTTCGGATGCCATCTAAACATGTTGTTTGGCTTTTGCTGTACAGGAGAACGATGAGCTAACGGGTGAAACCCCCGAAGACATTATTGGGGTTGAAGCAGATCTGCCAGATCCAGTCGAAAGGAGTAAAGACGGACGTCACCATGGGGAAGTTGACAGATTTGGTGAGAAAATGACAATGAACCCGGATGTGGCAGCTAAAGCATGCCAGGCATCGCCTTCCATTGGTTCGGATGTAAGTGTGAAGATCATACCACAAACCAAACATATCGATATGAATATAGTAGGGTCACCTTCGGTGGGTTCGGACGTAAGTATGAAGATCATAGAAAAATCCAAATTTATTAGGAGAAAGCGCAAAAAGGGTCCACAAATTTCGTCTCCATTTCAGGAAATTGAAGTTGTTCCTAGAAAGCGCACCAAATTCGAACCTTTTCCAGTTCTCTCCGCTTCGGAAGTGGAAGCTTTTAAATCATGGCGGGACGAAGATGTCTCGAACACGTTGTATGTTTACCACCTTCTTACTTTTTCCTTAATATATTTTACTGTGGTATACGCTGCTTGGATAACAAGATGTCAACCACTTGAATGTGACTGCAGACCTTTGGTTCGGTTGCCAACTGGGGACTGCAGCCAGCAGTGGTTTCAGGCCTTGTCCAAACCCGATGTCTGGTTGGCTGATTCGGTGCGTCAAATGAATAGCGCAAGTAGGTATGTCATACTTATATAACTAAAATCGGAACATTGACATTTTCCTCGTGTTTGACAGCATATGGATGCCGCTTTCTGCTTTATTCGATGGAAGGCGATGAGGTGTCCTTCGACCAAGATGGAAGCATTCACAACAATAGATATTTTGTTTGGGGTAAGTATATTGTTCGCTTAAGGTCCGCTGCTGCACAGTCATTTTCCTACCTTTATCCCTTACTAATTGAATTTGCAACTTCAATATATGTAGCAACATTTACAAAGTAAGTGGGAGTGTTATACTAAGAAAAAATTAAATGGGAAGACGATGACATGTGCATCAAATACGCAATGGGGGAGGTGTCTGGCAGCCAAGATAAGTCACGGGAGGTAGCCTGTCGTCCTTGGACTGGACTGTCGACGGTACGTCACTTGTTTTCTTGCATTGCAGTTGTCAAGTTTACTGTCACGTAACATACGCAAACTGATTTGTGGTTCTGTTCTGCCTGAACTGTCTGTAGCTGTACATGCCATTCAATTACAGGGGTGTACACTGGGTCCTCGTCAAAGTAAACTTCAATGAGCGCACTATAACCCTGTTTAACTCACTTGGCTCATACGTACGCAATTACAAACAGTTTTTGCAACCCATACAAACACTATTGCCACTGCTCCTTCAGAAGACTGATCACTATAGGACAGATATGCGCATGACTGCAGACTGGTATACCAAGAACGGATGGACAGTGTCTCGATGCGACGACACGCCACAGCAAGAAGCAGCGTAAGAGCTGTACCCGAACATTGTGTATTTACAGTATTTCTACCTACATGTACGTTATGTGCTAACTAATTGAGTTTGCTGCCACGTTTATGTAGTAGTGGTGATTGTGGGATATTCGTTATCAAGTTGGCCGAACACATGGCTCACGGTCTGTTGGTGAACTCATTCGACACATCCAACATACCAAATTTCCGGTTGCAGCTAGCTCTTGATTTATGGAAATGGTCTCGTCAATTGTACGGAGGTAATAATATCATTTTGCTTACCGGTGATCTATAGAGGTTTTAAATGG
Source organism: Litchi chinensis (assembly GCA_019925255.1). Classification (NCBI taxonomy): domain Eukaryota; kingdom Viridiplantae; phylum Streptophyta; class Magnoliopsida; order Sapindales; family Sapindaceae; genus Litchi; species Litchi chinensis. Next base: position 34,585,327 of record CM034462.1, on the reverse strand, counting down.
TTACTGTGCCATCAACTTGCAACAGTCCACCTTACTGAAAATCTGTTCCTTATTACTGTGCTGAACAGGTTAGTGGTTCGGTGGCTTCTTTAACAAGACAGATACATCTTCGGATAATGTTCCCTGAGCAGTGACATCAACTGTAACTACTGGTTGATGCAGGGGCTTATTGTATTCAACTATGCTTTTTGGGATAATTAGAACTTAGATACAATGATGAACGAACTGATGTGGTGTGCCTAATGATAGGTGTCCTTGCTAAAATTTCAATGTTATTAGTTACTGAATATCGATGGGTGCTCTTTCAGTCATGACAAAGTAGTGCAACTTTTGATTTTGAAAATGGAAATATATATGCACGAATTTAATGGAGAAACAGAACTAGATTATAACATGCTGTCCAATTTGATTTCTTTTTATTACCAACATTTGGGAAGAATCTGTAGTAATGTAAATGATGGTGGGTCTTTTGTTTTCTTGGGATCCTTTTGAAGTGAGATTTTTACTCCATGTTTTTTTTTGGCTAATGTTTGGCTATTACCCACTTGATTTCAGGTTTTGCTTCTCTGTTGCATATCTCGGATTATACTTTTATGCTACTCTTTCTTCATAAATTTAAGTACAAGGTTTATATTTATTTCCAAACTCCCTCCTAATCTTCCCGTTTGTGATTGGGATGTGACACTAGTTGCGGTTAAAGATGCCAACACGACAGATGGTGCTTGTTATTTAAAGATTAAGCTTCCATCGATGTTCAGACTACCTGATGGTTTTTGAAATTTCTTTCACAACCCGCTTTGTTGTAGTGTAACCGTTCCAACCCACCTTGCTTCCTCCTTTTGTAGATTCTACTTCAGGTTTTGCCCGCTTCCTTTGATTGCTGCGACGACAAATACTTGATTATTAAAAGTGAAGTATTAAAAATTGATTATTAAAAGTGAAGTATTAAAAATTGATTTTCACAGGGACATTATACAGTCCTTGATTAATGATTTGGTAACTTCTATTTTCTTTGCTAAGGGGCCTGAAGAGGTTTTAAAATTCAACATTCTTTACTGTCTTTACGTATGGAAAACTTGATTGCTGAAGCGTTTAGAGTTGGTTTGGAAGACTTTTTCCATGGCAAAGGTTGGTCTCCGAAGGATTTCAAAGGATATTAATGTTGTTTCTCCTTTGCTTCATCACTTGAGATCAACAAAAAATGAGCTCCTTTGCTTCATCACTTGAGATCAACACAAAATGAGCTTCTTTGCTTCATCACTTGAGATCAACACAAAATGAGCTCTTTTGCTTCATCACTTGACATCAACACAAAATGAGCTCCTTTGCTTCATCACTTGACATCAACACAAAATGAGCTCCTTTGCTTCATCACTTGACATCAACACAAAATGAGCTCCTTTGCTTCATCACTTGACATCAACACAAAATGAGCTCCTTTGCTTCATCACTTGACATCAACACAAAATGAGCTCCTTTGCTTCATCACTTGAGATCAACACAAAATGAGCTCCTTTGCTTCATCACTTGACATCAACACAAAATGAGCTGGTGGACTTGCAAATGAAGCACTACATTCGACATGTGAGAGTGCCAGAACTTATATTTTATTTTAAAGGCATTTGTATTGGGTAATTTAATATAGACTCCCAACTTTGTATATGTGTGTTGCATTTATTTGGCAGGTTAGTACTGTATTATGTTATTAATTTATTTATCTTTTACTTTACTAGAAAACATGAAATATTGTATTATTGTTAGTTACCAGCGCACCGAATTTTTAAGAGCGTACATTTATTTGTCAGGAATAATCGTTCTCCTAGGTCATCTAGAGGTACAAATGATGATTCTATTGTTAATTCCATGTTTACAGTAACTAGGCAGCGATTAAACGTGTCCGCATCAGAAGAGCAAGACATTCTCTCAGTTGTGGAGCCAATCATGAAGTCCATCAGACGGATAATGCATCACTCTAGATAGGTTTATACGCTACATCAAATGTACATAAGTATGCATATATAGATATATACATAAATAAATATATGCATATATTAAGGTTGGCTACTATTTTGTTACTAAATGAAGTAGTCATGTTGTAGGTCACTGCCAAGGCATTTCTAACATCTGGATAGCCGAAATGCCAGCTTGCGATTCAAGCTTCTTAAATAGATTCAACAATAGCACTTTCTAAACCAATTTTCCCAGATGAAGTGCGGCATATAGCCATAATACTCATCTGCCCATAGTTTCACAAATGCATCACACAATTTTTTCTCACCAAGCAAATATCAGAGATTGTAAAGGGTTTTGTTACAGAAAAAGCCTATTGTCCTAACCAGATGCATGTTATATAAGTAAGCGGGCGATTAAAGTTTTTATATCTGCACGAGCTGTATCATCTCTGGCTTGTAGAACTCCACTCAGTAGTTTCAAGAAGATGTCATCAGCTCTTGTACAAGTAGATGGTTGACATGTTACTCTGTGCAGAACCTCAGTAGCTGAGTCATGACGGTGAAGTTCAGCAAGTAGAGATATGACTTTCTCCTCTTCCTCATTGGACCATGGAATGGCTGTTAGGCACTCCAACCATGACAGCATACCCGAATAAAAAACGATAGTTGCAGACACCTACAACTGGTAAGCGAATATAACAAAAGTTCCACTACAGCAGAACTGACGAAAGGTGGATGTTCTTATCCAATAAATGAGGAATAAAGCAATAGCATCAACATACTTAGCACTGGTTTCTTCCGGTTCTGCTGATATTATTCAGGTTCCAACAACATATGCTGGACAAGAAACTGATTTAAACTTCCAGCTACAGCAAAACTAAAAACCAGAAATGTGGTTACAGGAAATTATTTAGTCATCACAATAATTATACTATGTTTAAATTTGTCTTAGTGAGTTCTGAAATTCTAACGATTAAGTCTAACTAAGCCAACAAACCGAACAAGATTCATTTTACATCAAGTAGAAACCACGTTTAATGATAAAATAACAGTTCACTTGTAAATTATGATTTTTCCGTTACATGTTCACATTATCTACAAGAGAAAACTGTTTAGCCATAACAACTTGCAAAGCATAACTTACACCAGATACATTCCTCATAACAGAACTATCACTGTTATCAACTACCATCCAAGTCATAGAATTTGGATAACTAACGATGTAGCTCTGTTATGATAGTAGGGCAGAAATTAACTACTTGCATACAAAAAAATGTATAAATAATTTCAACAAAACAAACCAAACATTGTGACTTGTGAGAATTCCTCAAACATCCCATTTTCTTTCATTTTTCGACAACAACACACAAGTAGGCACAGACTGCAATATCAAAGCAAACAAAACATACTCATCACGCCTCATTAGCCAAAACTAAAAACCACTACCCAAAACACCCAATTCAATAAACCCCACAAAGAAAGACAAAATTTCCACTGGCATTTCTGCAGGCCATTTGAGTGTAGTTGCTGATCATACTGGAATAGGTGTCCTACACTTTTGTCTGTTGTGTCCTAAGCCACCACATCTACTGCACTTTGTTTGCTTCTTGGCTTCACCTTTCGAAGGTTTTCTTTTTGTAGTAAGTCGTCCACGAGGCTTACAACCTTCAGGTGGTAGGACAATAGGAACTTCAACATGTTCAGGCCAAATCCAGTCATCTTCATGCCCAACCGGATGAATTGAAGCTGCATATGCTTCTAGTAAAGTTTCCACGCTATAGTACAGAGCACAGTAGCTATAACAAGATATGTGGCGACTAGTACAGGCTGCTAGTGCATGTGCACATGACAGTTGGTCTAGCTGAAATTTTTTGCAGTCACACATTCTATTCTGCAGGTTCACAACTGGGTTCAAATATTCATCTATAACAAGATACTTTTCTGAATCAATAGGTCGCACAGGATAAGTACATGCTTTCTTCATCCTCTCTCGCAGCTTCGCTTCAACCCATCTGGTCATTGGCGTAGACATTTTCGCAGCTTCCTCACGCCTTTCATAAAACCATCTTTGAAGTACAACACGTATATGCTCTATTAACTTCATGATCGGTAGCTCTCGTGCCTCCTTTAAAATGGCATTCAAACACTCTGCAATGTTTGTTGTCATTATGGAATATCTTCTACCATCAAACTCACATCTAGCCCATTTTGTTGGTTCTGCAAGCATCAAATACTCAGCTGCCTTGTTATTAACTCCTGTGATTTGGGACATACGCACATTAAACACTGCAACCCGGTATGCTTTGGCAGCCTTGTAAAACAATTGCTGCACATCACCACCTTTACAATTGGCCTTCATGTTTTGCCCCAAGTGATATATACATATTCCGTGCAATGCCCCTGGAAACGAATGTTCAATAGTCGTTGCTATACTTGTGTTTCGATCTGAAATGAACACAAGATCTGCAACTTCTCCAATACACCCATACAACTTTGTCATAAACCAAATCCATGCATTATCATTTTCTGAATCTCCAATGCCAAAAGCTAATGGGTACACTTGGTTATTTCCATCCATGCAAGTCGCAATAAATAGTGTTCCTTTATACTTTGATTTTAGGAATGTTCCATC
>CM034462.1:34328417-34580243 GCA_019925255.1 Litchi chinensis | reverse complement strand
ATTATCCAAGATGTGTTTGATCTGTGTTTTATCTTGTTGTGTATTTTCTCCAAAGTTATTTTGAGATTTATCTAGTAAGAAAAATAATCTCTTTTAGTGAATATATATTTTTATTAATTGGAGTTTCCTTTTTACTTTTTGATTTTGGGATAAAATTCATTCGAAATATTTTTTTTGAAATTATTCATGATATTTTATTATTAATTTGAAATAAATCTCTTTCATTTATTAGAGATATTTATTGACCTAAATTGGAATTGATCTCTTAGATGAATTTGGTCATAATAATGACCAAATTCGGTCATGGCTGAAAAAAGGAAAATCTTCCTATTTTAAGCTGATTTAATTTGAGCTATTTTATCTCTAATTAAATTTCTTATTTTTTAGATATTGCTGACGAGAAAAAAATGGTTGAATGTTGGCACTATATAAGCTAACTGAACTCAAGAAAATTTTCAAGCAAGCAAGTAGTGATCTTTAAGTGTATTTAGAGTTAGCATTTTATGTAACTTAGAGTGATTTTTCTCTAGGTGGTTTCTATTCTTAGGAAGTGTAATGCTTCTAAGCATATCTAGCAACATTCGCTTTTTGGAGAAAAGTCGTATGGTCTTTGGAAGAAGACAGATCTCAAGGGTTTAGAAAGAATTCAAGAAGCTAGAGATCAATTAAGTTAAGGGAAGCTTATTATACTAGATTAGTAGAGAAAGTACACCACTTTGTCTCAAATATAAAAAGAGAGTATTTAGTTGAGTGAGTTAATTTTATGTGTACTATTTGAACATTTATTAATAAGTATAAACATATGAGTATAGCCTCATAGATGTAGAACAAACCGAATCACGTTAAAAATGTTGTTTTCTTTTTTGCTTTCTATTACAATACTTTTTTAGTTAATTATTATAACATTTTTTTTTTTCTATTCTTACAATAATTGACTGTCAATCGTTACAACAATTGAATTAATTTAATTTAATTTGAAAATTTTGATAATTTCAAAGGAAACGAGTTTTTTCCATATATATTTTATTGTTCTTCAAATTAAAAAGAAGCAAGGAATATATGTCTAGCTATTGAAAATTTTAAAATCAATGTCTAGAGTAAAAGTTTTATTTTTCAATTTTAATAGCGAAGAAGTCGAAAAAATGGACACACAAAATAGAATTTTGAGTGGCAATAGGCACATTCCCTCTTAACGCGACATATGTGCATTTTCTATTTTATGGTGTAATCTATGGTTCCAATCCTACAATGATTATCTATTAGCATGTAGAACATCTTCCTTATGTACTGGAAGTGAATAATTAAATCAGGCATATGTCATTTGATTGTACTGATAGGAGCGGCCCCTGTATTGTATTGCTAAAATAACTGGCTTCATTATGGGGTTTGACAGGCAGTCCATTTAGAAGGATCGCTATGGGCTGATTTTGGAGGCCCATATGTTTGAAGTATTCAAAATTTTTTGTCCAGAACCTATAGGCCTATGGCCCAAATTATTTATTATTTTTATTTTTATGAAAAATTAAGAAGCGAAAGAATAAATAGGGAATGTACTTAGGCAAGAGATTTTTTTTTTTTTAATTATTGCAAAGCATTGAATAATAATTACAAGAGACTTCATGACACCAATATAAATTAGAATTTAATATAAAGAATATAATACAAGAGAAAGAGAGTTTCTAAACACAAGCCTTATTCTTTTCATAGATAGAAGCAGAAAAAACTTGTCCGAGAATTAACACCAACACACGATGGCTATTAGCTTTCAGGATTTCTTCTAGACACCGTTAACTATAAGGAAAAGCAATTTGCGGTAGCCAACAATCTTCACAATCAAGAAACAGTACCTAATCAAGCAATTTGAGACCACAAATAAAAAACCATTCCAGTTTCAGTTGAGTAATTAAAGTTGCCATAAGACCAATGTATGGCGTGGAGTTGGAGCATCCGTCCCATTAAATGAGCTGTGAGACAATCTATGGAAGATTTTTTTACTTGTAATTACAGAACATGGGAAGGATGATAAGGAATTGGAATTAAGCGCAAATCATCTTTTCTTCGAACGGTCGAATCCATGGCCTCGGCCATGTCCATATCTTCATGCTGCATTCCACTGGGGAGCTTCCAGTCAAAATGATACAACAATGATGCCAGTGAAAATTCAACATGTGCCAAGCCTAATGATATTCCAGGACAAATCCTTCTCCCAGCACCAAATGGGATGTATTCAAAATCAGTCCCCTTATAATCAATAGGAGAATGAAGAAACCTCTCTGGAATGAAACTCTTAGATTGAGTCCAATATTTTGGATCTCTACCTATTGCCCATATATTAACAATAGGTTTGGCTTCGATTGGTGTATCAAATCCATTAATTACGCATTGCTCTCCACATTCTCTTGGAATCAACAAAGCAGGAGGATGTAATCTCAAAGTCTCTTTTACTAACTTCAAGAATTTCATTTCTTTCATGCCCATCTCATCAACCTTACCTCTACTATTAAAAACTTGTCTCACCTCGGCTTGTGCCTTTTTCATTAGTCTAGGATTCCTTATCAATTCAGACATTGCCCAATCTATAGTTGTGGCAAATGTACTGTCACTGCTAGCAAAGAAAACATCCTGAAAAGCAAATTATTGAAATACATATGAATTAACATCAATAGAGTTTCAAATTAAAAATTTTTAATAAAGGACCGATTTCTATGGACTCCAAATGTCGTCTCACTTGTTAGTTACCATTATACCCAAAAACTTAACCTGATAGGAAATGACACAACTATAGTATTTAAAATTTGAGGTTATGATATATTGATAAACTCTCTCATAAGCAACATGAACAGATAACAATTGTTTGATATATGTTAGACGTCTCTTATAGTATAACATATGTAACGAGAAGAATTTTAGATAAAGGAGGAAATTTGAATTAGAGATCTTTAAGCTTTGATACATGTTAGTTATTACCATAAACCCAAAAGTTTAAGTGGATAGGAAATAACTCAACTAAGATTTAAGGTTATCATATATTGACATCACTAACATACAAAAGAAAAAGGTACTTACAGTGATTATTGCTTTGATGTTGTCATTAGTTAAGTGAAATTCAGAATCACCATGCTCTTGAAATTTCAAAAGAATATCAACTAGATCTTCATCTACTTCACTCTTGTCAAACTTTGATTTTGCCTTGACACTATGTTCATTGATGATGTTTTCGAGTATTTTGTCCATTTCTTGGTGCACTCTACGTAGTTGATACCTCACTCCGCTGATCCATTGAAGCAATTTAATGGAAGGAAACAGATCTGCAATATCAGCTCTTGTAGCCAATATTATAACCTTCTTGATAAGAGACATCAATATTTCTTGGTCTTTGGATCTCTTCCCAAAGGCTGCCCTTGAAGTTATGGCATAAGTTGATGAGTGAATGTTATCCGTAAGGTTAACTAGTGATCCTGCTTTGGAAGCAATCCAATCAATGAGATTAGAAATCTCTTCTTCTCTTATTGATTGAATAAATTGCACACGTTTCTTGCTCAAAATTTCCACAACAAACATTTTTCTTAGTTGTCTCCAATAATCACCATATGGTGCAAATACTACACCTGTACAATCATAAGATATAATCTTTGCTGCTTGATGGTGACCCCTTGATGCAAAGATACCACCATGAGTTTGCATCATATCTTTGGCGTATTCCGGCGCAGAAACAACTATGGAGGAAATTTCTCCAACTTGTAGGTGCATCAATGGTCCATATTTTCATGCCAAGTCTCTTAATCCATGATGGGGTAGAGTAACATAGCCAACAAAGTTGGTGCAAATTTCCAATGAGAGGCAATTTCCATGGGCCTGGAGGTAGATTTAGAGTTTTATGAGGGGGGTTGTATAACTTCCCTACTTTTAACACCATGAAAACAAAGAGAAGAGCAAAGGTGGCAAGGATTGAAAAGAAGGGGAGCTTAGCCTCCATGAACAACATATTAGTGGCAGCAGGTTTATGGTATGGAATTTCATGTTTTGTAGACCACCTTAAATAATTCTCCACTTGTGGTTTGGGTAACACTTGCAGAATTTCTTAATGAAGTCAAAAGAAGTACTATTCTTATTTTTAACATGTGCAAGGTTGACTTTGTGTTCATTATTTTAAGTCCATTTGCAGGGTATCCGCATCTCCACACAATATAAGTTTTGTCTTCTCTGTTTTCTTTTATAATTATTGTTCCCAATAACATAGTCTAAATCCTTCCCAAACCTAATGTGAGTAACAGCTAATTATTATTCACAATAACAATTATTATTGGCAATAATTATTATTATTCCAATAACTCGTTTCTTCCAGCTATTCATTAGTCTCGCAAATATTATCTTCTAAAATGCTGTTGTCTTAGAATGATAGGGACACTCGAATTTTATCTAACCTTCCATGCTCATATAAAATATTGAAGTAATGCAGAAGAAAATGAGTAAAAGAAAACAGTCATAAAAATATTCAATATAGTAGGATGCACCATACACAATCAATGCAATCCCTTCTTGTAGTGCAATCACAACGAAAGATACATGATCCAGTTGAATTCAGATATATCTCCAATTTGAGATACTATCTAAAAAATATTATCTAGAATAACAATGTGTTAAATTGTATCCTTTTACATTTTTGCTGATCCCCTAGCTACCTGCAAAATTTCTTCATGCTGTCAAAAGATCTGATTAAAATTAAAACCAATTTGTGGATGCCAGACTGTTTAAACTGATCTGTTCTCCTTTTCATATTAAGGATTAGCTGACTATATTGACATTACTATAATTAATATTTTTAGCTTCAGTTGCAGGACATCTGCTGTGTGAATTTCCACCACAGCTACTCTGCTTTTACAGCAAAATCACCTAATTGAGTTGAACCTACTTATGTTATATGTGTGGCCTGCCTTGCAAGCCTTAAGCATATATTGGTTTAATGATATGTTATCAGAGCTTGCTTTCACTAAGGATGCGGTATATAAGGTTATCAATCAATTTGTTTGTAAACATTGTTATTTATAGATATTATTATTAATATTTTTTTATTCCCACAAATATTCTATTCCATGACTCATTATAATGGCGTCAAAAAAGAAAAAAAAATTGTACCACTTATGATCTCAATCTTGTTATACATCATGGATAGTTTAATTATACAAACTTGGGAGAATATTAAATGCTTTATAATAGAGCCAGATTGAAAACCGGAAAACTCCCTCATCCAATAATTTTCCTTATCTTTCTCGCACGAGCTTTCAAAAATTTAAATCCTTAATTGAACAATATTAACTCAGAATTCCTTTATAAATAAGGGGAGAAAAGACATAATTTAAATTCCATATGGCAATTAGTACCTTCTGAACGATCATTATAATGTATCATGTATCTCTGATAACTCATATAACAACTAGTACTTTCTGGAGTGATCATTGTAACGTATCATCTATCCCTCATCAGTCTCTCTAAACATCTTCCCTTCCAATGGATGCCCCTACTTCATTGAAATTCGATGAACTTCTTGCTGATGTGTAAAGTCAGAAATCAAAATCATGGCTCTATACGGGCACAACAAAATTCAAATTGTCTGTTCAACTCACAGGAGTTGAGTGAAGGCCTCTTTGGGGTAGCATCCACAACCCTCCACATACCCCCGCCAAAATATACATATATATATATACACACACACACCAATAAATATATATATATCTCTATATTTCAATTTCTTGCGAAAGAATTAATCTTGATCAAAGTAGAAGTGAAAGTTTTTTGTTTCTTCTACAGAAAGGTTTTCTAAGTTAATTAAGAGATGTTTTTATTGTACTGGAGAGCTATTATGAATATCCTACGAACGAGGGTTTGTGTATGGTGAGCTTCAATTTTTAAACATCTCTTAAGAGTGCTGGTGCACTCTGTGGACGTAAAAGATTTCTTGAATCATGTAAAATCTCGTATTTCTTTATTTTCTATTTGCTTTGCTTGATTTTGTATTCTCTTGTTCAAACACTTCCAAGAGAGAAATGGAGGAAAATTGATGCGAACCCCATATATAAAAATAAGACACTTATGGGTTAAATTAAAATATAACCCCTAGAAAGATTAAAATAAGTTCATAAAAAAAGGAATTTTAACCTATTGATTATATGTCAATTAAGAACCAAAGTTATAAAGAATTTTGACACAATAATTAATTAGAACTCAATCAAGAAACAAAATTATCAAAAAGGGCATTGACGCCACGCTTGAGACATAAATGATAATGTGGGAGATAAGTCATGATTTCGATCATCATAAATATTAACTTGATAAAATCATATGTTCATGAAGAACAAAAGAGAAATAAATCTCTTTTCTTTTAATCAACAAGTTGGCTACATCTTCATTGTTATATTTGTTTAGGGTTACAAGTCTTTTTATAGACAAATAAATAAAACCACATCATTAAACCGTAGCCCCTTAATAGTTGGGTTCACTAAATATACTCATGAGTTTAAAATAATTAAACATAGGCTCAAGTTAATTAAATATTTTAGTCTAATATATAAATTAAGAGACAATATGAAATTAAATGAACTAAATTTAAAAATTTGTTACAATTGAAATAAACTTGGTCCAAATTATTTAAAATTCAATTAACCTTAGTTTGCTTTAAATTGCCTTCAATTAGTGCTCAAAGCGTTCCAGATTAAGTCCAATAGCCTTTAAGATTAGTCCGATTATCTTCAATTGTCTCATTGTCTAATTGTCTCATCATCATTCACGATTGCTATCTTGGTTTCCAATAAAAGTCCTTGACATCTACAAGAGGGTAGGGTCCTGGCATCATCTTCCTCACCTTGAAAGTACCAAAATAGCAGCAACGTCTCATTTTAGCCATGCAATAGTGATGTTCATTTTGCTTCTTCGTCAGTCACTGCTTGGCTGAACGTCCTTATACTTAGCATCATGAAGAATGAGAAGAAGAAGAAGATGTTGATCACTCTTCAATGAAAAACCATCCCCATTTGTCTGTGCCCTCTTTGGAAATTGAAATTTTCAGTAGTGAAAATCATATTCCTGATTTTTCAAATACGCTTTCTCCTAGATTATTTGAAACTCACATCATGGGAAAAGCTCGCAGCCTCTATCAAAAACAATTTAGCTACAACATTGTATATATTACTCGTCCCCTAGGTAAGGACTTATTCTTGTGATTGTGTCATTTTTCTTACGCAAACGTATGAATAGAAGCCTTTTGCATGATATCCATATGGACTTTTCTATGATAATGTTTTGGGTTGTTGGAAGGAACATATGTAGAAACCTGATAATATGCCTTTATTGAAATGCGAAGAGAAGAAGAGAGAAGTCTCTTGATGAGTAAGCATACGAAGCTTTTAACCTATGCAGTGTTAAATTATTCTTCACATTAATTATTTGAATTATAAATCTAGAAGATTTTTTGGATAATTCACCAAAATGAAGATTTGTGTGTAATGATCCAATCTTGATCCTTTTACGGCTTAAAATCTAAAGTCTGATTGTTTGCTTATATAGAACATTTCACTAAACGACATAGCCAACAGTAAGCAATTGACTTTCTTTAGACTGAACTGAAATGGACAAGTGCTAATTTTCAAGATGCTATTCTTTATTATTGTTTTTTCTAGTCATGTTCCATATCATCAACAGTTCATTAAACCAACATGATAGTGTGGCAAACTTTATTGACCAGGTCAGATTTGCCCAGCCAATCAAGAAATCTCAACTTAATTTTACCATTGCTATAAAAAATAAAATATCGTTTTTTTTTTAAAAAAAGGATAAAAATATCTATTCAAACACTTAAAATCGTTGTACAACTTGCTCTGTTCCTCATGCTGTCAGCTAAATCGTAGCAAATTCTGGTGTTGTCATAAACCCATTAAGTAAGGATTGTATTAAATAAGCTCCTAGAGACAATACATTAATTATAAATGGAACTGCACAGACTTTCAGATTTTTGATTTTTTAAAAAAATATTATTTATGAATATTATCAATTGAATTTCTCATATATATATATTATCAATTGAACAAACGTTTAATTTAAACACATTATCGAATTGAATAAACTGTCTCTAGCTTCAAGTCTACCACAAGTCTATCACGCCGTCATATACGATGGTAATGGAAAAACGATTTATTAATATGTAACATTATCAAATCGAATAAGCTATGTCCACCACAAAATTCATTACCACCAAGATATACTGGGTGATGATTAAAACAATTTGTAAATGCATTAACAGTACACCTTTGATTAACGTGCCCTCTATAGGACCCAAGAAATAAATCAGCCTTTTTCATTAGTGTTGCTGACTTTTAAGAGAACGAAGAAAAGCCTTATTGTTTTCAAAAAAATGAAGAAAAGCTAAAAAACAGCGAAAACACTCCACATGAGAGAAGCATAGTGGAATAGCTATTGCTTCCTGAGACAGAACTGAAATGGCTACACTATATATGTTAACATTTTAGGCCTATGCTAGATCTGAAGGTCGATAAGGAATGGGAATCAAGCACAAAGAATCTCTTCTTCTAACCGTCTCGCTAATAGTCTCAGTCATGTCCAGTTCTTCAGCCTGTATTCCTGGAGGGAGTTTCCAGTCAAAATGATAAAGCAACATTGCCAGTGGAAGCTCGGTGCTTGCAAGGCCAAATGACATTCCAGGGCAAATTCTCCTACCAGCGCCAAATGGGATGTACTTAAAATTTGTCCCCTTATAGTCAATAGGAGAATCAAGCCGCCTCTCTGGAATAAAACTCTCGGGCTCGGTCCAATATTTTGGATCTCTACCTATTGCCCAAGCATTAATAACGACTTTGGTTTTAGCGGGTACGTCAAAACCATTAACCACACAGCTCTCTCTACTTTCCCTTGGAACTAACAAAGGAGCGGTAGGATGTAATCTCAAGGTCTCTTTTATAATCTGCTTCAAGAATTTCATTTCGTTGATGCATGTCTCATCGATGATACCTTTTCTATCAAATACTTCCCTCACCTCAGCTTGTGCCATTTTCATTAGTCTAGGATTTTTTATCAATTCAGCCATTGCCCAGTCTATAGTTGTGGCAGATGAGTCACCACCAGCAGAAAAAACATCCTGCAAGAAATTTATAAAAATATATGTTTTAAACTTGTTATGCAATTGGGACACAATAATAAAGTATGAAAAGGAAATGAATAATATAAAAAATTATAGTGATTCGACGGTGTATCTACATCTACTTTGGTACGGTTGAAATAAATTTTTAACCATTAAACTTTTAACAGAGTTACATCTGATAATATAGCTGATAATAAAACCCTAATCATGAAAGTGTCCATACAAATTACATATCATACTGTACAGTATGTAATTTTGCTTCAGGTCCAAGTTTATCCGTCCATTTGCTCCATTTCATCAACTAACCCCACATGCTATATATAAATATATATATATATGAGCCATATAATCAACAAAATCATTAAACATTCACGGAGTTTCAAAGTATAAGTTTATTGGAAGAGAAATAAATTTACGAAGCAATAAAGATGTAGAAAAACACTCACTGTAATTACTGCTTTGATGTTATCAGTAGTTAAGTGAAATTCAGGATCACCACGCTCTTGAACTTTCAAAAGAACATCAACCAAGTCTTCATCTACTTCACTCTTGCTATTCTCTAATCTTGCTTTGTCTTTATGTTCACTGATTATGCCGTCAAGTATTTTGTCAGCTTTTCCGTGCAGCCTTTCTAAACGAGGCCTGATTCCACTGATCCATTGAAGCAATCCGATGGAAGGAAACAGATCCGCGATATTCAATCCTGCTGCCAATATCGTAGCCTTTTCGATACACGACATGAATAATTCTTGGTCTTTGTATTTCCCACCAAAAGCTGCTCTTGAAGTCACACCATGAGTTAACAAGTGAATTTTCTCAGTGAGGTTAAGAACTGATCCTGCCTTTGAATCAATCCAACTAATAAGATTAGATGTCTCTTCTTCTCTTATTGATCGGAAGGATTCTACACGTTTCTTGTTTAGAAACTCCAGCATGCAAAGTTTTCTCAGTTGCCTCCAATACTCGCCATAGGGTGCAAAAGCTATATCAGTGCAATCATAAGTCATGATCTTAATCGCTATATTATGACCCCTCGATGCAAAAATGGCGTCATGAGTTTGCATCACTTCTTTGGCCACCTCCGGAGAAGAAACAACAATAGTTGAAATTTCTCCCAACTTTAGATGCATCAAGGGCCCATATTTCTTGGCCAACTCTCTCAGCCCTTGATGGGGCATAGAGCCGACAAGTTGGTGCAAATTTCCGAAAATAGGTAATTTCCATGGACTTGGAGGCAAATTTAAAGCTCTCTCTGGGGTTTTGGATATCTTTCCTAGTTTTAACACCAAGAGGACAAAGAGAAGAAAGGTGAAAGTGATTGAAATGAAAGAGAGTTGATCAATCTTCATGAGCAACATGAATCAAGAGAATGATATGAAAATTTAGCCCTATAGAGTATTATTGGCTACCAATATTTGTGCATGCATGCATCTTTTGGTCCTTTTATATTGCTTTTTGTCACCTCACGTTTTATGGCTCGCCTTTTTTGAATTAAAAGGGTTTGACCTTCAATTTAAAATAATTTTAGTATATAACAATTCAAGCCGGGATCATGGAATTGGAGCAAAATTTGAATGACTGGACTTAGCAATTATGATTTATGACATTGGCATTCTCTGACCGAACCAATTGCTCAATTAGATTTGACCATTAGCATTATTTGCTTTCTCATTCCAAAAGTTTCGACTCAATTATATTTGACCATTTACATTTGAAAGTATGCTAAGACACGAATTGCTAACAATATTTTTAAGTTGCTGGATCATCCAACTGCTCTCTCAATTTAACTGTTAATTCAATGACCATGATCATATTAAAAAAATCAACATGGTTAATTGTCTAAGATCAATGGTATCTGATTGGTAAACACTTAAACAGCTTTACCTGATATTTCAGATATATTAATTTTTCGTATTTTATTACAAAACTTATTTTATTTTTGTAAAAAAATACGAAAAATCTATTAAAACTTTTAAAAGTTAAAAGCTCAATTGTTTTACTTGTTATTTAAAATAATTTTTGTAGTGTATACATTAAAATTTTATTCTCCACTTTTTTCTATACAACAACGTATTTATATTTTTATTGATACAAATTAGTAAATTTTTAATTTTTTATTAAATTATTACACTTGATTGTTATATATATATATATATATTTTTACTTTTTATGTGTTTATGTAAATTGTAATTTTTTTTACACTATATACATGGTCCTTCGCATGTACAATAAGCATCCCGTGTCCCTATAAGTCTATTTGCATTCCAAAAGAGCTCTTGTACTCTTATTCGCATGCCTTCTCCTAGCAAGAACTCTACTAAATCTTACTCTCACTGCAATAATATAACTGTATGCATTGTTGAGGAATCCTCTACAGCAAGCAATCACTCTATGTCAATTCCTGAAGAAGTTCCTACAGCAATGATGCAACATATGAAACCTGGAGATAATCCTGTAGCTAATCTGTATTTATAGGAAACACAGCTGCAACTCAAAACTGAAGGAACAGCTCTGCTTGTGCATGATGCAAGCCAACATCAGCTGAGTTGCAAACCAAGCTGATTATATCTCTAATTCAGCTTAGCTGAAGTCATTTTGATTAAGAATCTAAGCCACCAACAAGGGGTGCAATTCTATTGGTCAAAGCCTAACTAATTAGTTAGAATTAGTTAGTTAGTTGATGAGAATCTTGCCATGTGGCAAGCTACCAATACTTGTATATAAAGGTAGTAAAATGTAATCACCCAACATGATGAATGTATGATCAATGATTTCCAGATTTGATCTTTCCTTCTCTGTTTTCATGAATGCAAAGATTATCTAACATTCACGTACGTAGCTACTATCTTTTGAGCCGAATTATGTTAAAAACTCGCTCGCCTAATTAGTCTCTTCATCTTTCTCTTATATCTCTATTACTTTACTATATTTATATGTGTTTATTCTATTTGTCTTTTTGGTTATCATATTAACAATGTTGCCAAATTTCGTTTAACTTCCCCAAATTTTTCATTATTCCTTGCTTTGCATTAATGTGAATGTTGTTAATTTTGAGAAAGGCTAAAAACACTCAAGAACTTCTCTCAGCAACTATTAGGAAGTGAGAGGAATAACAAATAAACTTGTGTGGCTTAAGGTAAAAATTGATAGGAAATTGCTTGATATTAATTCAACAGAAACCAACCTTTATATAGGCATTTACATGGAAAACATGACCAACAAATAAGGACCCATGACCACTAAACTAGGTCACTAACTCCAACAAAAAAGCACATGACTCACTCTACTTACTTGCTCACAAATTAAACACACCATTACCATAAAAATAGGACCATAACTCTAACATCCACTACACCAACAAACTAGATAAGTAAAGATAATTTAGTTGACTAAAACTAAGAATCATGTGATGCTAAACTCTAGCACCACTTACACATTTTCTGCATTATTTTAACACTCCCCCATAATGCAGAAATTTACAACACTAAGCATATCTTTGAAATACGCAAATTTCTCAAAACCCAAAGGCTTTGTAAATATGTCTGCAAGCTGCTCATCAGTATTGCAATAAGACACTTTGATGCTTCCTTTTTCCACCAATTCTCTAATAAAGTGATGACGTGTCTCTATATGTGTTGTATGATTGTGAAACATTGAATTTTTCATCATTGCAATTGTGGACTGATTGTCACAATGGATGATTGTTAGAGCTTTTTGATGCTGCTTCATGTCTTCAAGGATTCTCCTCAACCAGACAGCTTGGCATGCTACTGAAGTTGCTGTCATATACTCAGCTTCTGAAGATGATAGTGCAGTTGATGGTTGCTTTTTAGTGCTCCATGCAATTGCTCCTGAGCCAAGATTAAAAATGTAACCTGTAGTACTTCTACGATCATCAACAGAACATGCTCAGTCACTGTCAGAATAACCACACAATTGAAAATCATCAACTTTAGTATACCGAATACCATAAGCACTTGTCCCCTTCAAATATCTCAACACCCTCTTGGCAGCTCCAAAATAAAGTTTACTTGGATTTTGCATAAACCTTGACAAAAGACTTACAGCAAACATTATATTAGGCCTGCTATTTATCATATACAACATACTTCCAATCAAACTTCTATACAGATGAGCATCAATTTTTTCTTCTTCATCATTCAAGCTGAATTTTTTATTGGTATTCATGGGGCTTTTTACAGGATTACAATCCTTCATTTTAAATTTCTCAAGAAGATCATTAACATATTTTTCTTGAGAAATAAAAATTCCTGCATTACTTTGCTTCACCTCCAACCCAAGAAAATAATTCATTAAACCTAAATCAGTCATCTCAAATTCATCAATCATAAAATTCTTAAATTCATCAATTAAAGTAACACTATTACTAGTGTAAATGAGATCATTAACATAGAGACACACAATAAGTACATTATTTTTGCCCCTTGATTTGACATACAGAGTAAGTTCACTTTCACTCCTATGAAATCCATGTTGCTTGAAATGGCCATTAATTCGATCGTACCAAGCCCTTGGTGCTTGCTTCAAACCATAAAGAGCTTTCTTTAACTTGTACACCTTACTTTCTTCACCTACGATTTCGTAGCCTTGGGGCTGCTTAACATAAACTTCTTCATCCAAAACACCATTCAGAAAAGTAGATTTGACATCAAATTGATACACACACAAATTGTTATGAGCAGCTAAAGCCAAAACAGTTCTAATAGTGTCAAATCTAGCAACAGGAGCGAAAGTCTCTTCAAAATCAACACCTTCACGTTACATGTATCCGTTTGCCACTAACCTTGCCTTGTGTTTTTGTATTGAACCATCGGATCTATATTTTGTCTTATAGACCCACTTCAATCCAAAAACCTCTTTGTTGTCCGATAAATCAACAAACTCCCAAGTTTTGTTTCTTTCCAATGCCATGATTTCGTTATCCATCGCAGCACACCATTCTTTGAATTGCACAGCTTCTTGAAACATGCTTGGCTATATGACTTGAGTAAATTGACATCTTTCAGATCGTTCATAAATTTCTACAAGGGACTTCATCTTTTTTCGTGGTGGTGAAGTAGGAGGTGAAATGCCCAGAGATGAAAATGGATCAAGTCTTAAAGTGGAAGAACTTGAGCCATCATTGTTTTGCACTTCATGTGCTATTATGTTGTCATCTTCAAAAATCATACCTGGAGAATACTGCAGCTCATCCCAATTCCAAGCATTTTTCTCATCAAAAACAACATCACGACTAACAATTAGTAGCTTGGTTAGTGGATTATAAAATCGATACCCCTTCGATTCATTACTATAACCCACAAAGTTACATTTGACACTATTATCATCCAATTTTTGCTTCTTTTGAGATGGAACAAGAACATAAGCAATACAACCAAAAATTTTGAGATGAGATGCCTTTGGCTTCCACCCATTCCAAGCTTCAAAAGGAGTTTGATGATCTAAAGCCGATGTTGGACTTCGATTGAGGATGTAAGTTACAGTATGAATTGCCTCTGCCCAAAAATTATTTGGCAAACTTTTAGCTTTAATCATGCTTTTCGCCATCTCTATAAGGCTTCTATTTTTCCTCTCAGCCACACCATTTTGCTGAGGTGTGTAGCTAGTTGTCAATTGTCTCCAAATGCCAAATTCTTCACAAAAATTGCCAAATTCATTAGAAACAAACTCGCCACCACGATCTGTCCGCAAAATCTTCAAGAAGTTTCCACTCTGAGTTTCAACATGATTCTTGAATTTTTTGAAGGCTGAAAAGGCTTCTGATTTTTTTTTTTTTTTTTGAGAAAATAGACCCATGTCATCCTGCTAAAATCATCAACACAAAAACAAGAAAATATTTGTTATTGTTAAGAGAACAAGTTTGCATAGGTCCGCAAACATTCGCATGCACTAGTTCGATGGGTCTGACAGCTCTCCTTGCTTTTCCACTTGGAAAAGAATTTTGATGTTGTTTTCCAAGAATACAACTCTCACAAATTTCACCAACATGCTTAATTGAGGGCATTCCATCCACCAAATTTTTATCAGATAAAAGCTCCAAACTTTTAAAATTCAAATGTCCAAACTTGTAGTGTCACAACCAGTTTTCATCAGATAAAAATGTCTCTAGTACATGCATTTCACCATTAAGAGTAAGAGGAAAAATCTTGTTTTTGGCCAAAGGAATTTTCATCAACAAACACTTCTTACTCTTATCTTGGTACACAAAACATGCTAAATCTTCAAAAACAACTGAAAACCCTTCCAATAAAAATTGCCCAACACTAAGCAAATTTGTATCTAACTCAAGAATATATAGAACATTTTTAATGTTGTCAATTTCACATGATTTCACGTTCACAGTACCTTTACCATGTGACTGTAAAAGAGTTCCATCACCCATCTTCACTTTGGTATTCATTGACTTGTCCAAATTGACAAAAGTCTCCAAATTTCTTGTCATGTGATTGTTGCAACCACTATCCATATACCAAACATCATTAGCATACTCCTTAGCAGAATAACATGCAAAAAATAAATTTTTAGATTCTTCCTTTTCTTTTTCCTCAACAAATTTTGCATGTTTTTCTTTCAATCTACAATATTTTTCAATATGGCCAAATTTTTTGCAATAATAACATTGGGGCTTTCGGTAAGAATTTTCACCTTTATCACCTGATTCATTGTTGTGATGAAAATTGTTACCTGGATGTCCACCATGAAAATTATTACCTGAGTGTCCACTTTGTGAATTGTTACTCGTGTGTCCACCTTGATTGTTATTACTCGAGCGTCCACCTATTCTTCCACCTCTCCTACCACAAAATGAATGGCCTCTACGACTTTTCTTACTGTGGGACTCACCAGACGAATCACTGGTTTTTTCTTTTGAGAGCCGCAATTTATTATGAAAATCATTTTCTATAGAATTCTCTTCATACCTTTTCATCGTCTCTTCATGGGATTGAAGTGACCTAAGCAATTCATCAATTGTTAATATGCTCAGATCTTTTGATTTTTCAATTGCAGCAACCACATAATCAAACTTCCTGGGCAAACTTCTCAAAATCTTTTCAACAACTTTTGCATCAATCAAAGCATCACCATATTTTCGAATATTATTCACAATTTCCATCAAATTGCAAAAATAATCTTGCATAGAGTCATTATCTTTCATGAGAGAAGTTTCAAATTTTCTATGAAGGATTTGAAGTTTTACCGTTTTCACCTTATCATTGCCTTGATATCCATTCTTCAGTGCATCCCATGCTTCTTTGGACTTTGTTGCTGCTGAAATTCGAGGAAAGATAGGCTCAGCAAGTGCTTGTTGAATGAAAAACAAGGTTTTGACGTCTTTCTTCTTGACATCCTTGGGTGCATCTGCTGCAACTCCTTCTATAGTATAGCCATTCTCCACCAACTCCCATAAATCTTGAGAGATAAAAAGAGTCTTCATTTTTGTACTCCAAATTTCATACCCACTACCTTGAAAGTAAGGGATAGAGAGATTTGTAGGATTCAAACTCACATTGTTGGCCATTGGTTCAACCTGGCTCTGATACCAGATGTTAATTTTAAGAAAGGCTAAAAACACTCAAGAAGAACTTCTCTCAGTAACTATTAGGAAGTGAGAAGAATAACAAATAAACTTGTGTGGCTTAAGGCAAAATTGATAGGAAATTACTTTATATTAATTCAACAGAAACCAACCTTTATATAGGCAATTACATGGAAAACATGACTAACAAATAAGGACCCATGACCACTAAACTAGGTCACTAACTCCAACAAAAAAGCACATGACTCACTCTACTTACTTGCTCACAAATTAAACACACCACTACCATAAAAATAGGACCATAACTCTAACATCCACTACACCAACAAACTAGATAAGTAAAAATAATTTAGTTGACTAAAACTAAGACTCATGTGATGCTAAACTCTAGCACCACTTACACATTTTCTGCATTATTTTAACAAATATTGACCAATTTTTTACATTATCAAATTTTAAAACCTCATAAACACTCTAATGGACATATATTCACAAATAGATTCATTGGTATTATATCCATAAAATATAATAATCAAATTTAATATTGAATTCATTAAAATGTTGTTCTTCTCAAATGGTTAGCACATTTTCCTTTTATATTCATGATAGAAGTTTGAATACCATCTTAGGAATTTACTAATATATGAGGAGGTTTTATCCATTGGTAGGAGTAGATATCTCCTCATGTGATTAGAGTATTTTGGCTATACATGTAGTGTACAGCCAGTATTTTGTAATTATATAAAAAAATAAAAATCAGTGATCTTGTTAATTGCAGAGATGATGTTTTTAATTCTATAATGATAAGTCACAGAATATTAAGAGGGTATGGAGGAAACTTGAAGGAAACTAAAAAAGATGTTCTCTCTTTTAATTTGGAGGCTGTCTTCGAAAATAATTAGAAAATCGGTCAGCATTGATTGTCTTGCGCTTTTTTTTTTTTTCCCTCAAAAAAATAGATACCTATCCATTCAAGGCAAAGAACACCCAAGAACACAGTATTTGTAAAAGCCGTAATTATTATTTCCTTTTACGTTTATAATAGCACTTTGAATATCGTTATGCGAATTTGCCAGTATAAATGAGGATTTTCTCTTTTGGTGGGAGTTGATATCTCCTCATGTGATTAGAGTTTTTTAGCTGTACAAGTAGTATGTATAGTTTTATCATATCCCAATAATTGGTGTCAGTAGAATACAATTATCTCGTTACTGTAAAATAGTTTTTAAAAAAATCAATGATTTTATTAATTGCAGAGATAATTTCTATTTCTATTATGATGAGTAACAGAATATTAAGAGGCTATGGAGGAAACTTGCAGCAAACTAATAAATATGTTCTCTCTTTTAGCTTGGAGGCTGTCATCGAAAATAATTAGATACCTTGTCAGTATTGATTGTCTTGGTTTGTAAGAAAAGATATATACCTATGAAGACTAAGAACGAAGTAAAAATACCCAAGAATACCATTTTTCTAAAGACAGTTATTATTATTATTTTTTTAACTCATACTAGTTTTATTGTTCTTACCAACAAATGCTCTAATGAGAACCAAAATGCCTGTCACCTTCTTATCATAATTTTTTTTTCTTGAAA
Source organism: Litchi chinensis (assembly GCA_019925255.1). Lineage (NCBI taxonomy): Eukaryota > Viridiplantae > Streptophyta > Magnoliopsida > Sapindales > Sapindaceae > Litchi > Litchi chinensis. The sequence goes on along the minus strand of CM034462.1, from coordinate 34,561,942 downwards.
ATGTAACATTTCTACTTTTCAACGACTCAATCCCTAGTTGGCAATTCCATCAACATATCCCCTACTTGAAATCTCCATATTCGCCTCCCTCTTCTCCCTCTATAACCTGTCTTTAGTATCTCCAGCGTTCTTTGCAGAAGAGCAATATGCTTCTCCACGGAGTCGCTTGCTCCTCCACGAGCAGCACGATTCACGCTCCCCAAGGAGAAGTGTCAAACGCTCCTCCGACAAGGAGCAATTTACCAATGGTGGAGTATCTTTTTTAGATTCTAACTTTTTTTAATGATAAATGAGTGATTTTGAAGTTAGATGTGGTCATTTTGTCTTAGACGGGCCGAGAAATAATAATGTTTTTGAGAATGACCAAATTTAATAACAGCATAATGTTTTCGTCTTTTTTTTTTCACTTTAAATCAACAATTTAATATATGAACTTTGAATTGTTAATTATAATATATTTTTAAAGATTGTAATTTATAAGTAACAAAAACAAACATTTTGATAAATCCTAAACCAAAATAATCTAAATATCGATAATATGTCATTAATTAATTTTTTAAAGTGTAATATAATTTTATTAAACTATACTTGGGGAAAATTTAGTTTCATATAATTATAACTTGAGTAATACTATATTATCCAAAAATTTGCCAAAATGATGTAAATTTTACCTAAATTCATTGCCCAAATAATATGGTAAGCTTATATATATTTACCACACCATTAATACATCATCTCAAAATTAATGTTGTAATTACAAATTAGTTTGTCACATCATTTTAGTAAAATTATTGGATTAAATTTTGAAAAGTATAGCATTATTCTTATAATTTATACACAATACATGGTTAAAAATGAATATTTATGAGATATATTATTAAGATAAAAATGGAAATAAATTAATTTTTGAAGGATTTGTTGGAAGAAAATATTTTAAATAAAATAAAATGATAACTTAGAAATTTAAAATTTTTTTACTTTTAAATTAGTTTTTTAACATACCTCAAACATTTTAATACTTAAAAAAATAAACAAAAACAATTTAAAGAGTCTATTTGAAATAAGTTATATATATATATATATATATATATATATATTCATTAAAATGGAGGAACAATTTTTCTTCTTGCTTTAATATTTAGTCTTTCATGTAATTACCTTGAAACGGATTAGACTTGTTAGAAAAAAAATTAGTATTCAAGAGGCCTAAAAAGTTAAGCTCCAAATTTTGATCTATCATAATTTTAGTCAACTAATTCAGATAATGAAGAATCTGATTCTGAAGATTTTCTTGTTTTTCAATTAAGAATTAAATGGAGGCTTGAATCGTATGCAAATTTTATATAAATAATTTGAATTTTTTAACTCCCAATTAGCCTAGGAATTAAAAACGGAAGTCTTGGAATAACATTTTAAAAATAAAGATTAAAAAGTAATCACACTTCTCAATGGAGACAAGGTTCAAGGTCATATTATTACTGCCCTAAGTCTGAGTCATTAAGGGAAAAAATAGAAATCCTTTGCAAATATGTTTAGCAACCGTTTGGTATCAAAACCCATTCTGGGCTTGTGTTTAAGCAAGTTAGAGATAATGGAACCCAGCCCAGAGCCATACATTTATAATGTTGGGCTGCATTAGTTGGATTTATTGTTCTGTTGAATCGTGATACTGGATCTTACATTTTAATTCAATGGCATTCAATTGGAAGTCTCCGCTTCATATCCTGGGCATATATTTATATTAGCATTTTCTTCAAAATAAATAAATAAAAAGACGCCAATTGGCAACAATTCAACAACAAAAGTTTTTTATTAGATCAAGCCATACAACAGAAATACGTTTTAACACTGCAGAAATTACCAACTATGGAACACATCACAACACCTTGTATTCGCAAGCATGGAGTTAGAGAACTTGATATGACATGATAGATTATTGAACACTTATTGCAACCATGACCATGAGGTAGAATAAAACTGCAGATGCGACATTTCTTTTGTTTTTTGAGCTTATGCTAAGGATGATAAGAAGTGGGGATCATCCATAGATCATTTTTTCTTTTGACTGATATGCCGAATTCCTCAGTCATATCCACATTTTCATGTTTGATTCCTTCAGGATGTTTCCAATCAAACTGGTACAACAACATTGCAAGTGGAAGCTCAACATTGGCTACACCAAATGATATTCCTGGACAGATTCTTCTACCAGCACCAAATGGGATGTATTCGAAATTATTCCCCTTATAGTCAATGGGAGACTCAAGGAATCTTTCGGGAATAAAATCCTCAGGTTCACTCCAATACTTTGAATCTCTTCCAATAGCCCATGCATTAACAATCACTTTGCTTTTCTTTGGTATTTCAAATCCGTTAATTTCACATCTCTCACTACATTCTCTTGGAAGTAACAAAGCGGCCGGAGGATGTAGTCTCAGAGTCTCTTTTATAACTGCCTTCAAGTATTTCATTTCGTTAATGCCCAACTCATCGACCTTCCCCACTCTAGTGAAGACTTCTCTCACTTCGTTTTGCGCCTTTTTCATAGTATTTGGATTTTTCATCAATTCAGACATCGCCCAATTGATAGTTGTGGAAGATGTCTCACTGCCAGCACCAAAAATATTCTGCAAAAGAAAATTATGAATTCAAAATATAATTGACCATGCATTAAACAGAAATGGAGGAAAAAAAAGGCTCTCGATATAATATGAACAAATTCTGTATTTCACTGTATGCTAATTTACAATAAAGAGCCTATTTATAGGATATAGAAAAGAATCAAATATTCTGAATAAGGTAACTAAAAAAATTTATAAAAACATAAGCTTTGATACCAAAATAGAATATGAACAAATTTTGTATTTCATTATATGTTAATTTATAATAGAGAATCTATTTATAGGATACAAAAGTCAAATCTCCTAAATAAGAAAATTACAATAATACAATAAAAAAAATCATAAAACAAGAAATAATATTATATGGGAACATATGAATTTGATAACAGTTTTAAAGATAGTTTAACTAATATCTCTTGCCTCCATGTAGGCGCCTGTTTATCTTAAAGTTTTGCATAAGCAAGATCAGTTTGAATGTGCATATTAATGGCAAAGATACTTACCCAGATTACCGCTTTGACGTTGTTGGTAGTTAAACGAAATCCAACATCATCACCATCCTCTTGAACTTTCAAAAGAACATCAAGCAGATACTCATTCTTTTCACTTCTATCATCCTTCAATGTTTTCATGCCCCTCCTATGTTCCTTGATGATGTTTTCAAGTATTTGATCAAGTTCATGGTGCACCTTCTCCAGCTTTGATTTACTTCCAGTGATCCAATGAAGAAACCCTTCAATTGAAGGAAAATGGTCTACCATACCAAATCCACTTGCCAATTTCACAGCTTCTTTAAGAACTGACAAAAACATCTCTTGGTCTTTGCATTTCTTCCCAAACGCAGCCCTCGAAGTTATACTATACGATAACGAGTAAATTCTCTGAGTAAGACTAATTGGTGATCCTGCCCTTGAAGCAATCCAATCAACCATATCAAACACCTCCTTTTCTCTTATAGATCGGTATGATTTGACTCGTTTCATACTCAAAAGCTCCAATGTGCAAAGCTTACGTAGTTGCCTCCAATACTCACCGTATGGAGCAAAGGCTATATCGGTGGCATTATAGCCCATGACGTATGCCGCTAGAACGTAAGACCTTGATGCAAAGTTTAGATCATGAGTTTTCATCACTTCTTTGGCGACTTCCGCTGAAGAAACAACAACGGTAGAGAGTTCTCCAAGTTGTAGGTGCATCAAGGGCCCATGTTTCCTGGCCAAGTCTCTTAGTCGTTGATGAGGAAGAGAGCCAGCAAGCTGGGGCAAATTTCCAATGATTGGTAATTTCAGTGGTCCAGGAGGTAGATTTTTGTTTCTATTATTGTTTTTGGATCTTTTTCTTGCATTCAGGGCCAAGATCAAGAGAAGGAGAACATTGGTGACAAAGATTGAGAGGGAGGAGAATATAAACTCCATTACAAAATATAGGACAACAAGAGCGTAACAGAGTATATTTTGCCTGTCGCTAGTTACTCATGTTGTACACCTTTTACAGTTGGATCTCTAAAGGGTGAGTGAAATATTATAATTTATAATAAATAAACAATGAAATGGAGCAAAATCTCTGGTTTGAAGAAGCAATTATGCTCTCTTTTAGGTAACGACGACATACGGCAATTGATACATATAATTATTTTTTAACGTAAAATATGTTATTACCAAACACCTTAAAGTATTTTTTAATTCATGAGACTAAAAGATCACGGATCGTTCAACAAATATATATAAATATATATTTTTCTAGAAACTCAATCATTCATACATGTGATTACAAAGATTGTAATCTTGGGGTGGTGAGTCATTGTCATTTATAGGGTTACATATGATTTTACAATTTAAGATTGTAATCTTAATGGTATTGCATCATTCATAATTCATGTTAAGGAAACTTCTGATCTGAATAGTATCAAGCAATTTAATAATTCAGAAACTGTTATTCTTAGAAAGATTGATAAGATGAGGTTAATCAATTTGTATTCTTCACACTTACATTTTAGAGATTTTAGTTTAAATCATCTCCCGTTTTCAAAATCCCAAATTTAATGTACTTATTAAAAGAAAAAAAAAAGATTAAAGATCGTTTAAGTAAATTTTAACACATAGTGAAAGTATGACAATAATCAAACACCAAACAATAGGACTATAAAATGGGAGAATCGGACTATTTGAAGTTCACTACAATTTTTTTTCTCCAACTGCTGTGAGAAAGTCCATTTAAAACTTGAAGTTTTTTTTTTTTCCTATTAATTTTAAAGATGATATATTATGAGATTAGGGTTCTTCATGATTTAATAATAGAAAACCTTCATCTACACTAACTTATTATACCATACTACATGTGAAATTTCTATATATCAATGACATATTTACAGTTCTCTATCGTAGGAAAAAGATAAATTTTCGTCAATGCAATTTTTATCTAATATATACTTAGGTGGCAATATAATTAAAGTCAAAGAAATTGACTAAATAAATAAAAGATGAGATTTGAGCGAAAATTTTGGACTACTGTTACCCAATTACAAAATAGTCTTTCTTGCATATCTGGTAATATATACGCGTGGTTGCCCAACTAATTGAAGAAAGCTGAATATATAATACAAAATTCAAGCACAAATAACCAAATTTTCCATATTCTTTTTAATTTTATTTCTACTATTGCCTGGGTGAAGTAGAAGGACCGCTAGCTGAAGCAGGACAAATCGCAAGTAATTGTCGAATCTACAAAAATCTGTAGTGACAATGAAATATCGAAATTGTTCCAAGTACACAATTATTTGACTAACTGATCATTTATCTCTTAAAGTCATGATGAAGACAAAAAGCCCTTTATTTTGTTATTTCTTAACTTACTCTTATATGATATCTTATTAAAGGTATTAATTTTCAGTCTAATCACTTGTTGGATGACACACAATAATATTATGATGTCCCGATACTATTATAATCCAGTATCAACTTGAAATCGAAAATAATATTGAAAGAAAATAAAAGTAATAAAATAAAATAAAAATAGTGGATACAAGATTTACGCAATAAAATTCTCAATGTGAGGGAAACATCATCAGATCAAGATAAGAAGAATTCTATTAAACTAATAACAACAATACAACCTTTCTCTAGAATTTAGAAGAGAACTTAGGAGAAGCTGGATTCCTTGCAATATGCAAGGCATTTTGACTATTACAAAATAAAAAGTTTTTCTGTTGTTTGTGCCCAAACTCCTTCAATAACCTTTTAATCCAAATTGCTTCCTTACAAAACTTGCATAGCTATCATGTATTTCATTTCTGTTGTAGATAAAACTACAACTGTTTATAACTTTGATACCCAATTCATAGCTCCTCCTACAATTATAAATACATAGCTTGTAGTGGATTTTCTTTTATCAAGATCTCCTGTAAAATCTAAATCCACATAATCTCTTATAATAAACTTTGATCCTCCATAACATAATACAACATCTGAGGATCCTCTAATGTATCTCAAAATCCTCTTCACAGCATTTCAACACTCTTTACTAGGATTCACCACATGTCAACTAACCACTCCTACTGCTTGTGTAATGTCTGGTCTTGTACATATTATAGTGAACATTAAACTTTTCATTGTTGATGCATACAACATTCGAGACATTTCTATCATCTCTGCTTCATTGCTAAGACTCGTACCTGAGGATAATTTGTAATTCATAGGAAGATGGGTAGAAATTGACTTACAATTTTACATGTTCAAGCGATATAAGATTTTTATTAAGTAGTTTTCTGAGAAAGCCAAATCTTCCTATCTTGTCTGTTTCAGTGAATTTGCATCTCTAGAATCTTGTTTGCTGGTCCCAAATCCTTCATATCAAACTCCTTAGCCAACTTTGCTTTTAATTCTTGGACTTGATCTTTATTGGGGCCTGCTACTAACATCTCATCCACATATAACAGTAAGATAACGAAATCATCACTATTTCAAAACCTCTTATAGCATTTACAATGGTTTGAACTAAGTTTGTTATATCTAAAGGTTACAACGAAGAAATCAAATCTCTTGTACCAATATCTTAGTGCTTGTTTAAAACCATATAAAGATTTCTTTAACCTACAAACTAAATTCTTCTTACATTTTTCAGCAAAACCTTCTGATTAAAGCATATAAATTTCTTCTTCAAGTTCTCCATGAAGAAATGCAGTTTTTACATCTAACTATTCTAAGTGTAGATCAAATATAGCACACATTGCTAGGACCACCCTTGTTGTTGTAAGTCGAACCACTAGAGAAAATATCTCATTGAAATCAATATCTTTTTTTTTTTAGCATATCCTTTCACTACCAATTTTGCACGATATCGCTCCATTTGGTCATTACCATCCCATTTGATCTTAAAGACCCATCTATTTCCAATGGTTTTATGACCTTGTGGTAGAGGTACAAGTTCCCATGTCTTGTTTTTGTGTACAACTTCAATTTCTTCTTGCATTGCTGTCATCCATAAAGGTGCATCTGAACTGCTTATATACTTCATGGAAAGTTGAAGGCTCCTCATCCTTTATTAGAAAACAGAATGTAACATTGCTCTCCATAACATACTCCGAGTGCCATACTGGTGATCTTCTCTCTCGAGTTAACCATTGAATTTCTGAAGCCTCAGTTTTTTACTAGTTCTTATACTTCATGCTCTAGTTCTACTTAAGAAGAACCTAAATTTTTATGTTCTGAATTATAAAACAACAGGAAGGGCCTCATCTTGTGTAACATATAACATATTGTAAATAATATATAGATATTTAACTATAAGATACATTCCAAATAATTTGTATAATTATTTATTATATAAGATATATTCCAAATAACTTGTATAATTATATATTATTTAACTGTAAGATACATTTCCAGATACACTTTTTATCTTTTTCCGAATGATTTGTATAATTATATATTACTTACAATATGTTATATGTTACACAAGATGAGGCCCTTTCACTTGTTCTACAAGGAAAGCATTTTTTTTTCCCAAAAAAAAGATGACGATAAAAAATGGCATTAATTCTTAATTGCAATCTCACAGTAGACTTGAGGTAGTAGAGCAACTACTCATGATGTCGTTTCCACGAAAACGTAATTCTTATTGATAAAGTATTGTAGGTTAGTCAACTGATACCAAGGTAATTTAGTGATAAACTTATTACACCTCTGCCTATGAAAGAGTTAGCGTGAGTGATATTTCTCTCCATCTTTCAAGTTTGTAATGGTAATAAATAAATAAGCATTAAATTGACTAATGTTGTTTGGGAACAAAATTGTAAATATTAAATTATGGAGATTAAACAATTACTAATTAATTAAGTTTACATTGAAGAGTAACTCAGCTCTTTAATTATTATTATTATTTTTTTGTCCTTTCTGTGATTTTTATATTATGACGAGGACGTCACAATGTTGAAATCATCCCCAAATTCTTTAGAATATAGAGAAAATCATTTTCTATTAGGACCATTTCAAAAGGGAAAAAAGGCGATCCTCCCAGCAACAAAACAAAACCAGAGAATTTCTATTAAAAAGAACGGAAAATTTTCAAGTACTGATTTTCATCAATATGAGGATGTAACTATGAAATTCGAAGAATTAATGAATTAGGTTTGAAATCGATAAAAACATATAAAAAAAAATGAGGTTTTGCCACTTTACTAGTTGAAGAAAGTCACTTATTAATAATAACCTTTGAATTGATTGTAAAGATGATTATCTAAAAATGTCCAAATGGTGTTATTGATGGGTATTGGCAAGGTAGCCAAACCCAAAAAAAAATGTATCAATTAAGTGTAATAAGACTTATTCAACAAGCCACGACATACAATTTTATTTGACCAACTTTATCAATAACGCCATACAGATTGACATGCAATTACAGCAATTTGAAGCGACAACAGATTATCGCAAAGCAAAAAGGCAAAAAGAAAAAGTGATAATAAATTATTGAATAGTTCTCGCTTTCATCAACTAGATCATAACCCTTGCACGTCCTCTCTTTAGCTTAGACAGCAGTTGAAGGCCGATATGGAATTGGAATCAAACATAGTTCATCTTTTCTTTTTACTGTTACGTCATGTACCTCACTCATGCATGTTGAAATCCTCATGCTTCATTCTGTCTGGGAGTTTCCAGTCGAAGTGGTACAACAACATTGCTAGTAAATGCTCTACATTGGCTAGACCAAATGACATTCCTGGGCACATTCTCTTACCAGCATCAAAGGGTAAGTACTCAAAATGTGACCCTTCAAAGTCAATAGGAGAATCAAGGAATCTCTCCGGAATGAAGCTCTCGAGTTGACTCCAATATTTTGGATTTCTTCCAATGGCCCACGCATTAATAAGGACTTTTGTTTTGATGGGTAAATTAAATCCCTTAATCTCACACCTATCTGTAGATTCTCTTGGAATTTATAAAGGAGTAGGAGGATGGAATCGTAACGTCTCTTTGACAACTGCTCCCAAATATTTCATTTTAGTTATGCCCTTTTCATCGAACTTACCTTTCTAATCAAAGACTTGCCGCACCTCAGCTTGTGCCTTCTTCATCAGTCTTGGATTTTTTATGAGTTCGGACATTGCCTAATCTATAGCTGTGGCGGCCGTACCAATACCGGCACTAAAAATGTCCTGCATGCAAAAGTAATTAGAAATATATGTTAAAACCATTATCAGAACATAACTTCTAGCCAAGTAGTTTGATCATTAATCTGTCTTCAGAGAAACTCAAGTTCAAAATTGTGAAGTGATATGGTAATTTGTGTTTTTATGTCAAACTAAAAATAAGTACTTATGGAAAGTTGAAAGCTTTTCATCGTCTATTAGAAAACAGTATGCAACAATACTCTTCGTAACATACTTCGAGTGCTATACTAGTGGTCTCCTCTCTTGAGTTAACTATCGAATTTCTGGAGCCTCAGTCTTTATTGGTTCTTGCACTTCATGCTCTAATTTTGCTTCAGAAGAATCAAAATTTTTATGTTTTGAATTATTTTCTACCCGTATAATTGTAGTCTCTAAATTTTCTTTTGAAGTGCTATCATCTCTATTTCTTTAAAGTTGATCTTCTACAAAGATCACATCCCTATTGATGATAAACTTGTGGACAAAAAGATCCCATATGCGATACTCCACTTTATCAGCATACCCCAAGAATATACTTTTCTTTGATTTTGAATCAAGCTTTGTTCTTTCTTTTATATTATACATCACGTACACAAGATATCCAAATAAATGTAAAGTAGAATAATCGGTAAGTTTACTGGTCAATATCTCCATTGGTGTTTTTAACTCAATTGCTATGGATAGACATCGATTTATCACATAATAGGTGGTCTTTACTACTTCTACCCAAAATGACTTGGTAAACCTATAGTCTTCAACATAGCTCACATTCTTTTAACAAGAGTTTCATTCATCTGCTCTGCCACCCTATTTTGTTGAGGAGTGTATATGATTGTGAACTACTTTTTGATTCCTTCTTGCTTGCAAAAAGCAAGAAACTTCTCGTTTATATATTCTCTTCTATTATCTGTCCTCAAGCACTTGATCTTTTTCTCAGATTCAAGTTCTACCCTCGTTTTGAATGCCTTGAACACTAGAAATACATTTGACTTCTCCTAGTAGGGTACATGTAACTTCTTCTTGAGTAATCATCAATGAATAATACAAAGTATTTTACTCCTCATAGGGGTATATCTGGTGATTCCCAAATATCAAAATAAATCAAGTCTAGAATGCATTTGCTCCTAGTAGTAGAATTGCTAAACTTCAATCTATGCTGCTTACTTATCACACAATGCTCATAAAAAGGTAGATTTACCTTTTTGAGCCCAAGAAGCAATTTGCATTCGGAGAGAATCTTCAAACTTTGATAAGATATGTGGCCTAATTTGCAATGCCACATTATCATTGACTCTTCCCTATGATTGGTTAATGCAATACATGAATATCCTCTAGTAGTGTTTTTCCTTTAAGCATGTATAGATTTGTAACAATTTTTTCTCTTTTCATGACAACAAACGCACCGATGACAATTTTTAAGACCCCATTTTCTATATTGGTCTTACATCCAAAATCATTCAGTTGTCCTAAAGACAATAGATTCTTGTTCAAGCCCTCCACATGTTGTATCTTCTGAATAGTTCAAAATATACCATACCTCATTTTCTATATAGGTCTTACATCCAAAATCATTCAATTATCCTAAAGACAATAGATTCTTCTTCAAGCCCTCCACATGTTGTACCTCTTGAATAGTGCGAACTGTACCATCGTGCATTTTTATCTTGATTATATCGATATTAGCGATCTTCAAAGCATGATCATTACCTATAAATATAGATCCTCCTGAGATAGGTTCATATGTGTGACACTATTCTTTACGAGAGGTCACGTGCTAAATGGTTGTTGAATATAGAATCTAGATGTCAGCAAATCATAATCTGCTTTCCATAATAATAGTTGTTTTGCTGTATAGGATGTTACTATCATATGAGGTACTTGCTATACATTCTTGTGAGTTTGATGACTTAGGAGTTTTATTCTTTTTATTGTATCAACATTCATCTTTGATGTGCCCTTTCTTGCCACAGTTATAGCATCTGACATTCTTCTTACTTCTTGATTTTGATCTACCACGATTGAGACTCCCACTGAAGCCACATTTCATTAATCTCTCTCTTGTCATTGAAAAAGTCTCTATTGTGTACTACTTGTTAATTTGTCTTTCTTATTCTTCCATCCACTTTCTTCTTCTAAGTTAGCAACTATAATATCATCGAAAATTAGATAGTATATAATGATATTATTTATCATGTTAATGACAAGTTGATCATACGAATCAGGTAGACTTTAAAGTAGAATTTTTGCACATTCATTTGCCCTATTATATGACTCAACACCAAAAGTTGAGAAAATAGATTATTTAAGGTGTTGATGTGATAAGTTAATATTATAAATTCCGCCATTCGAAAATTACCAGCTTCCTTTTAAAAAATAATCTTCATGTCTAATAACTTAGACTTGTACAATTTTATCTAAGTGTCTCATACCTCCTTAGCCATCTTACTCTCCTCCACACTTGATAATACATCATCTGCTAAGGCTAGATGGAGATTGGCAATTACGTTGTTATCCATATCTTTCCACTTGGCATTATCAGTGATCTCGACTAGCTTTTCTTCTATTGTTTGTAAGTAATTATCTTTTTTCAAGTTAGCCTTCATTTTCATTTTTCACAATGAAAAATTACTTCCATTGAACCTTTCAATTTCAAATTCCACTACCATATTTGTGAAATCCTCATAAGATATTCAATGAACAGTATCATCAATAGTACTCGTATTCCAAAATAGTGCACTTATCCATGAATAATGCCCTAGGTCAGTTCCTAGGAAAGAGAGGTGGGTCACAATGGACACACTTAAATACCAAGTCTTTCTTAGTCAAAACCTTTCTTAAACATGCACTTCCACACCACCACATTTATTTTCAATAACCAGAAGCAATTCTTTTTTTATGTGGAAGATAAGATAATATTGTAATGATAGAGCATACTTAGAATTTTCTAAAGAATCTATGGCTCTGATACCACTGTTATGACGATCTGATACTATTATAATCCATTGTAAACTTGAAATCAAAATAATATTGAAAGAAAATACAAGTGAACAAATAAAATAAAAATAGTGAACACAAGATTTACATGGTAAAACTCTCAATGTGAGGGTAACATTCACAAACCAAAATTAGAAGAATTTTATTAGATCAACAACAAAAATATAATCTCTCCCTAAAATTTAAGAAAGAACTTAGGAGAAGAACTTTTCAAATGAACTTGAGAGTTTGGAAATGGGATGTTTGAGGGATGTATTACAATTGCCTATTTATAGGCAAAGATATGGAGATGCAACTTACTTCCTTTAATTTTTAAATGCAAAGTTAGTGATAGTCACCACATTATTTGGTCCACCAAGTCAATAATTTAGATTCCACATTATTTGCTCCACTAAGGTAACTAATGACACACATCTCTACATGTGCCTCCATTTATGGCTTCACCTTTAACAAATAAAAAACGAGAACTACTTCTTTCACAATCAATTTTGTTTTTGTGGTTGTAATTAAAGTCTGCTTATAGAACAAGTGGGTGCTATATACCCTATAACATATTGTTGATAATATCTAGATTAGCACGAAAATATTTGTCTCTATACAAGAAAAAATCCAAAAAACAATCCATATGGCTACATAGACAATCAAAGAGGAGAAAGATCCATTCACTCAATGTAGAATTATAAGGTTTGATTGGCTTATTGATAATGCTTTTCACTAATTGAATGGATAATTTACTTATAACAATAATAATGCTTTTCACAAATTTAAAGGTTAGGTCAGGTTGGATTCAAAATTGTGTTTTTCTCAACCAAATCCTGCTATATATATATATATATATATATAGAGAGAGAGAGAGAGAGAGAGAGAGAGTAATTCTACCATCAATACTTCCCAACTTTTTTAAAGTTAAGACAAAATAATTTCAATAATAGATTAGATCTAATATATAGAAACAAAGAAAACATAAATAGAAATAAAAGTCAACTTAACCAACTTACCATCAGCACTTCCTAATTTGTTGATGTAAGGGCATAATTTTATTATTCTAATATAATATAATTATTTATTTTCTTTTCGGCTTTTTGTGTTTTTTTCCATTAGATTTAATCTACGATTGAGATTGTTTGGTTATAACTTTTTAAGTTAGGACTAATGATAGAATATACATATACATATAATTATATTACTCTAATATAATATAATTATTTATTTTCATTTTTGTTTTCTTAGTTTCTGTTTGTTAAATCTAATCTATATTTGAGAATGTTTAGTCATAACTTTTTTAAAGTTAGGAGGTATTATGTTAAAATTATTATTATATATATATATATATATATAAATAGGGTGGGATTGAGGGATACAAATTTTGACATAAATTTAGGCACAATTTATTGACCAATGGATGATAAAAATTTTAAAGGCTTAGATTCATTCACACCTTTGTATATAATTTAATTTTACACTTTACATAAATGTGTTATTTTTTCTTATGTCGCTTCATAATTACGTCATTTCTCCTCTCTCTAATTAATATTAAAAGCCTACTGATTAAAAGCAATTAATGCTGGCATTTTTGATTTAATTATTTTATTTAATATTAAACACTCACCAATTAAAAACCCACCAATTTTTTCCCTATTTTCCAAAATTCCACTATTACCCTATTGATATGTTATTGCAGAGTTGCGATCCAATCCATGTCTTTCAATATGTTATTGCTCCTTTATTGATATTTACTAAAATTTGTTTATCTGATTGAGTGTTCCTATCAATCAAGACTGTTACCCATATATTTTATTTTGGGTATTTTAATCAAAGCCTTATATTATTATTTTTATTTTTTTTGTGACTGGTTTTGAAAACTTCTTGTTATTAATGTTGTTGTAATTCTAGAAGGTTTAAATAAAATTTAGATGTGTCGTTTGAGGGGAGGCATGCCCATATTAGGTCCGCCAATGTCCGTCAGCTTGTTGGTGAAGTCTATATGCTTCTTTTATTGTGTTTTTAATCATTTAACACTTTTGTTTTAGTGCTTTTATTATTATTATTATTATGGATGCCAAATTGGTTTGTTTTAATGGTGACATTGAAACCAATTTTCAGTAACTAACACAACATCTTATTACCATTCTTTTGGGTGTGCAAGCACATCAATATGATGTGCTTACAATGCATACGTGTAGGCACATATTAATAATTAGTTCATGTCCAATTTGGTGTGCAAGCACATCAATATGATCTGACCTTTGCTTTTTGTATTACATGATAATGGTTTTGTTTTATACAATTTGCAAGTCTGTACATATGTTCATGATAAAATCATGTCTCTAAGTTACTTTATCATGATCTTAATAGACAAAATACAAAAGTTTAATAATTGGTGGTCGGCTTGGATCCAAATTATGCATACTTCGATCCTAAGCCACGCATTATGTTTGATTTTGGCTTATTTATATTTTCAATTTCTCTATTTAAAAACCAATTTATATATTTTTTGTTTACATTATAGTTCATTAAGAATTTGAACTCGAAAGTTTAAAAGCCTATCATTTCTTTTTAAGAGATAATAATTTACTTAAAATAGAATAATCTGCATGATACTAGGTGGGCAAAATCTCTAATAACACTGCATATCGGATTTATTCAAATGCTTCTACATGCATTTATTATTAGAGATTAAGTGAAGTTGATTATCTGCTCAAATTTTATGTACCTAACTGTGCATAATATGTCAAACATTATAAGCTTGAAATGAGAATGAATAATTATTTTTATTTCACTACAACAAAAATGGGTATCCACTGTCCATACCAGGTGACCAGCCCAATGTGGATAGAGCTGATATAATTGCTAGCAATATCTATATCGGACGGATGCCTGGTATAGATACTAGTAACCATACCGAGCACAGATCGGTATGGATACACATAAAAAATGGATCGACCTACAGGTCAACTCGTGGATTCGTTTATCCATACTGGGCAAGTGCTCGGTATGGATATCCATTTTCATATTAAAAATATATGTACATCTTTTTAGGAAATATATTAAGTTTATATTAAAATAAAAATGATATTACAACATACATAAAAAAATCCATTTATATATAATCACTTGAAAATAAATATAATCACTTGGGACCCATTCTCTTTTTTTCTTCTCACCACTTGATCCGCTTGAAGACAAACCACTAGATGCATCTTCAGCCGATATCTAAAAATGTTACGGAAATAACATATATTAGTAACAAACACATGGGTAACAAACTCAATATATAAAATAATACATATAAACTCAATCAATTTTACGAAAATTTTGACAGAGTTTTCCCTATTTTTTAAACTTCCCAAAAATGTTATTCATTGGCAAATTAAAGTAATTTCACAATAAATACAACAGAAACAGAGACTTAGTCTCTTCGCAAATAATATATATATCTACACACACACACACACACACACACACACATATATGTCAAATTCATATGAAAATATAAATTCTTCCTTTGAAATGTCTACGACTCAACATACAAATATGTTGTTACCATTTCAATACCTTAAAGCAACAACAGCAACATCTACAAAAAAAATAATACTATAAAAATTAAATAAAATAAAACACAAAAAACAAATACTACAAAATTAAATAAAACACACAAAAAATTCAAACAAAAATAATTATACCTTCTTGATAAAGAAAACAGCGAAAGAGAAGTAGATCGGCGAAGACGATAGTGCTGGATGGCAAAAGAGGATTAGATCTGCAAATACAATGGCACCGGACGATGGAAGAACATGGTGAGATGGCTGAAAGAGAAGAAAAGAAGTGAAAAAAAAAAAAGACAAAAAGAAAAAAAAAAAGTGACGGTTGGATGGTCGCACCAGCGGTGACGTGGTCAGAATAAGTTCAGCTGTCGCTCAAATGGAAGAAGAAGAAGAAGAAGAAGAAGAGAAGAAGAAGAAGAAGGGGAGAGAAGACTTACTACCTACAGTAGATTGACGACATCTGCGAACGACGACTACTGGAGCGATGAACGGGCGACAAAGTGGGAGAGGCAACTAGGGTTTGAGAGAGAGATGATATGAGAGAAAGAGATAAAGAAAGAAAGAAAATGGTGAAATAAGGGGGAGGGGAGGAAAATGACTCGTATAGCCTAAATTATCCATACCGGGTTGGTAATGGCCCAGTATGAATAATCAATTTTTTTTTTTTTTTTAAATGTATTATCCATACTGGGCCATTATGAGCCCGATATGGATAGTAGATTATTATCTATACCAAGCATATCACGGGCCGGTATGGATACTAATAAGAATTTGTTTTAAATTAATATAACTTGATTATCCATATCGGGCCATGAATGCTCGGTATGAGTGATCCCATTCAATTTTATTAAAAATAAAGTAAATATTATCCATACCAGGCCACAATGTGCCCGGTATAGATACTAAAAGGAATTTAAAAACTACATTAAAATTTTTTAAAAAAATAAAATAAATATTATCCATACCAGGCCATGGTATGCTCGGTATAGATACTAAAAAGAATTTGAAAAAAAAAAAAACATGATTATCCATACCACGCATTAATGCTTGGTATGGATAATCATGTTTAAATTTTTTAAAAAATAAAATAAATATTATTCATACCGGGCTATAGTAGGCCCGATATGGATACTAAAAAGAATTTAAAAAAACTTGATTATCCATACTGAGCCATAAGGGGCCCGGTATGAATACTAAAAATAATTTTTAAAAATTGATTATCCATACCGGGCCCTTAATGCCCGGTATGAATAATCACATTTAAATTTTTTAAAAAATAAAATAAATATTATCCATACTGGACCATAGTGGGCTCGGTATGGATAATTCTATTTAATTTATTTTTAATTAAATAATGGTATCCATACTGGGCATTTAAGGGCCCGGTACAAATAACATGTTTTGTTGTAGTGTTTTATTATCATTTGTAAGCTTGAAATAGTTTGGCTTATTGCAGCAGGTTCTACTGTCTAGAATTTCCAGGCAGCAAAATCTGTTGCCTAATCCAGTTTATCCATTCAAGTTTTCTCTCACTCGAAAGTAAAATCTAAAGAGAGCAATTTTATGTTGTTGGAGTAAAATTGTGATGGATGATGGATTAATGTGAGTTGTTGGTATCATTTGATAATGTGCTTTATTTATTTTATTATAGTTTAATTTTTGGTAAATAATTAATGATTTGTATTAATGAGATAATTTTAATTTATTATGAGTATTTTGGGTAACTTATGATAGTTTTATTTATTATTATTATTTTTTTGTGAGAGGGTAATTATGTAAATAAGGTGTCAAAAAAGGGTAATTTTGCTAAATTTTCTTTAATAATCTTAGGAGCTATTAAAATGATTTTACAATTAAATAATCAAACGAAATCACTTAATAAAGCACATTTAAATGTTATTAAGTGAAAAAATTAAACAGGTTTGAATTCTAAATAGATTTTTCACATAATTTTATAGTAATTGAACAATCAATTTTTTAACCAGAAAGGTTATTTCTTCGCTGTATTATATAAGAAAAACCATTATCAAAAATATTAGAATACAAAATTCTAATTAATGTCTATGCTGCTAAAATTATAATAAGAGATTGGGGACTAGGGAGGTCTAGCTAAAAAGTTGGAATATGAAATTTAAGTTGTTGCCTATTGGCGCCTAAAACGTGAAATTGATGCTATCAAGTTATCAATTGGCGAGGTAAGAACCGGCAACATCAAATAAATTTGTCATAAAAGGGTCATAAAGATAAAGACAAGATTTTGCAAAGGTAACAATTATGAATAACTTGAAATTGATGCTATCAAGTTATTAAGTTGTGAGCAAGAATTTTCTGTTATCATTTGTTTACTAAAATTTTGATAATTTAGTAACACATCAGTATAAAAAATAATAAATAGTCAAGATTATTACATTTTTCTCTTTAATATATTACTCAAACTTAAACATTTCTCTTAAAAAGTTTAGTGAAGACAATAAATAAATAACAAAGAATTCTTGCTCATCAAGTTGTTTCTTGTTGGCTACTAGAATGTGAAATTGATGCTATTAAGTTATCAACTGGAGAAAGCCATATCAAATAAATTTGTCATAAAAACGTCATAAAGATAAGATTTTGCAATGATAAATAATTATGAATAATGTTATACTTTCCAAAAACTTTTTTTTTTTTTAAATGATGTGGTAAAATGATTCATAACAATCACACACTGTATAATCTTGTCATATTATTTGAATAATAAATTTGGATAAAATTTTGGATAATATAGTATTGCAAAGAATAATGCCACACTTCTCAAAATTTTAATTAAATTTTATACCCAAATGATGTAATAAGATAATTGATAAGAGCCACATTATTTATGAGATGGTGCATTGATGATGTGGTGATAACAAGTAAATATGTTACATCATTTAGGTAATAAATGTGGACAAAATTTTGAATAATGTAACATTACTCTAAAGAAAAGGCCATTTCAAATGGTTGGTATTGCAAGTCCACATCCTTCCTCTATATAAAGCAATCAATTCTAGCATTTTAATCATACAATTAATTGATCACTGTAACCTTTAACTACTAGCTAGCTACCTTGTTCCTCCCGTGGCACAACAATCACTTACTTTCACTAATATGTCAGAGAGTTTAGAAGCCAAAACAAACCAACAAGATATTCGTCAATTGCCAAACATCCCCTCTAACATATGGAAGGATATTCATACATTCATTTCTAATGTCGATTTAGATTGTTTCATAGTAATCACTAGATCCTTTATCAAATTCATTATCAATGGTGTCTAAAATTTCTTTTCTTCAATTCAAGATCCTTTAGTTGTTGATAAGAGCCTATTGACGTCCGGAGACGGTCAACACTCGATTGGGGGTCAGAACCTCGTTAACAGAACGATTTGTATGGGATTGGCGGTGAAGACCATGCCGGGCCGGCGGTGAAGACCATGCCAGGTAATCCCTTTTGGCCCGGAGGATCACATCCGGAGTTGAACCTTCAACCTTATAGATGTTTTTGGATTGACAACTCCTACCACCAAGCTAAAAACGTGCGTTTTTAATGTTGACGTCCAAAGACGGTCAACACCCAGTTAGGGGTTGGAACCTCTCCAACGGAACGATTTTTATGGTACCGACAGTGAAAACTATGCCTGGCTGGGGGTGAAGATCATGCCGGACAACCTCTTTTAACCCCGGAGGGTCGCGTCCAAAGTTGAACCCTTAACCTTATAGGTGTTTTTAGGTTGACAACTCCTACCACCAAGCTGATCAGCTTGGTGGTAGGAGTTGTCAACCAAAAACACCTATAAGGTTGAGGGTTCAACTTCGAACACGACCTTCCGGGGCTAAACGAGGTTGTCCGGCGTGATCTTCAGCTTGGTGGTAGGAGTTGTTAACCTAAAAACACCTATAAGGTTGAGGGTTCAACTTCGGACGCAACCCTCCGGAGCTAAATGAGGTTGTCTGGCGTGATCTTCAGCTTGGTGGTAGGAGTTGTCAACCTAAAAACACCTATAAGGTTGAGGGTTCAATTTCGGACGCGACCCTCCAGGGCTAAAAAAGGTTGTCTGGCGTGATCTTCACCCCCGGCTCGGCATGGTCTTCACCGTCAGTCCCATACAAATCGTTCCGTTGGCGAGGTTTTGACCCCTAACCGGGTGTTGACTGTCTTCGGAAGTCAACAAATCCTTTTATATATATTCAATTTTTTTTTCTTTTAGTTAATTTATATTAACCTTTTAATTGTTTTTTTTTTTTAAATTAATTATAAATTGACTTGCTATCATTTTTTATAGGAATTTGATCAAACATATGGAAAGTAGATAGAAAAATTGAAAGAGAAGGTGAAGGAATTGTTAGTTGCTGCTACAGATGATCTAGTAGAGAAAGTTAATTTGATCAACTCATTATGTAGGCTTGGTGTCTCATATAACTTTCAAGCTGAGATTGAAGTGCAATTGAATCATATTTTCAAATCTCATTGCAACCTTGTTGATGAGAATGATTATGATTTATACACTATCAGTCTTCTTTTTAGAGTTCTCAGGCAACATGGTTACAAAATGTCTTCGAGTAAGTATATGTCTCATATCAACGTTCTACATCCTGAACAAGAAAAATAAAGTTCATAATTTCTCTAAAGTTTTAAAAATTTAGGAACAATTACCCTATCCAATAATAAAGCCAACTTCCAAATTAAAACTTTAATCAATAGACTGTAATTAGGAGGTTTATTAATCCAACTTAAGTATTAATTATAAAAGGAAATCGTCTTTATATTTGTTATAATATTGTATTTAAGTGTTAGACTACTTTAGTAACACAGTCAAGAGTGACCAAGTGCTGATATTTACATAGGAATCTTGCATTTGTATTCTCATGCACAAAGGCTTTAATGTTGCATCAAAAAACACAAATTACACATATAATTAAAATTAACTATAATTTATGGATTCCAAATGGATCAGATCATTTAATAAATTTACGGACAATGATGGTAAATTCAAGGAAACATTGGCCAAGGGAATGTTAAGTTTGTATGAATCTGCGTTTCGAGGACTCCATGGGGAAGATATTCTTGAAGAAGCTCTTGCTTTCTCAAAGGCTCATCTCAAGTCCTTGGCTAAACAATCAAACCCTCATCTGGCAAAACAGATCATCAATGCCTTGGAATTGCCTTTGCACAAAAGCATCCCAAGACTGGAATCACTCAAATTCATTTCCTTCTACGAACAATAAGAATCTAGAAATGAATCCCTTTCTCTTGTTTGCAAAGTTGGATTTTAATCAAGTACAACTATTGCACCAACAAGAGCTGGACCACCTTTTAAGGTAATTATGTGCTAATTAATTAGAAGTTATTCGTTTAGAAACTTTATATTGCAATCCCCAAATTAATTTAATGTAGAACACTTTCCATTATATATATCAAAAGCATTTTGAAAAGTATTTATTTGGATATCAATTTTCATATGTTGTTCAGACAGATCGGTATAAATGAATTAATTGGCGTATTATATTTGAATTGGTATTCATTCCAGTTGGTGGAAAGATTTGGACTTGCCATCCAAGCTGCCACATGTAAGAGACAGAGTTATAGAGTCCTACTTATGGACAGTTATAGTATATTTTGGGCCTTGTTACTCTTGTGCCTGAATAATGTTATGCAAATTTACCATGTTATTCACAATTGTTGATTATACATATGATTCATATGGTGCTTGTGTGGAGCTTCAACTTTTCACAGAATCAACATGAAGGTACCTTTTTTTTTACCTCTCTTCATCAATTATGCAATCAATACCTAATTTAATTAATGTTTTATTATTATTCTTAAGTACCAGATTTTCATCTAAATAAAGTGTGGAATTTTGTATTTCAGTACACTTTCTTTATTCGAATTGACTTTTAAGAGAAAGAGTTCACTAAAAGACAACAAAATAAATAGTGCATATTTTTGATAGCCGTGTGGGAAAAGTATCAGGCCATACCTAATGAATAGTTTTAATAATACAATTGAAGATCACTATTTCATTTTGTATTTAATTACATAAAATATGTTATTCTTTCAGGTGGGATATTAAAGCCCTCGATGATTTGCCAGACTATATGCAGATTATTTACAGCTATGTCTTAAATCTTCTTGAAAAGATAAACATTGCTTTGACTGAGAAAGAAAGATCTTATAGGGTTTCTTATATGAAGGATAGGTAAGATTTGTTAAGTTTCAACTTCTTAATTTCATGCATCTGTTGTCTTTTAGTTTTTTTTTTTTTTTTTCTTTTTTTTTTTTTTTGTTTTGTTGGGGGGGGGGGGGGGGGGGGGGGGGGGCCCGGGCCCGGGCTCGGGCTGTGGTGAATGAAATATTAGTAAAATTAATTAATTTAGGTACATTGTTTCTCTGTTATCAACCAGCTTCAAGAGATGTTTGCAGCTTACTTTGTAGAGGCACAATGGTCGAATCAAAATTACGTGCCTCTATTTGATGAGTATTACGAAAAAGCATTTGTTACAATAGTAATCTTTGCATACACAGCAGCATCATTTTTGGGAATGGATTATGAATTTTGGTCATTGATTTGAAGTGGAATTGTTGGTTTTTGTTTTTTTGTTTTTAATTTGACTTTTTATGTCATGTTGATAATATAAAAAGGGAAAAATCATAAAAAAAATAAACCCTGAAAACAAAAATTACATCGGTTTACTTCAACTTTGAAAAATATTAGCCAAAAAACCTCTATTGTTTGCTAGAGGCAGTTTCCATCAAGTGGTTTTGTGATGAAAATAATAAAAGATCAAAATACCTTTGCTATATTAAAAAATTAAAAGTAAAAAACAAAAAAGTATTCAATTAACAATCTACTCTTTGATAACCAAAATAAAAAATAAAAAATAAATAAAAATTTTTAGAATTTACTATTAAAATAAATAAATTACAATTTTAAATAATTAAAATAAGAATTATTATCAAATAAAAACTAAATAAATTAATAAAAAGTCCATCATATCTCTACCATCCATCTTAAGATGGATGGTGGAGATTAATTTAAAAAATTAAAAAATTAAATTAATTAAATTAAAAAATTCTTTGAAAAAAATTAAATAAATTAAAAATAAAAACTTTTGAGAAATTAAAAATAAAAAATAAAAAATAAACCTAGAGAACTGTATTGGTTGAAAGACGAACTCAGTCACAAGGGCTTGCGTATTCAATCAAGATAATCACCTATGCTCCAAACAACTACAACCCTTTACCTTACAAAACATAAGATTCTCCAAAATTGTTAACAACATGATCACCATGATCCTACCAATAATCTCCTCAAAAACACCTATGGCATAATGTTAAGTCCACAAAATTTCAACAAGCCAAGCCAAGCCAATACAAACCAAAACACTATTGACTTTGGTCCAATTCCAAATTCACCACCCATGAACAATGGTGATGATGATACACCTACTACTTCAAACAGTTACATTAATCCTTCACATTACAAAACTTAAAAAACTTCCAAAATCACCAACAACAGAAACATCAACCAAAACCCAAACCTAGAATCCATCTTCAAGTTCTCTTTCCTCCTCACCATCGACTCCCTTAAAAACCAAACCCAAATTCACCTTCAAGACACTTAAAGAATTTTTCAAGATACCAAACAAAACCAATCATCATAACTATGAAATTAAGAAAAACAAAGCCACTAGAGTGTCTGACCCGAAGGCGAGGTAGAAGCTTTTTCCGCTTCCATCTCCAATTAGTCCACACTGGTCCATCATCGGCTTCCTCCTCTGATCAATTCCTCGGCATCTCCTATTCTTCTCACTTCCATCTCGCACTGGTCTACAATGGTCCATTATCAACTGGTCAACGACAGCATAAGGGATTGGTTGGCACTAGTCCAAAAAGCTACGATGACGTAAGAGCTGGGCGATAGGAGGAGAAAGAGAGGGATAGAGAGAGAGCGAGTAATAGTGATGGATGGTGAAAAAAGTTGAATGGTAAAGCGATATGCAAGAACCTCATAGTCTTCGATTGGATTTGCAAGAAATTTGTGTGGGTATTGTGTGGATCTTCGATTGGTCTTCAAAAAAGTAAAGGAGATGGAAGAAGCGGACAGAAAGAAAGATGGTGAGTGACAGAGAGGAAAAGAGAGGGTGAGTGACCTGGAGAGAGAGATTTGTGTGGGTGTTGTTTTTTAATTTGTTTTGTATTTTCTTTTTTCTTTTAATTTTTTTATAAATGTTTTTATTTTTCTTTTCCTTTTTTTCAATTAAAATATTACATAGTGTTTTCAACTGTATTCCATTACTTTCATCAAGCCCAATGACCGTTTTACTCTCAGAATTCATGAAACCATCACTTTCTTAACTGTTTTACTATTCCAATAACAGTTGGATCTTTTTAGCTAATATTTTCAAAACCATGGTGGGTTGATATTATTTTCAATTTCGGGGGATAAATTGATAATAACCCTAATAAAAAAGAAAGTTGAATTGTGAAATCAGTTTTATACCCAAAAGAAGTGCAACAAAGTGAAATTATTTAGTATTAAAATTAAAAAGTATCAAACAATTATAATCAACTCATTAATTTTTCAATTAGCTAGATTACAGACATTAGAATGGACTAAAAATTGATAATCATATTGTTAATTTTCTTTTATTTACTTTTCAGCAAAATTATGTTTCATTCACTTAGAGAATTCAAGCTTCTAATCAAAGTTTATGATTTTAGTTACTTTTTGCTGTTTTATTGCTAGATTAATATAATTCAAGTAATATCATTTGACAATAAATTTGAGTAAAAAATTTAGGAAACATGACATTACTTCAACTCAAAATTTTATCCAAATTTATTGCCTAAATAATGTGACAAGTTTATATGTAATTACCGTAATATATTAACATCATTCTATAATTAAAGTGATTGTTACAATTAATTATTTAGACAAAAAAATTAGAAAATTTTTTGGGAAGTATAATATTATTCTTTCTCTATCTATAATTATTGAGTAAAGCTGCTGTTTAGACCTCAATCAAATTTTTTACACATATATCCCTATAAGGTTTTGATGCAATCCTTCGCTTATTTGTCATCATAGAATTTTAAATTTTTTACTTTATAGGATATGCAGTGTTTTTAAGGTTTTGACTTGAGATTATAAATGTCTTTTGGGTGTAAAACTCCTACCAAATGACATTTAAGGTCTTAAGTTTAAACCTCAAAAACGCTGTCTATCCTACAGAGACAAATGACCAAATAAGTGAAGGATTGGGCTAAAGTCCCTATATATATTATAACATTCGCCACTAAAATGAGTGATACAACCAATCTAATTATTTTGCCTAAATTTCATGTCAAATAATGTATGACAAGCAATTTATAAAAGTCTAATAATATTGTTAAGTATTCATAACACATTTTTTATGCCGTATAATGTGATGGCAAGGAGTGATGCCACGTGGTCTTTGGTTGTTGGCACAGCTAGTAGGCGCTAGCAACCCCTTGCCTCCCATTGGGTGTGGCATAGGTTCGACAGCCACCCATCAAATCCAAATATATATAATATAATATCTATATAATAATAATAATAATAATAACAGTTTTCCCACCATTTATGTGTGGGTTAATCTCCTACTCTCATATAGGTTTACATCCCACCTTCGTGTAGGTGGATCGCTCCTAATTGAGAGTAGTTCCTCAGGCCGCACCACTAGTGTCTTATCTTGATTGATCCTGGCAGTTCTCTAAGTCTATCCCAATCACAATTTCTATACTCAACAAAAAAAAGAAAAGTGATGCCATGTGCCCTCACTCTATAATTTTTTAGATGGTTATCAAAACTTGCCTCTGTAAAAAATTATATTATATTAACAAACTAGCACAACAAAAGTCTACCATCACACTACTGACAGATACACCTTTAATATTTTCTGCACCCTTGTTGACTTAGCAAATAATCCATAGTTATTAATTTTTTTCTTCTTTTTAGAATATTATAATTCTTGATTATTTGAAAGAATGATTCTCTATCAATATTGACATAATGTTAATATTTTTATGAGAATAATTTAAGTTTGAAAGATGTACGAAAGAAAAAAAAAATTTATCAATATTGATTATTCATTTTTTTTAAAATATTGAGATACTACTTATTTATCAAAAGATTAATAAAAACAAAAAAGGATAAAGAATCCTTACTCGGTTATTTATCAAATCATCGCGACAAAAAAATTAATGTCCAATTTCATTAACTGGTCAAAAAATGATTTCTTCTTCTTTTCTTTTCTTTTAAAATGAAGATACCAAATTTTTATTCTTTGATAGCATTTGATATCTTATATACTGTATTAGCAGTAGTCTAATTAATTACTTGGATACCAATATAGAATAAAAAAGGAAACCAAAAATTATACAAATTAATTTGATTTTTTAAATTCTTTCAAAATTGTCATCCTTTTTTGGAGCAAAAAAAAAAAAAAAGTTTCCTTATAGAACAAGTGGAAGGTCCTCATCTTTGTAACATATAACATATTGTAAATAATATATAGATATTATTTAACTGTAAGATACATTCCAAATAATTTCTATAATTATATATTTTATAAGATACATTCCAAATAACTTGCATAATTATATATTATTTAACTGTAAGATTAAGATACATTCCAGATACATTTTTTATCATTTTCCAAATAATTTGTATAGTTATATATTATTTACAATATGTTATTTGTTACACAAGATGAGGCCCACTTGTTCTATAAGGAAAGTTTTTTTTCTTTTTCCCAAAAAAAGATG
Source organism: Litchi chinensis (assembly GCA_019925255.1). Taxonomy (NCBI): domain Eukaryota; kingdom Viridiplantae; phylum Streptophyta; class Magnoliopsida; order Sapindales; family Sapindaceae; genus Litchi; species Litchi chinensis. The sequence goes on along the minus strand of CM034462.1, from coordinate 34,535,335 downwards.
ACGATAAAAAATGGCATTAATTCTTAATTGCAATCTGACGGTAGACTTGAGGTAGTAGAGAAATGGCTCATGATGTCGTTTTCACAAAAACGTAATTCTTATTGATAAAGTAGTAGGTTAATCAGTTGAAGCCAAGGTAATTTAGTGATAAACTTATTACACCTCTACCAATGAAAGAGTTAGCGTGCATGAGTCATATTTCTCTCCATCTTTTCAAGTTTGTAATGGTAATAAATAAATAAACATTAAATTGACAAATGTTGTTTGAGAACAAAATTGTAAATATTAAATTATGGAGATTAAACAATTACTAATTAAGTTGACATTGAAGACCAGCTCAGCTCTTTAATTTTTTTTGTCCTTTCTGTGATTTTGTTACTGTGAAGAGGACGTCACAATGTTGATATCATCCCCAAATTCTTTAAAACATAGAGGAAAATCATTTTCTATTAGGACCATTTCAAAAGGGCAAAAAAGGCGATCCTCCAAGCAACAAAACAAAACCAGAGAATTTCTATTAAAAAGAACGGAAGATTTTCAAGTACTGATTTTCATCAGTATGAGAATGCAACTATGAAATTCGAAGAATTAATGGATTAGGTTTGAAATAAATAAAAACATATAAAAAATGATGTTTGCTAATTTATTGGTTGAATAAAATTACTTATCAATAATAACCCTTGGATTAATTGTAAGAATAGTTATTGAAAAATGTCCAAAAGGTGTTATTGAAGTTAGTCAAGCCAAAAAAAAAAAAAAAAAATGTATCATTTAAGTGTAATAAGACTTTGTTCAACAAACCACGACATACAATTTTATTTGAGCAACTTTACCAACAACACCATGCAGATTGACATGAAATTAAGCATAAAGGCAAAAAAAAGAAAAAAGAAAAAGAAAAAGTGATAATGGATTGTTGAATAGTTCTTGCTTTCATGATATAGATCATAACCCTTACAGGTCCTCTCTTTAGCTTAGACAGCAGTTGGAGGCCGATATGGAATTGGAATCAAACATAGTTCATCTTTTCTTTTTACAGTTATGCCATATGCCTCAGTCATGTTGAAATCCTCATGCTTCATTCCGTCCGGGAGTTTCCAATCAAAGTGGTACAACAACATTGCTAGTAAATGCTCTACATTGGCTAGACCAAATGACATTCCTGGGCACATTCTCCTACCAGCACCAAAGGGTAAGTACTCAAAATGTGACCCTTCAAAGTCAATAGGAGAATCAAGGAATCTCTCAGGAATGAAGCTCTCGGGTTCACTCCAATATTTTGGATTTCTTCCAATGGCCCACGCATTAATAAGGACTTTTGTTTTGATGGGTAAATTAAATCCCTTAATCTCACACCTATCTGTAGATTCTCTTGGACTTAATAAAGGAGCAGGAGGATGCAATCGTAACGTCTCTTTGACAACTGCTCCCAAATATTTCATTTCAGTTATGCCCATTTCATCAACCTTACCTTTCTGATCAAAGACTTGCCGCACCTCAGCTTGTGCCTTCTTCATCAGTTTCGGATTTTTCATGAGTTCGGACATTGCCCAATCTATAGTTGTGGCGGCTGTATCAATACCAGTACTAAAAATGTCCTGCATGCAAAAGTAATTATAAATATATGTTAAACCATTATAAGAGTATAACTTTAAGACAAGTAGTTTTGATTATTAATTTGTCTTTAGAGAAACTCATGTTCAAAATTGTGAAGTGACATGGTAATTTGTGTTTTTGTGTCAAACTGAATATAGGAACTTTAATTAAACTTGTTAGAAATTGCAACCAAATCTATTATATTTATTTTGCATTTATCTTGTGTTCTAGAATCATGTCAAACCTTGTTGCTGATAGTTACTTCGTGTTCATTTGAATAAGGTTTATTTAATTAATTATGTCAAAACTCATAACTATAGTATGTGATCTTATAAAGTTATATAATTACTTTTGTTGACACCTTGTGTCAAAAATTGACACTTGTACTAAAATATAAGAATTTGCTAATATTAGATCAAATTCGTAGTTTTTTTTTTTTTTTTAAATATCTTTTTATGGTTAGAGAACCACTGAAATTAACCCAGATGAAACTCTAGTAGTATAAGTCGAATGACTGTTTCCAAACATTGGAAGAGATCTACCAATACCTATGTGAATATTAATACAAAGGGTGAGACTAATTAGGACTCAAACCCACAATTTGAAGTAGTAGGCGAAAATGGCTGATCACTAAACAACCTCACTTGTGAGTAAGATTCATTGTTTTTTCATTTATCAATATTGTCATAGTCGTATTATTTTAATAGGAAAACAGAAAATTTTTTTACAAGACTTTGACTTGCCATATTCGTACATGAATTATTTATAACAGTAAATGACTATTATTTGGTTAGATATTAGAGTCTCTGCCTTACATCATTTGCTATTGTCGGGTCAATTTGGCCCAATATCAGACTCAACATGCTTTTGCTTACCAAACCAAGCCATATTCGGTTAAATCGGTTTGCAATTTAATTAAATAAATCAATATTTCGTAGCTCACCTGTGGTTTCCATGGAAAAATATTGTGTATTGGTCCACGGAAAAACTTATGTTTCCACTTTGAATCGAATTGTATTTGCAAAATACATCACAAGAGTTTTGTTTGGCTTTAAAATTTCAAACTACGACTTCAGAAAATTTTTATATGAACCAATACTTCATTAAAAAATTTTCTATGAGTACTCATCGTTTTGTTGAAATCAGTGTTGCAAATTTGGAGTGGTATATATTTATTGCAAAACAAAAAATCAACCAAAAAAAAAAAAAAAACAATTTTCTTGTGTAAGTTCATTGATTTTTTTTTCTCTTTTACTAAACTTATATTAACCCAAATTGTAATTGATTTTAGAAATGTTAGTGTAAAAGCTAGGACCTAACGAGTCAGAAGTCTATTGGGAGATCTATTGATATATCATTACTTACGTAATCCGAATATCCACTCTTATAAATGAAAAATAACTATTTGAGGGAAGAAAATGCAAATTTATATAAAATGCTCTTGATGGGGATCGAACTCCACCATCTTAATGAAGAAGGAGGTGTAAAACTACATGTGCTAAAGATGATATGCAAAATGATTGTATCATTAGTGATATCTTATGTTAAGCTAAATTTCACAAAATTGAATAAAGAAATAATGATGAATTAAGAACTTCATATTAAGAAAGAGGTTAAAATATTTACCCAAGTTACTGCTTTGATGTTGTCAGTAGTTAATTTAACATCATCATCCTCTTGAGCTTTCAAAAGGACATCAACTAGATCTTCCTGATCTTCTTCATTCTTGTCTGTGTCTGATGTTGCCTTGCCTTGTTTGTGCTCATTGATGATGTTTTCAAGTATTCTATCACTTACTTGATGCAGCTTTTCTACTTAAGAACAGATTCCACTCATCCATTGAAGTATCTTAATAGAAGGAAACACATCTGCAATATTAAATCCTCCCAACAATTCCCCAGTTTTATTGACAGCTGATAAGAATAACTCATGGTCTTTGCATTTTTTACCAAAGGCTGCCCTTGAAGTGACACCGTATGTGAATGAGTGAATTTTATCTGTAAGGTTAACAGGTGTTCCTGCTCTAGAAAGAATCCAATTCTTGAGATTCAGTGCTTCTTCTTCTCTTATTGATCGGAAATACTGGACACGTTTCTTGCTTAGAAGCTTCAAGGTGCAAAGCTTCCGAAGTTGTCTCCAGTAATTACCATATGGTGAAAAGATTATATCACTAGAATCATAACTCAAAAAATTTGCCACCGGATTAAAAGGCCTTGATGCAAAGATAACATCATGAGTTTTCATTACCTCTTCGGCAAATTCTACCGACGAAACAATAATGGTAGAAAGTTCGCCGAGTTGCAGGTGCATGCATGAAGGGCCCATAATTTTTTGCCAAGTCTCTTAACTGATGGTGAGGAAGAGAACCACCAAGTTGGTGCAAATTTGCAATGATAGGTAATTTCGGTGGTCCGGGGGGTAGATTTATCGGTTTCCCATTGTTATTGGATCTCTTTCTTATATTCAGCGCCCAGAAGAGAAAGAGAAAAGAGCAAAGAAGGATTAAGGAGGAGGAAAATACAAGCTCCATGCCAAAAAAGTACTAGAGGATGTCCAAGTTTTTGTGAAGAATTGGTAGAAACATGCTCTCTATTTATTGTTGCCGGCAACAGTTTTTCTAATATCTCTTACCATATTTGCTTACTAGAGACATCACGACCATTTTCTTTAATGATTTGATACAACAACTTGAGAATAACTAAATAGTATGAATTAAAATAGTTTAATACTATAATTTAGGAGTAGACTGAGATGAGGTTCACCTAATATTATTCCTTTTGACATTTACATTAGACTACAAGTCATCTCTCATTCTCTAATATGCTATACCCAACCAGTAACATTACTCTTTAATTGGAGTCATTAGATTGGTTATAAGATGGTTATTGAAACCAATCCAAAGGCTCCAATTGATGGGTACTTATTAGTTGGATAAGGTTGATAAATCCAATTTATTGTAATTGTTGTGAAATAAATTATAAAACAATGGATTTAAAATACTAACCACAATATTAGAAGAAGAGAGAAACAAGAGAAATATGGTTAATGTAATTCAATTGGTGTGTTTTTAATGGTTACAATAGAGACCTATTTATAAGCAAATTGGAGAATCATTTTCATAATGAAATAACAACAAATAAGATAAAAAATATTATAAAAAATAACGTGGTATTAAGACCATATATTCATAACAGTAATATCAAAATTTGGAGGATTTTTGTAAAAATCTCTTAAAAGGTTAAGAGTAACAATTTATATCTTTACAAATTCACTAAAAGGCCTCCAATAAGTAAATTATTTGTTACTTTTTTAGTAATTTGTGATCTTATGAACTATCATCTATATGCAAAATTCTATCCGAACAATAACTGCTAAAACATTTTAGTTAGAATATGAAGTAAAATATGAATCAAGTAAATTATTTGTTACTTTTTTAGTAATTTGTAATCTTATGAACTATCATCCACATGAAAAATTCTATCTAAACAATAACTGCTAAAACATTTTAGTTAGAATATGAAGTAAAATATGAATCAATTATTATTATTATTATCATCATCATCATCACCTAACCTTTTTTATAAGTGGCAAACATTCAGAACTTCTAGAATTTACTATTTCATGACTTTTTATGTTAAAATAAAAAGAGCAAATTACAAATTAATTATTCAGTTCAAACATATTCTTAGGCAGAGTCAACTTTATTGAGTTATTACAATTTAGCTACCCATCATTAGTTACAAACTAAGAAAGTTAATGATTAACATTAATAAAAGGGTACAAAGACTATAATACCATTGAATTAGAAAAAATTAAAAACAAATTTAATGACAAAAAGAAAAAAAAAAGACAAAAAATAATGAAAAGCACTAATAATGGATGGATTTCCACTAGCCATCACTCTTGATGGACAATGGAGCTCAAATTATTAAACAAAAATTGGAATAAAAAAAAAAATTCATCATCTTCAATCTTTTTTCCCCCATCATTGATCCAACAAAATCATTATCATCAATCATCGACTCAAAATCATCATCATCAATCAACAAAAACTAGTGTTTCAATCATAAAAAGGAACCCAAAAAAATCCTATAAAATCACACAAAAGAAAAAAACAAAAACAAAAACCCCCAAAAAAATTAAAGCAACAGAAAGCGAGGTGATCACTAGCAGTAAGCAAGGCAATCACCAGTTGCCACCTTGCTCCACCACTAGCCATCACAAGTCCATGCTCACTACCAGCCCAATTTCATCCTTGTTCACCGGTCACCAAAGCCCAGTAGCCTTCATCACCGATCTGCTAGTCGATGACCTCGAACGAACTCATAACTGTTGTGATGGAGATGGTAAGTCTCATTTGTAGCTTTGTAATTCGTTGATTATGTTCATGTTTTTTGTAGCTTTGTAATTCATTGATTATGTTAAAGTTTTTTGTTGCTCTATAATGTATTAATGATGTTTGATAGTTTCAAATTAGGTGTTTTTGTTTGTGGATTGATTATGGGTTTTAGGTGATCATATTGGGTGTTTTTTTGGTAGCTTTCCCATCCACTTGTTCTCTCTTCTTCCCTTTTTGAATCATCATTTTCCTCTCCATAGTTTCTCTATCTTCCTTCTATGTTTCATAGACACTATTCTCTTCACTCTCTCTGTCACCAAAGACTCAGTCCTTTGCTTGGTCTTTGTTAGTTTTTCATCTAATTTTAGTCGAGGATGAAGATGAGTGAATGACATTTGAGTTTGACTAGATTTTGATTGTCGATGATGTTCGACAATTGCTCCACTGGGTTTTGTTGTTTTAGATGACATATTGGTACAAACCCAGATGAAGATCTGAGTTCTGACCAAGATGAAGAACCCAATGGTTGGAACCCAGATCTTTATCTGGGTTCAACCCTTCAATTTTAATCTTTTCTAAATTTTTTCTTTTCAGTTTTAATTTTTTTGTATTTTAAATTCATCTCTATTGTCCATAAATCTAATGGATGGTGGAGTATTTTATTAAAATTTTAGTTTTTAAAATTATTATTTTTTAAAATTCATTTTTGAAAAATAAAAATGAAATTATGATCAAAAATCAAAAATACCCCTAGAGCTGTTAAAGTTTAATAACTTAGGGATTGTTTGTTTTTTGGACTTAACACTTAATGATACTTAATTAGGTCAATTAAGAGATTTTTGTTTGTTTTTTTAAGTGGTCAAATCACTTAAAACAACCCAAAAACCACTTTAAAAAAAAAAGTTACATTTTTTGACTTTTCACTTAATACAAAATCACTTAATGATTTAATAAATATATTATTCCAAATTTATCATTCCTAAAATAACATATTTTCAAGTTTATCCTTGTTTTACATTATACAAATTTATTTTAATGTTTTAACAAACAATATTGAAAAATAAAAACTCTAAACATTTCAACATCAAATTTTCCTATAGCTAGATTACTATATTTCTCCAATCAAATTCCGATAAGAATTTTTATTGATTTTCTTTATTAATCTACCTATAGAGTAGCCCATATATATGTTTATTTGTTAAAACTTCACTGTGTTATTAGTGTTTTTGATTTATATATATTGATAGAAATTTGTTTATGTATAACAGAACCTCAAAGTTTCTCCTCTTATTTCTCCTTTTGGTTTTTTTATCTCAAAGTTTTTATCGAATCTATTATCGATGTATAATAGAACCTCAAAGTTTTTTTTTTTTTTTTTTTTTTTTTGTTATCGTGTATATTATTTTACAATTTCAATTTTTGTTGTAGTAGTAATTCAATTTAAGACCATTTTGTTTATTTTTATTTGAATATATAAATTTAATTGACTCTACTATAATAATTTATCTTATTTTAATAATGAAGCAAAATATTATATGTATAAATGTTTTAATATTTGTTAAATAATTTATTATAATTGTTTGTATCATATTAAACAAAGTTACTTAACAACTAATAATAAAAGGACATAAATGTCAAATTGTTAGTATTCAGATAATTTTCACTTTAAAAAACAAACAAGATTATTATACATTCAGAGGTAACGAAAAAAAAACAAACATGTTTATCAGATTTCATATTTCGGTCACTATTCAGTCTTCAGTCTTCATCAGCACTGTTCAATCTTCAGACAAAAAAACAAACGACCCCTTAGACTAATGACAGGTAGTTAAATTGTAATAAATCACTAAAGTTTACTCTGCCTAATAATTGATTTTAACTGAATAGATGATTTATAATTTACTTAAACAAAAAAAGATAAGACTGCAATTTCAACAAAATTGACCGTTCATATAATAATTCAAGAGTTAGAAGGCTTACCAACAAGCACCACAAAAAATCAGCAATACAGTAACATTTAGATAGCAACGCGCTTTTGCTTCATGTTGTCATAATCATCTACCACAACACATAAAAAAATGTGTCTTGTGGAAGCTACATACGACAACTCACAATTTACATTGCACATGATAGAACACATACATCAACTTTTATTATCAACAATGCTGTTATTGAAACATGTACAGCAACTTTTTAGGGTTCAATGTTACCAAATACTATTTTTAGTTATTTTTCAGTTAAAAAAAAAGAAAAAAGAAAAAGAAAAATATGAAGCAAAACTAAAAATCCCTAAAGCTCTCATTCTACTCAGCCGCCACCCTCACCCCATATTCTAAGTTTGAGGCACATTATTGAAGATTTCTAGTAGAAAATGAAATGACTAATGGAAGCACGACACTGATCAAACATAAAATATTTCTAGAAGAAATTGACAATCGAGCCATTACAAATTTTTATAGTTTTGAAGAAAATTAAAAATCAGCTAAGTATAATTCCTTTACACCCACATCAGTCAAGGTTTTATGAGTTATGTTTCTCTTTATTTTTAAAATTTATAATAATTTAGAAAGATAAAATTGGATGGTTCTACTTTCACCAATAGAGTATTCTCCACAGCACCTTTTTATTAGAAACTTTTATAACTAAAATATCCATAAACTGATCAATAATTTTACATATCACATTATTAGAATATAAATTTAAACAAATTTTTGGACAAAGTAACAGTACTTTAAACTAAATTATTTAAAAGAGCACAATTATTTAATTGTAATATTATATTGGCAGAACTTCATTTTGGTTCCTATGTTTTTTAGAAACTTCTCATTCTTAAATGTGGATCTATTTATAGTTTTTGTAGTCTCTTACATTTCAAAAACTCCTCAAATTAGTCTCTCTAATGTGATTTTTGATGGTCAACATCAGCAAAAAATGGTAAAAAACATATTTTGCCTTTAACTTTATATACACTTTTAATTGTTATTTTTATTTAACTTTTTAAACTTTTTTTTTCCATCTAACACGTGTCCTTTGTGTTACCAATTAATATTAAAAGGCATAACTACCCTACATGTGTAATGTTTGACCACTCATTGGCTAACGATAAGAACAAATTTGATAAGTTTTTAAAGCGTAAGAGACCATGAAATGCTATAAATGAATTTACATTTAAAAACAAGAAGTTTTTCAAAACATGGAGATCAAAATGAAGTTCTCCCTATTATATTTACTCTATCAAACTACAATAGTTGTCGCTGCTTAATAATCTTATAGAAATTGTATAATAATAAAGTTACAATACCAAAGAGTTTAATGAAATTTATTACTCAAATGATCTGATAAATTGTTTATATCTACTACATTGTCAATATATCATCCTATCATTAATGTGATTGTTATAAATCATTTTATTAGATCATTTGAATAAAACACTTGAATTAATTTTTTTTGGAAAGGGTAGTGCATACCTCATTTTCCTAATCCAACTGGATAACTTTTAAGTTATTAGGATTATTAATTTCGGTTATTTATTGTATTTGAATTAAATAGAAAAGAAAAAAAATTTAAAAGAGAGAATGCAACGAATAACTGAGATTAATGGTCATAACAATTTAAAAGTTAAAATACACTAACGATAGAAATTATATATATACAGTAATTTTACCATTAGTTCATCCTAATTTTGAAAATTTGGACAAATCAATTAAATTCATCAAATGCATTTGAATTAAATAAAAAGAGAATTTGTTTTAAGAGAGAGAATATAATAGATGAATTTGATTGGTTCGTCTTAACTTTAAAAAGTTAGAAGGTACTAATGATAGAATTACTATATATATAAATATATAACATTTTGAGCCACAAATAATTAATATGGAATATAAATTATGACAAAAAATCAAGAGTAATGTATCTCACAATGTTAGAATTGATATCATTAAAATCAGTTTGTCTTTATATACACAAATATATATAAGGGTCCTCTACAATACACTTGAATATCGATATACTCGAATTAATTATATTCTAAAATTACTGATTATATTTTATTATATCTAATTACAATTAAATATGTTTGATTACAACTAAATATGATTGATCATTATAAATGTGATTTATCTCATTTAATCGTAATCAAATATAATAAATATATAATCATATATAATAAAATACAATAAGTAATTTAAAATGCAATAACTCATTTATAGTTGTTAAGTGTACTGATATCAAGTGCACCATAGAATGTACCATATATATGTGTATATATATGGGTCGTCTACAATACACTTGGGCATTGATACACCTTAACTTATTGCATTATAAAATTATTGATTGTATTTAAGTATATCCGATTACAACAATCGTGCATGATTACAACTAAACATACACAACTGTTATAAATGTGATCTGACTCATTTAGTTATAATAAGTTATAACACATACATAATCAATATAATAATATATAATCAGTAATTTTAGAACGTAATCACTCATTTGTAGTTGTCAGGTATATTGATACCTAATGTACCTTAGAATGTGTCATATATATATATATATATATAATATGTCTCCTAACTTTAAAAAATTAGGACAAACTAATCAAATTCATCCATTGTATTTAAATTAAATAGGAGGGCGAATTTGTTTTAGAAGAAAAAATGCAATAGATGAATTTAATTAGTTCTTCCTAACTTTAAAAAGTTAAGAGGTACTAATAGTAAAATCGATATATATTATCAATAATACACTTGGGTATTGATATATCTTAACAGAATATATTATACAATTGTTGAATGCATTTTATTATATCTGATTATAACTAAACATATTTGATTGCAACTAAATATAGTCGATTATTGTAATTGTGATTTGACTCATTTAATAGTGATTAGATATAATAAATATATAATCAAATATAATAAAATACAATCTATAATTTTAGAATATAATTACTCATTTATAGTTGTCAGATGTATCGATACTCAAATGTATTATAGAATGTATGTATATATATAAAGTTATGTTTGGACAAACTCCTTAATTCGTTATTGTTTCATACTTTTTAAATTTGATTTTAATAACGATCATAAATAACCGTATCTTCTATTGATACTAAAGGTAGAAACAAAAAAAAAAAAATCATAAAGATTTCTCTTAATGGCATGATTATGGAATATTTTGGTTCAATTTCTGGTGTTTGATACATATCAGACTTTCATTATATATTAGCATTTAATATTTCATTCCAAGTCATCCGATTTGTGATGATAAATTAAAGTTTAAAAGTCTTGCCTTCTTAAGTAGTAATATTTTATACCGGTGTGCTTGTTTGAACATAAACATTTATGATAATTCAAAATTATTGAAGTATTTAATACTTCTCAAATTAATTTGGTTAGTATATGAATGTCAATGACATAATGCCAAACTTGCGATCCTAGAATTAAAATCCTTCTAGTTTTCAATTAAAAGATCATGGGATGATAAGTTTAAAAGTATAACTTGATACAAAATTAGTAGAAGTTGATGCAAGTTGACATTGACTATCATAAATAAAAGTATATAAATATAAGCTTATTTTAGGACAAACTCCTTTATTCGTTCCTGTTTGATACTTTTCAAATTTCATTTTAATGACGATCATAAATAAACATATCTTCCATTGATACTAGAAGATAGGAACAAAAAAATAATAAAAAGTTCTCTAAATAGCATGATTATCAAATATTTTGGTTCAATTTCTGGTATTTGATAAGTGTCAGACCTTCATTATTGGCATTTAATTTTTCATTTGCAGTCATCCAATTTGTGATGATAAAGTTTAAAAGTCCTACCTTTTTAAGTAGTAATATTTTATACCATTGTGCTTGTTTGAAAATAAATGTTCACAATGATTGAAAATTATTGAAGTGTTTAATACTTCTCATATTATTTTGGTCAGTATATCAATGTCAATGATGTGATGCCAACCGTGCGATCCTAAAATTAAAATCCTTTTAGTTTTCAATTAAATAGACCATGGAATGATAATTTTAAAAGTGCAACTTGATATAAAGTTACTAGAAGTTGGTGCAATTTGACACTGCTGATCATAAACAAAGGTATCTTTCATAGACATTAGAAAACAGAAAAAAATAATAATTAATAAATAAAAAAAGGGGAATCTCTTAATGGTATGATTCTCTGTGAGAGTTTGTAAACATCAAGAAGAAGAACAAGCGGAGAAAAAAACTAAAAAAGAAAAGAGGGCATGAGAGCTCTGGAAAAGAAAATTTTATTTAGGTGTTTGTTGACTGAATAAACAAATACAATAGTGCAGTTCTTTATATATTGACTAACATAGAATTTACTTTTTAGTAACTAACTTTTTTAATAATATTTACCTAGTGCTTAGTGGTTGGTTCCCTATAATGCTGACATGGTAGTTTGTTAACAGAAAGGCAACTTCAACTTATTCAACTAACATTATCAAATATTTAGTTCAATTTCGGGTGTTTGATTGGTGCCACTATGCGGTGGTATTTAATTCTTTATTCACCATCATCCAATTTGTGTTAGTAAAGTTTAAAGTCTTGCCTTCTTAAGTTGTAATATTTAATTATTAACCTTCGTGCTTGCTTCGAACATATATATTCACAGTAATTCAAAAATATTGAAGTGTTTAATACTTTTCAAATTAATTTGGTTAGTATATCAATAGCAGTAACGTAATATCAAACTTACCTTAAAATTAAAGTCTTTTTAGTTTTAATTAAGTAGATCATGGGATGATCATTGTAAAAAGTGCTTGATATAAAGTTAGTAGAACTGTAGAAGTTAATGCAATTTGACATGAAAGAATGAGAAAAAAAAAAACCTGTAAGAAACGTAATATATTAATTAGAGGTGGTGGAGCTTTAAATTAGATCTTCATTGTGAAGATTTAGGGGTCTCCATTTTGGTTTTCTATCACAACAGAGATCCAAATTCATTGAGGGAGATCTAAATTTAAAGTATAATGATAGACATTCAACATGTTTATCTAAATTTTTCATCCAACCTTATATGACATTTGATATATTTCTAAATATTTAGATTTGAGATTATACGACAGTTGACATGGGAATGACATATCGGCTATCAAACAAGAGAAGGATTTCATTTATAGATTCTTCTTCTTCATAAAAAGAGATGTACTTGAGTGCTTCTAGTCAAAGTTTCAAAACTCGCTGCTCACTACTCAATCAACGAGGTAGCGATAGCAAGGTCTCGGTTACTTAGTGAGTGTTGTTCACCAACAATCAAACTAGGTCAAATCTATTAAAATAAATAAATAAATAATTTTTTAGAGGATCAAAATACAATTATATGACTATTGACCAATTGGTGCGATATTTTTGGCTATTGACATTAGGATTTAACAAGCCTTTAAAGATAAGAGGTACTTCTATTGAGTTTTCAGAATTTTAAGAGAGGTTTATATCATTATTGCCAAAACTTAGATATTAGTGTAATTATATCAAACCTCAAGGAAGGTTTGTCTAATTTGCCCTAATATATATATCTATGTGTGTGTACACTTAAACAAACCCTCATAAGATTTTCCCCATTTTCAGCTGCCTTTCTCACTCACTTTCCTCTCTACTCTCACAAGTCACGCAACTCAAATATTAATGTAATTTTATCAAACCTCAAAGAAGGTTTGTGTAATTTGCCCTAATATGTATATATACACATATATATACACGCGCGAGCACATGTGCGTGTGTGGGGAAAGGGGGGGAGGGGGTGAAAGAGGGTAGGCACACGCACTTAAACAAACTCTCATTGGATTTTACTCATTTTCAGCTGCCTCTCTCACTCACTTTCCTCTCTAATCTCACAAGTCACGCCACCTCTCTCACCTCATGGGGCACCAGATCATCGTCACCACAACCCACACCGACGTCATCCATCCAAGCTATAGTTCTCCTCTCTCACCTCATGGCACACCAAATCATCATCAATAACACCCATGCCGCACTACCTCCTCTCTCACTCTCCTCCGCCGCTATCTTTTTCTTCTCCTTGTGGTTGGTTTTTTTATGGTGGTTGTTGGATATTTGTTGGGAGTATTCGGCTTAGTGATGGATTTTAGCTGATTTTTTGGTAGTGTTTGGGGAGATTTCCGACCAACTTTGTGATGGTTAGGATCGTTGAGTTGGGCTGAGTTAGTCACCTCCAGGGAGTGGGACCCCCGATCTAAAGGTTCTCGAATCGGTGGAGACCCGATCAGTGGGAACCCAATGTGAACTTGATGAAACTCCCTGAGTTTTATAACACTGCTTCTAGTCTTGGAACACTTTTGTGCAAAGATATTTCTAGGGCTTTAACAATTTGTCTTGCAAAACGAGGGCTCGATTTTTTAGCTAAGGATTTGAGATGAGCCTTTCTGAAAACGAGGGCCTCGTCAAGAAGGTCTTCTCCATGATGTCTTATATGAGCGGCTTTATATGAACTTATATTCCCTAGGCATTATTGACCAAAATTTTCTTGAATTTTTCATCCTTATCCTTAAATTCCATAAAGAAGCTTAATTCACATTCAATGATAATTTTTTTTTTTTTTTAAAAAAAAAGGTAAATACTTGAATGTATGAATGGCGTGCTATTCATTGCAACCGTGAACAGTTTTTTATGCAATTTGTTATTTATTTTTTATTTTTTCTAATCCTAATTCATTACTGATGTGGGGTAGATACTTAATTACTAGGAGAAATTTTATAACCATGTTCTCTGAAAACTCGAATCAGAATGGATAAAGTGTCAAAATCATAGTCATTATCATCAACAAAAGTTGGTTGATAATTTTTCAAATTATCAAAATCAGATTGCTGTTTGTTGTTTTTGTTCAAATTCCTACAAAGATTACAACAAATCAAAATAAACTTTATTGATAATTTTTCATGAACTCATCATCAGCTTAAAAAATTTATTGATCAACACTGCCCTTCTTTACTGCACATTTTAGGTATCTATAGTGCTTGTACACTAGCCTTATTCAATAATATCACCCGTTCAATTATATATAGATTGTTGCTTGGCATGGACCGGAAGGGAGATATTCCTGGCAAATATATTGTAAACGATACTAAATTGACATTAATGAACTTTGGGCCTCAATCAGGCCTAAGAGAGAAATGATTTATTCTTTGAGCTAATTTAATTTTGCATAATTGGGTCGCCCTCAATCATGAGGCAACTATTCTCTCTCTCCCTCTCTCTCTCTCTCTCTCTCTATATATATATATATATCTAATTGTTGGCTTAGCAAAAGTGAGTAGCAAAAAGGGATAAATTACATTTTAGAAAAAGGATAAATTAATTTTTCGACCAAGCAAAACAAAAAGTCATTTTAGCTTAAAAAATATATATATATATATATATTTTTCTCCAAATAAAACTTTAATCCTTGTTTTCTAGCCAATTCGTTTTACAATTTCAAAACCAAAAATCACTTTCGCTGCGCCTTTTGCTTTGATATTCCATTATTAAAAGAAATTCAAAGTTGTTTATGCTTCTAAAAATTCACTATATACGTGTTTACCTTGTTAGTCATATAAAGGTTGAATTTAATTTTAGTCCCTGTATTTTTTGAAAACCTTACATTTTTAAATATGTTTGGTGAAATGGTTCAAACATCCTTTAAAATTATGAAATATATCAATTTAGTCTCTTTCACTGAGATTTTGATAGTCAAACTTAACAGAAAATCCCTTTTGTCGCTCATGAATTACCATATAGTCCTTCTAATCTCCACCCTCCATCAAGTTGTGATGGATGGTGGAGATCTAATAAAAATTATTAATTTTATTATAAAATATGTTTAAAATAAATTTAAAAATAAAAAATTAATCATATCTAGGTTGAATCCAAATCTTTAAGTTAGAGATATGGGTTCAACTGAGAACTCCAATTCAAAAAAAAAAATAATAATACTAATAATAATGAATATATATTGAAAGATCTAGGAACTAAGATCTTCAACATGAAAATTTGGGTTCGTTCTAGACCTTCAAAGATCCATGAACAAACCATCCTCCACAAACACCAAGTATGCATCGATCCTTTGGAAACCAACCCAAAGCTTTGTAGCACTTCTTGCTCTCTACACCAAATATACACCATACCGTCACTTCTTTTTTCCCAACTCAAAACAACCAACACAGATTCTCTACTTTCAACTCCAGAAACCAAGTTCTATTTGTTAGTTAGCTTTCCCATGGAGTTCCCTTACGAGTTCAACTTGTTTAACTCGTCTTATGAGTTGTGTGTTCAATCAAGAAGCAGAATAGGAGCAGCAATGAGGAGGATTTCGGGCTCTACCCCACAAATCTGTCACCACCCGGAAACACCTCTCCACGATCACAACCATTGTCACCATCCTCTACCTCACCTTCTTCATCAGTTTGATTCTACCTTTCCACCAGAAACAACGTTATAAGTGTTAGTATTACTAAGATTGTAATCTTAAATTGCATTATAATTTTTTTTTCTTAATTTTGTGATGTGCTGAAAATTCTATTCAGTTAGAGTTAGTTCATGGTGGCAAAACTCAAGAACTAAGTTGGAAAGGCAAAAATGAGAATAATAATCCTAAACTTGTCATAGTAACAAATTAAATGAGATCTGAATTGTTAATGACAAATCAATTCTCTTCAAACTCTCTCTCCAAACTACATAAAATAATTATTGTTTGATGTGCTAAAAAAATTATCCGTTGAGAAGTAATTAGGTTACCAATATGTTAATATTGCTATTAAAAACTTCTGTAAACCACAAAAGCAATATGTATATATATTTGGTAAATTTTATATTAATTACAATAAATTTATAAAATTTATAAAATAGACATAAAAATAAAATGTTTTGATTTAAATTCAGTATAACTATATATCTATATAATTATGATTAGAACGCAAGTATCTTTATATTAAATGTAAAGAGGTTGATTAGGTTATTTGAAAAATTCATTGAATGTTACAGCAAATTATATCATATTTATTTTACAAAAGTAGTTCGTACGTTTACTTTTTACAGCTACTTTCAAATCTATTAAGACTATTAAATAATCACTTTTAAAAATTTTACAAAACAGATTCTTCATAAAAAAATTATCAGATAATCATATTTTAAACATATTGATTTACAGGGTTAAGAATAAAAAATGGCGTTAGTTCTTAATCTCAATCTCACAGTAGACTTGAGGTAGTAGAACAATGGTTCATGATGTCGTTTTCACAAAAACTAATTCTTATTGATAAAAGTAGTAGGTTATAATCAGTTGAAGCCAAAATAATTTAGTGATAAACTTATTACACCTCTACCAATGAAAAAGTTAGCGTGAGTCATATTTCTCTCCATCTTTCAAGTTTGTAATGGCAATAAATAAATAATTATAAAATTGACTAATGTTGTTTGAGAAAAAAATTACAAATATGAAATTATGGAAGCGGTGAGATACATTCACTGGGTGGTCAATGGCTCAATAACACAGGCAGAAGATTAAATAGTTACTATTAAAAAGTTGACATCGAAGAGTTGCTCTTTATTTATTTATTTTCCTTTCTGTTGAGTTTGATTCTGTGATGAGGACGTCAAAATGTTGAAATTATCCCCAAATTCTTTAAAGTACAGAGAAAATCATTTTCTATTAGGACCATTTCAAAAGGACAAAAAGGAGATCCTTCCAGCAACAAAACAAAACCAGAGAATATCTATTAAAAAGAACACAAACGTTTCAAATACTGATTTTCATCAATATGCGACTATTAAATTCGAAGGATTAATAGATTGGGTTTGGAATAGACAAAAGCAAATAAAAAATGTATCAATTAAGTGTAATAACATTTATTCAACAGGCCACAAAATATAATTTTATTCAAGCAATTTTAACAATAACACCATACAGATTGACATGAAATTGGAGCAATTTGACAACAGATTATCAAAAAACAAAAGAAAAATA
Organism: Litchi chinensis; assembly: GCA_019925255.1. Lineage (NCBI taxonomy): Eukaryota > Viridiplantae > Streptophyta > Magnoliopsida > Sapindales > Sapindaceae > Litchi > Litchi chinensis. The sequence goes on along the minus strand of CM034462.1, from coordinate 34,517,415 downwards.
AATGATAATAAATTATTGAATAGTTCTTGCTTTCATGAGATAGATCATTCCCTTTGCACGTTCTCTCTTTACCAATTAAGTTTAATAGGACTTATTCGACAAGCCACGAAATACAATTTTATTCGAGAAATTTTACAATAACACCATACAGATTGACATGAAATTACAACTATTTGAAGTGACAAACAGATTATCCAAAAAAAACAACAGCGATAGTAGATTATTGAATAGTTCTTGCTTTCATGACATAGATCGTAACTTTTGCACGTTTAGCTTAGACTGCAGTTGAAGGACGATAAGGAATGGGAATCAAACATAGTTCATCCTTTCTTTTGACTGTTATGCCATATGCCTCAGTCATGTTAAAATCCTCATGCATCATTCCGTCTGGGAGTTTCCAATCAAAGTGGTACAGCAACATTGCTAGTGCATGCTCTATATTGGCTAGACCAAATGACATTCCCGGGCACATTCTCCTACCAGCACCAAAGGGTAAGTACTCAAAATGTGTCCCTTTAAAGTCAATAGGAGAATCAAGAAATCTCTCTGGAATAAAGCTCTCGGGTTCAGTATTCCAATATTTTGGATCTCTTCCAATAGCCCAGGCATTAATAAGGACTTTTGTTTTGATGGGCAAATTAAATCCCTTAATCTCACATCTGTCTCTAGATTCTCTTGGACTTAACAAAGGACCAGGAGGATGTAATCGTAATGTCTCTCTGACAACTGCTCCCAAATATTTCATTTCAACTATGCCCATTTCATCAACCTTACCTTTCTGATCAAAGACTTGACGCACCTCAGCTTGTGCCTTCTTCATTAGTCTCTGATTTTTCATGAGTTCAGACATTGCCCAATCTATAGTTGTGGCAGACGTATCGATACCAGCACTAAAGATGTCCTGCATGCAAAAGTAATTAGAAATATATGTTAAAACCATTATAAGATCATAACTTCAAGACAAAGTAGTATTGATTATTAATTTGTCTTTAGAGAAACTTATGTTTAAATTGTAAAGTGACATGGTAATTTGTGTTTCTGTGTCAAATTGAATATAAATACTTTAATTATAATCTTATTAGAAATTGCAACCAAATCCATTATATTTGTTTTGCATTTATTTTGAGTTGAAGAATCATATCAAACGGTGTTCATTTGAATAAGGTTTATTTAATTAATTATGTCAAAACTTATAACTGTAGTCTGTGATCTTATAAAATCATATAATTAATATGTTTTGTTGACATGTTGTGTCAAAAATTGACACTTGGTACTAAAATACAAAAATTCACTGATAATAGATCAAATTGTTTAGGTTCTTTTTAAAACTTAAATTCTTTTATATTTTGAATCATTGTTCAGTTACCTCACTCCACGAATTTGATCGTACTGAGATTCGTAGTTTTTGATTTGTCAATATTGTCATACTCGTATTTTTCAATACAAAAGAGAAGATATTTTTATAGACTTTGACTTGTGATATTCATACATGAATTATTTATAACAGTAAATGGCTATTATTTGGTCAGACATTAGAGTCTCTCCCTTACATCATTTGCTACAGTCGGCTCAATTTGGCGCCAATATCAGACTCAACATGCTTTTGCTAACCAAACCAAGCCAGACTAGGTTAAATCGGTTTGCAATTTAAACAAATCAATATTTCCTAGCTAAACTCTAATTTCCATGGAAAAATATTGTGTATTGGTCCGTGGAAAAACATATTTCTACTTTGAATCGAATTGTATTTGCAAAATGCATGACAAGAATTTTGTTTGTGTTTAAAATTTCAAACTACGACTTCAGAAAATTTTTATATGAACCAATACTTCATTAGAAAATTTTCTCTGAGTATGCTTCGGTTTTGTTGAATTAAGTGCTGCAAATTTGTAGTGGTATACAATTATTGCAAAACAAAATATCAAAAACAAAATAACAACTTTCTGATGTAATTCCATTGATTTTTTTGTCTTTCACTAACTTATATCAACAAAAATTGTGATAATGATTTTAGAAAAGTTAGCGATAAAAGCTAAGACTGAATGAGTTAGAAGTCTGTTGAGATCTATTAAAATAATCACAAACTGTGTAATCCGAATATCTATTATCATAAACAAAAGATAACTGCTTAAGGGAAGAAAACACATATTTATATAAAATGTACTTGGCAGGAATCGAACTCCACCCTCTTAATGAATGAGGAGGTGCAGAACTACTTGTGCTAAGAGACCATGTGCAAAATGATTATATGTTCAACGATATCTCATGTTAAGCTAAATTTTGCAAAATTGAATAAAGAAATAATGATGAATTAAGAACTTAATATCAAGAAGAGGTTAAAATATTTACCCATATTACTGCTTTGATGTTGTCAGTAGTTAATTTAACATCATCATCATTCTCTTGAGCTTTCAAAAGGACATCAACTAGATCTTCCTGATCTTCTCCATTCTTGCCAATGTCTGATGTTGCCATGCCTTGTTTATGCTCGTTGATGATGTTTTCAAGTATTCTATCAGTTACTTGATGCAGCTTTTCTACTTGAGACCAGATTCCACTAATCCATTGAAGTATCTTAATAGAAGGAAACACATCTGCAATATTAAATCCTCCCAACAATCTCCCAGTTTCACTGACAGCTGACAAGAATAACTCATGATCTTTGCATATCTTGCCAAAGGCTGCCCTTGAAGTGACACCGCATGTAAATGAGTAAACTTTATCAGTAAGGTTGACAGGTGTTCCAGCTCTGGAAAGAATCCAATTCATGAGATTCAGTGCTTCTTCTTCTCTTATTGATCGAAAAGACTGGACACGTTTCTTGCTTAGAAGCTCCAACGTGCAAAGCTTTCGAAGTTGTCTCCAGTAATTACCATATGTTGAAAAGATTATATCACTAGAATCATAACTCAAAAAATTTGCCACCGGATTAAAAGGCCTTGATGCAAAGATAACATCATGAGTTTTCATTACCTCTTCGGCAAATTCTGCTGATGAAACAATAACGGTAGAAAATTCGCCGAGTTGCAGGTGCATGAAGGGCCCATAATTTTTTGCCAAGTCTCTTAACTGATGGTGAGGAAGAGAACCATCAAGTTGGTGCAAATTTCCAATGATAGGTAATTTCGGTGGTCCGGGGGGTAGATTTATGGGTTTGCCATTGTTATTGGATCTCTTTCTTATATTCAGCACCAAGAAGAGAAAGAGAAAAGAACAAAGAAGAATTGAGGAGGAGAATTCAAGCTCCATGAAAAAAAAGTACAGGATGTAGAGGATAGATGTCCAAGTTTTTGTGAAGAATTGGTAGAAACATGTTCTCATTTTATTGTTGCCGGCAATGGTTTTTCTAATAACTCTTGAGCTACGTTTTGTCACGCATGATTGGAATAAAATAAATTTGATTGAATTAGGAAAGTACTGCCCAATGTTTGGTAGAATGTAAGATTGGAAAGTGGAAATTTTAAAAACGACCCCTATTTCAAAACCAAAAATCATTGTTACCCTTACAAAATAAAATTTGTTTTGACCCCTCAAACAAATAAATTACATCTAATACCCCATGATTCCCAACATGCCCCTCTTAGTAAAATTTTAAAAATACAGTGATAAGATGAGTGTGATAGGTGGCTGTCCTATCATGCTTTCTCCTATCATGCACAAGCATGATGGGACAACCTCCCATCACGCCCAAGCCGTCACACTTGCCTTAGGCCTGTCACGTCTAAGGATATTTTGGTCAATAGAGAGTATTGGATACAATTAATTGTTTGAGAGTTAAAAACAAATTTTTTTTCTTGAAATGGACTAAAAACCTTTTCTTTATTATTATTTTTTTTTTGGAATTTGGGTAATTTTGAACTTTCCTCTAAAATTATACAATATTATATTTGATGTAAGTTGGGATTATATTAGAATAAAATTAATTTAAATATTTCATAAAATACTTAAAATTAATTTTTTAAAAAATTATTTAAAAAAATGAAATCGAATGTTCATTCCCAAACTCATCAACTTCCACCATTTTAGTTAGGAATAAGCATTCCCATGATAGAAGGATTTGAGAAAATTGGGAATTAGATGTGGAATCCCGCTCGTTGCTCTTCAAATATGAGATTTGAAAGTTTGAAATAGTTTGAATCTCAAACCCACCTCAAATCTCATTTTCCAAACATAGCCTTATGCCTATTGCTTATTGGAGACATGACATGATGACCATTTTCTTTAAACCTAACCCAATAAAAAGTTGTCTAGTTTTTATTTATTCATTATTGTATTTTTTATTGTTTGTAACTAGATGCTCATAGTTGCTTGGGTCAACCAAATAAAATCATTCTTCTAAGTTTGCTCATACAAGCTCGTACTTTTCAAGCAAAACGTAAAACGAAAAACAAAAGCACATTTCAACGAGTTTTATTTATTTAGTTATTTTGAATCTTCGATAAACAAACCTATTTTTGTTTAGTAATTAAAAATTTTCATATGTGAATTACAGATGATTTTGTCTCCTTTACTATCCACAATCAAAGAGTTATTAGACTTCATTTCTTTGGCATATCCACCTATTTTAGGTGAATTTGTGGAGATTTAATACAATAACTTGAGAATAACTAAATAGTATACAAAAATGGTTTAAAACAACTATCCACGAATAGACAAGATGAGGTTAATCTGATAATATCCCTTTACATTTATATTTGAGTTTGAGTCATCTCCCATTCACTAAAATCCCGAATTTATTGTAGAGGGTTTTTGTAAATATCCCTATAAAAGTTTAGGGCAACATTTTATATCTTTACAAATTTATTAAATATAGGCCACTAATAGGTAAATGATTCGTTACTTTTTAAGAAATTTGTAATCATATGAATTATTATCTACATGGAAAATTCTGTGCGAACAAGCATAGCTATAACATTTTAGTTAATATATAAAATATTTTTCCATTTTTTTTTATTATTATCACCTAACCTTTTTCACAAGTTATTATTATTATCGTCATCATCATCACCTAACCTTAACCTTTTTCACAAGTGGCAAACATTCAAAACTTCTAGAATTTATAATTTCATGACTTTTTGCATTAAAATAAAAAAGATAAGACTGAATTTCGTTAAGATTGACCATTCATATAAATCAAAGTAAGAACAATCCTTTAATAATTCATGAGTTAGAAGGAATACCAACTAGGCACAAATTTCTAAGTTTATCGCTACATATTCAAATTTCTAGTAGAAAATGAAATGGCTAATGGAAGCATGACATTGATCAAACATAAAAAAATTCTAGAATTGATAATCAAGCCGTTACAATTTTTGATAGTTTAGAATAAAATTAAAGATCACCTGAAGTGCAAGTCCTTTTACCCACATCAATCTAAGTTATGGGTTTATGAGTAATGTTTCTTTTCATGTGTAAAATTTATAATAATTTGGAAAGATAAAATTGGATAGAATATTCTCTGCAACAGCTTTTAGTAGAAACTTTTAAAACTAAAAAATCCCTAAGCTAAACAATAACAAGCAAATTACGCAAATCCTTCTAAAAGTTAGTCTAATGACAAATGGAAATAAGGTTTACCTTTCATTATATTGTCCTCTCTTGTATTAACGATTTGACCATAGTTGACTATGTCAATAGAAAGTAAAAGACAAAAACACCCTCACATGATGATTTTAGAAAACCAAAACTAAAAAGAAGAAACATAAAAATTGAAAATATTTCTAAAAAGTAAAAGAGTGAAATTTGCATATCAATTTTAGAAAACCAAAACAAAACAAAAAAAAAAAAAAATCATTTTAATTCAAAAATATATATTAAAGAAAAAAATGGATGGAGATCCACCTTCCATCTAGGTCTCTATCCATCCAAGGACAAAGCCAAACAACATCAGCCACCACATTCATCTTTCTCTTTTCTAATCTCCAGACTCAACATCAATCCACCATCAATCAACAATCATCAAGCACAAAAAAAAAAAAAAAAAGGAAGAGAAACTAGAAGAAGAGAAACCTTTAAAAAAAAAATAAAATTGAAGTCACCGTCGATTCATCTTCATCTGAGTTCAATGAACCCAGATGAAGAACCTTAACTAGGTGGTTTTGCCAACTCCATTAACGCTTGAAGACACACTCAAAGTGTCACCACCAATGTTAGAGCTCTTCTCATCCCTTTGTCTCTCAAACCCATCGTTGGAATTCGATGAAAACAACAATTCAATGTCTTTTTCCATCTCAGAACAATTTCTACTGTGGTGGTGGTGAAAAGTTGGGAGGTGATTTTGCAGCGGTGTTTATGGGTAGAGAGGACAAAGGAGGTTTGGGGGAGGGAAAATAGGTGGAAAGGGTTGAAGAAGGAGGAGAGGAGGTGGGTATGGTGAAGGTTGGTGGCCAAGTCCATGTTTGGTTGTCGAGAAAATGTGGCAAAATTTTGATGGGTCGAAAGAGGAAGTGAAATTTTTTTGTTAGAGGAAACAAAGAGTGGCTCCATGGAACAACTGGAACTCAACCTTAATTTTAAAAAAAATAAATAAATAAATATTTTGTTTTCTTTTTTTAATTAAATTTTTATTTTATAATTTTTAAAATTTTAAATTATTTTGATTAAAATTAAATTATTTTAAGTGGATAGATGATACAGATCCAAACAGCTATTAAATAATATAATTTTTAAAGGAAAAATAAAAAATAATTAAAACGATTATAATACTCTTAATAAAGTTAACTCTGATGGTCAAATAAGAGGATGGTCAAATAAGGTTAAATTATTAGTACATAGAAGGATACTATAATAAAAGGTAAATGTTATTTTCGTTTGTCATTAGACCAACTTTCAAAGGGTTTTATGTAATTTGCTCAAACAATAATCTAATGATTTTACATGTCACATTATTGGAGTATGAATTTAGACAAATTTTTTGATAAAGTTATATTACTTTAAAATAAATTATTTAAAAGAGCATAATTATTTAATTGTAGTATTAGATTTACTCTATTGAACTACAATAGTTGTCATTTGCTTAATATTCTTATAAATATTATATAATAATATAGAGAAATTTTACATTACTAAAAATGTTTTGCTTACATTTGTTTCTTAAAATAACGTGATAAACTGATTTATAATTACTATATTATTAATATATCATCTCATAATTAATGTAATTGTTATAAGTCATTTTGCTAGATCATTTGAATAAAAATTTAAATGAATCTTTTGAATGGTAGCAATAATACCACCCACTCAATTAAAGAAGGGAGATATTCCTATCAAAAAAAAAAAATTGTGAACGACACTGAATTGGCCTCAATTAGGCCTGAAAGAGAAATGATTTATTCTTTGGGCTAATTTTGGAAAATTGGGTTGCTGGGTCGCTCCAAATTGTGGGTCAATTATTTATCTAATAATATATATATATATATATATAGATACATATGTGTGTGTATAGCTTTTTGTTATTGGCTTAGCAAAAGTCTGTAGCTAAAAAGGGATAAAATAATTTTTCGTCCTAGCAACAAAAATAATAATAATAATCATTTAAAACTATTTTTTTTCGTCCAAATGACGTTTTAATGATTGTTTTCTTTCTAGTCAGGTCTTTTTATGAATTTCATAACCAAAAATCACCTTCGTTGTGCCTTTTTGCTTTGATATTCCTTTATTAAAGGAAATTCAAGTTCCTTATGCTTCTAAAAATTCACTATATGTCTCAGGGTATTTACTTTGTAATCATATAAAGAAAAAAAATGGAAATTCATTATATATATAAATAATTTAGAATTTCAAGAATAGAAATATAACTCAGATCCACGATCGTAAATATTGTTCCTTTGTTAAATCTTGCTTATATATATATATAAACCTATTTCAAATAGGCTCTTTAAATTGTTTTTGTTTATTCTTTTAAATATTTAAATGTATGAAATATGTTAAAAAACCAATTAAAATAAAAATTTAAAAATTCAAAGTTATCACTTTATTTTGTTTAAAATATTTTCTTCCAACAAATCCTTCTAGAATTAATGTATTTCCATTTTTATCTTAATAATATATCTTATAAATATTTAATTTTAACCGTGTATTGTGTATAAATTATAATTTATGAAACTAAATTTTACTTAAATATTATTAAATAAAATTATATTTCATTTAAAATAATAACAATAACATATTATCAATATTTAGATAATTTTGGTTTAGGATTTATCAAAATGTTTGTTTTTGTTACGTGTAAATGACAATTAAAAAAATATTATTATAATTAACAGTTCAAAGTTTCATATATTAAATTGATGTTGAAAAGTGAAAAAAAAAAAAAAAAAAGCCCAAAACATTACAGTAAATTTGGTCATTCTCAAAAACTTTACTATTTCTTGGCCCTTCTAAGACAAAATTACCCCTCGTCTAACTTGAAAATCACTCATGTGTCATTAAAAAATAATAATAATGAAATAGAAACTAAAAAAGATACTCCTCCATTGGTAAATTGCTCTTTGTCGGAGGAGCGTTTGACACTTCTCCTTGAGGAGCGTGAATCATGCTGCTCCAGAAGGAGCAAGCGACTCCATGGAGAAGCATATTGCTCCTCCGCAAAGAACGCTGGAAATACTAAAGACAGGATATATGGATGGACTTGTTGAAAAGGGGAGATGTTATTTGTCAAGAAAAAAATTTATTATAAGATGGTGACAGGCATTTTGGCCCTCACCAGAGCATTTGTTGATGAAAACAATAAAACTAGTAGAAGTTAAAAATTAACAATAACTGTTTATTTAAAAATGGTATTCTTAGTAGGTTGGACAATGTTTCAGTGGTTAAAGGCACTGCCAAGAATGACCTTGGCAAGATCACAGATTCTATGCCCGGCCCCCACTAAAACTTGTGGGCTTCCCCTCCGATCAACCTTATGTTTGGACGACTCTCTCATCTATATGGTTTGCTCTCTCTCATATGGAAACTGTTCTTTGAGACGTGTCATTAGTGTTTTATCTCGTTTTATCTTGATTGTTTACTATCAATAACGAAAATATAAAAAAAAATTAAAAAAAGGCATTGTTGGGTATTTTTATTTGTCTTCATAGGTATCTATATTTTTTTAACAAAACCAGGACAGTCAATACTGACAAGTTTTCTAATTATTTTCCATGACGGCCTCCAAGCTAAAAAGATAACATATCTTTTAGTTTCCTGCATGTTTCCTCCATACCCTGTTAATATTCTGTGAGTTACCATGATAGAATTAGAAACATTATCTCTGCAATTCATAAAATCATTGATTTTTTTATATAATTTTTATATAATTACAAGATAATTGTATTCTACTGACACCAATGTTGGGATTGATTGATAAAACCATACAATACGTGTGCAGCCTAAAGCCTCTAGTCACGTGAGGTGATATCTAATCCCACCAAGAGAAAAAATCTCCATACATACTAATACTAATAAATTTGTATAATGATATTAGAACTCTTATCATGAATGTGAAAAGAAATAATAATAACAGCCTTTACTAAAACTGTACTCCTTAGTATTTTTACTAAGTTCATTGTCTTGATTGGTATCTATCTTGTTTTAGGGAAAAAAATTGGATAATCCCAAAAATTCGTGCGTAATTTGACTATATCTCATTTTTATCACCCATAATTTCATTTTTATCTAAAATTTCTATTTGACATTAAAAAAATAATAATAAATCAAAATGTCTCTTGGCAGCATGTAAAAGAACAACAATGCCCATGACGATTACATATTCTGTTAGTTTGATTTGGTTGATCGTTCAACTTCAAGGGCAAAAAAAGAAATGCAAGGAAAAATTAATTAAAATAATAGTAATTAAAATATAAAAAAAAATAATATTAAATATAAAATTATAAAAAAAATCCAGATATTTTTATTTAAAAATAATAAATAATATATTAAAAAATATATTTATTTCTCACAACTATACTCTCCCTCTCTTTGAGATCTTTCTTATCTTTTCCTCTTCTCTCTCTATCTCCAATTGGTGATGATCGTGGTAGAAGATCTCTATGGCGGTAGCGTTATTGATGGATGGTGGCAAGGACCTCTGTCTCCTCTTTTCTCTCTATCTCCTCTTTTCCTCATTCCCTTTTCTCTCTCTATCTCCAACTGGTTCGACCATTAGAGACCACCATTTCTAGGTTCCATGATAGAGACTAGAACTGGATCTCCCCGTGAAAGGGTGGTTTGTGTGGTGACGGTTTCTATGTGATTGGGTGGACTAGAGCATGGTTTTTGTGTGATTTCTAAATGATTGGACGGACTAGAGGGTGGTTTCTATGTGATTGGGTGTTCCAGGTAGTGGACTAGAAGCCTAGCAATTGGAATTTTTTGAAAGTTCAATTTGAAGATGACGGTTCCAAATTTTTTTTTTTTAAAGATCTAGATTTTTTTTTTTTAATTTTTCTTTCTTTTTTGCAGTATTTTCTTTTTTAAAATTAATCCCCTTTCTAAAATTGGTTTGAAGATAGTTAAAGGTTTCCATATCTTTAGTTTCAACTTGAAGATCTGTATTGGATTTTTTTTTTAATTTTTTTAATTTTTGGTTTAGTTTTTTGCCAACTTCAATTTAAAATTAATCCCTTTTTTATTTTTGATTTTTATATTATTTATTTTTGTTTTTTATATCTTTATATTTAATATTATTTATTTTAGTTTTTTATTTTTATATTTTTACATTTAATATTATTTATTTTAGTTTTTTATTTTTTATATTTTTTATATTTTAATATTATTTAAACCAAAGGTAAATTCAATGTTTGAATTTTTTCTAACATTTTCGCTAAAAAATTGATGCTAAAGAAGATTTTTGATAAAAATAAAATCACAGATAACAAAAAAGAAATATGGGCAAACTATACATGATTTTTTGGGATTAAATAAAAAAATTTAAAAAAATAAAAAATAAAAAGGAAGATATATAATCAATACTGACGAGTTTTCTAATTATTTTCGAAGACAGCCTCCAAGCTAAAAGAGAGAACATACTTTTTAGTTTCCTGCAAGTTTCCTCCGTATCCTCTTGGCTCTTACCATTCTCTTAAATCCAGCTCTCCATTTCGATGAATTTGGATCTCCATTGCGATGAAACATCAATACCCCTAGACCTTCACAGTGAAGATCTAATCCAAGGCTTTACCTCTAATATATTGTCTTTTCTTCAGGGTTATTATTATTTTTTTTTTTCTCATTTTTTCAGGTCAAATTGCACCGACCTTTACTAATTTTATATTAAGTTGTACTTTTTAAAATTATCGTTCCATGTTCTATATAACTGAAAACTAAAAGGATTTTAATTTTAGGATCGCAAATTTGGCACTACGTCATTGATATTCATATACTGATCAAATTAATTTGAAAATTATTATTATGAATATTTAATAATTTTTTGTACTATTGTGAATATTTATGTTCGAAGCAGGCAGGAAGGTTGACAAAATATTACAACTTCACAAGGCAAAACTTTCAAATCTTATCATCACAAATTGAATGATAACTAATAAAATATTAAATACCAACGCATCATGAAAGTCAGACACCAATCAGGTACCAGAAATTGAACTAAATATACCATAATCATGCCATTAACAGATTTCTTTATTATTATTTTTTTAATATCAATGAAAGATACCTTTATTTATAATTGCCATTAAAATCAAATTTGAGAAGTATCAAACGGCTGTAAGTTCAGGAGTTGTCTCAAGATAAGCAGCAATTAATGAGAATGTTATCCTAAAATTAAAAAAAAAATAAAAAATAAAAAAACCGACTGGATACATCGATTGAACCCAAAAAGACAAAGAGGGGTAAAAACAAAATTACAATTCTATGCAGGTTCCCAACAATTAACCACCCCCTTCCACCTCAATAATGCAAGATTTTCAGTAGTTTTGTTATTCACGTTGCTTGTAGTGATACAGTGTTAAATAGCTTTTGGATTTTGTCCTATCTGCTCATTCGTTTTTCCACAACTGACTGCATTGTCATCTACATTACCCCAAAATCTGAAAGACTAAATATTAAAGCAAAAAGAAAAATTGTTTCTCCATTTTGATGAATATATATATATATATATATGAAGAGCAATGTATTCCTACAGCCTCTGAGATTACTTCTACAATACGGAATTAGGAACCTAGGCATGTGATAGCTTCTGCAGTTCATCTAAATCAATCTAAAGCTTCTACAGATATTTTGCAGCTAAGAGCTGAAAGCACGACTTTGCTTGCACATGGAGCTTGCCAATGTCAGCTAGAAACTAAGCCAAGCTAAGTCTTCAAACTTAGCTCAATGAGCTCAAGCTCAATAACTTTCAAGTAATCAGTTAATGTTTTCAAGAACTTCAACAAGTGGTGCATTCCTATTGGTTGAAGCATGATTAGTTAGTTAAAGATAATCAAGTTGTTAACAGAAATCTTGCCAGGTGGCAAGCTCATAATATGAGTATAAAAGGATGGTTAACACATGTATTTTGTATGATAAGAAAATAAATGAAAGTCAATTTTTTCTCTTGCAATTCTTCTTTTCAATTTTTGGTCTTCAAGGTTCCTAGAACCTTCTCATGGTATTAGAGCTTCTTGGCAAACGTCAATGGCGGATTCGGGTTCTAGTTCAACTTCAACACCAATAACAAGCAACGACAACAGGTTGTCCTTCTTGAAATCCATGGATGTCTCAACAATTGCTAAATCCCTAAACTTCAACCTTCCAATCAAGCTCAACAACACCAACTATAGCTTTTGGAAGGCATAGGTCATAGCAACAATTCATACTTTTGGCCTTGATCATCTCATATCAACTGGTAGATCACTTCCAAAGAAATTCATCAACAACACACAAATTGTTGATTTTGCTTCAACAGAGCCTCAAATCAGTGAGGAATATATCATGTGGGAGAGAGCTGATCAACTTCTTTGTTGGCTCTTGTCTACTCTGAGTGAGTTAGTTCTTGGTCAAGTGATTCGTTGCACAAGTTCTTTGAAAGCTTGGACTACACTTGAGAAGCTATTTGCAGAGCAATCCATAGCCGGGATCTTGCAACTTCGACAACAATTATAAACCTTCAAGAAAGGTACTTTTTTGATCTCTAACTTTGTGATGAAGTTGAGACAAATCATAGATGAGATGGTCACCCCAAGACAACCTATCGCAGACAATGAACTTATCTTGCACATACTTAATGATGTTGGCCATTAATATGATCCAGCAGTGGTCTTGATCATTTCACAAAAACACACAATGTCAATTCAAGATGCCTAGTATCAGCTAATGTTACATGAGCAAAGGATAGAGCAATTGAATGGAGTGTCAAAGCTTGATCTGAGTTCTTTATCAATCAATTATGCTTCAAGTGCTAATGAGAAGAGGTTTCAACAAAACAATCAACAAAATGCTGGAGGTAGAGGTAATGGCGGTAGTTATGGTAGGAACAAAGGTGGAAGATATGGTAAAGATTAGCAGAAAGTTATTTGTCAGGTTTGTGGAAGAATAGGCCACATGGCACTCTAATGTTACCATCGATTTGATATTTCATTTCACCCTTAAAGGCAAAATCAGTCATACAACAATGTCTCTAACTCAACACCAGTCCAAGCAAATCTATATCAGAACTCTAAAACCATTGCAACATCAAGCACAATTGTTGATCCAGCTTGGTATGTTGACTCTGAAGCAACAAATCATATCATACTTGATCTAAATAACTTAGCCCGTCATTCAAGCTATAATGGGTCTAAGAAAGTGGCTATGGGAAATGGTAAGTGTCTAAAGATTTCTAATGTAGGAGACACACAAATCTAATCTCACACTCAACCTCCTAGGTCCTCAGTCTTGAAAAATGTTTTGCATGTCCCTCAAATCAAAGAGAATCTACTAAGCACTTCGAAGTTCATAAAAGATAACAATTTATTTGCTTAAATATATGATAATTCTTGTGTTTTTAAGGACAAGATTTTAGGGAGACCTTTCCTCAAAGGCAAGCTTAATGGTGGTCTTTATCAACTGCAGCTCAAGAAAGCACAAACAAGAAAGTTTTGCAATATTTCCTCTATTTTAGATTACTCTAAGCAAGGTAGAACAAGTGTTGATAGCTATTTGGTAAATACAACAAATAACTCTTGTAGTATAAATAGAAAGAGTTGGCTACTATGTTTGCTAGTCAAGTGCATTTCAAGATTTGGCATGTAAAACTAGGTCATCCATCTTGTAAGGTGTTCAAACAAGTTATAAAGAAACTTCATTTGATTGCAAGGTCTCTGAATCAGATTTTTGTGATTCTCGCAAGCTTGGAAAGGTTCATCAACTACCCTTTCCAAGGCTGCAAATCACAACCAAACAACCTTTACAAATAGTGAATCTGGATTTATGAGGACCCTTTCCATTTTAGTCCACAGAAGGTTATAGCTATTACATTATATTTGTGGATGCTTTTACTAGATTCACTTGGTTTTATCCACTTAAATTGAAGTTTGATGCACTTTCAACTTTCTTGAGTTTCAAAAGATATGTTGAACTTAATTGGATCACAAAATCAAGTGCTTACACATTGATATGGGTGGCGAATTTAAAGCATTCTTACCTGTCTTATAAAAAGCTAGTATTTTATTACCTACATACCCATCAACAAAACGGTGTTCCAGAAAAGATACATAGACATTGGGTTAAGATAGGTTTGACACTATTAGCTCATGCATCAATGCCTCTAATTTTCTGGGTTGAAGCCTTCTCCATTGTAGCCTTTCTCATCAATAATCTTCCTTCTAGTGTGTTAAACTCTATATCTCCTTTTGAGAAGTTATATCACAAGCAACCTAACTACCACTTTCTTAAGACTTTTGGGTATAGTTGTTGTCCATACCTTAGGTGTTACTCAACCAACAAGCTAAATTTTCATTCAGCTAAGTGTATCTTTCTTGGATACAATCCAATACACCAAGGTTACAAGTGTCTACATAGCTCAGGAAGGGTGTACATCTCTAGGAATGTTAAATTTAATGAAATGAAGTTTCCTTACCTTCAATTATATCCACCAAAAGTCTCAGATTCTGACAATTCAAAGGTTGTAAGTTTATCTTCTAGCTTTCTTGTAAACAATCCTTATATCAACAAAACTGGTGCTAATTAATCAATCTCACACACACAACCTGTATCATCTCCTAATCTTACAACTAATGCTCCTACAATACCTCTTTCAATTCCCATATTACCTCATCCAACCCTATCTAAGCAATCAACCTCAACTAATATTCACCCTATGCTAACTAGATCTAAAGTAGCACTTTCCTCACATTATCTATTACTGCACTATATAAATCTCTGTATGCCCTGTATACTATTTAAAATCCATATCAGTAAAGGCTGCTCTTCAGGATAAAGGGTGGTTTGTAGCAATGACAAAAGAGTTTGAAGCCCTTTAATGAAATAACACCTGGACACTTCTCCCTTATATTACAGACATGAATCTAGTATGGTGTAAATGGGTCTTTCGCACCAAATTTAATCAAGATGGTTCAGTCTTAAAGTTGAAAGCCAGGCTGATTACCAAGGGTTTTCTCAAACCGCTGGCTTAGACTACTTTGACACCAATAGCCCTATTGTTGAAGCTTCCACCATTCGAGTAATCTTCACTTTTGCTGTGTCAAATGGATGGTCAATCCTACAAATCAACATCAACAACGCGTTTTCGAACGTGAACTTATTGAGGTGGTGTATGTCTCAACCAGAAGGATTTACCAACCCTCATCAACCACAACATGTATGTAAGCTGAACAAAATCCTTTATGGGCTCAAATAGGCCCCAAAAGCTTGGTTCACCAAACTAAAAACTGCTCTATTTGCTTAGGAATTCGAAAACCCCACCTCTGATGTCTCTTTATTCTTCAAGATTGATCATGATTGCACTTTACTTGCTGGTCTATGTTGATGAGATACTCATCACTGGACCTAACTCTACACAGATTCAGCAAGTCATCACTTACCTTAATACTCATTTTGCTCTCAAAGTTCTTGGACCAGCTACTTCCTTGGTTTTGAAGTTTATAAGAACTCTTCTGATCTGTATCTTTCTCAATCAAAGTACACCACATATCTCCTTGCCAAAACTAGAATGCTTAATTCTAAACCAACATCTTGTCCCATTACTGCAAGTGTCAAACTCTCCAAAGACTCTGGCACTCCTTTTTATGATCCTTCTTTGTATCGTAGCACCATTGGTGCCCTCTAATGTCTAACGCACACAAGGCCAGATATATCTTATATTGTCAACAAGCCCAGCCAATTTTTGGTTGCCCTTACCAATATCCATTGGTTAGCTTGTAAACGGGATTTGAAATACTTAAAGGGTACCATTTGCTATGGTTTGAGCTTTACTTGTCGTTCATCTCTCAACCTAAAAGCTTTTAGCGATGTAAATTAGGCCAGCTCTCTAGATGATCGTCGCTCCACTATAGGCCTATGTGTCTTTCTTGGCTGAGATCTTGTTACCTAGTCATTAAGAAAACAGACAGTGATTGCTCGATCAAGCACTGAAGTTAAATATCAAGCTTTAGCTCACACTACTGTAGAGGTTCATTGGCTTAAGTCTTTGCTATCTAAACTTGGTATTTCCTTCCCTTCTTTTCCTATCATCTAGTGTGACAACACGAATGCCTAGTCCTTAGCTCAAAATCCAGTGTTTCATGCCCATACCAAACATATTGGCATCAGTACTCATTTTATTTATAAGAAAGTTGAATCCAATGAAGTCTCGATTCAATATGTACCAACGCAATATCAAGCTGCAGACATTTTGACAAAAAGATTGTCTCAAGATCGCTTCCCCTTTGAAGTTGGTTTCTTCACCCTAGTTCAGTTTGAGGGGGCATGAAGAGTAATGTATTCCTATAGTCTTTGAGGTTACTTCTACAATACAAAATCAGGAACCTAGGCATGTGATAGTTTTTGTGGTTCATTTGAATCAATCCAAAGCTTCTACAAATACTGTACAGCTAAGAGCTGAAGGCACGACTTTGCTTGTACATAGAGCAAGCCAATGTCAGCTGGAAACTAAGCCAAGCTAAGTCTTCAAACTTAGCTCAATGAACTCAAGCTTAATAACTTTCAAGAACTCAGTTAAAGTTTTCAAAACTTCAACAAGTGATGCATTCCTATTGGTTGAAGCATGATTAGTTAGTTAAAGATAATCGAGTTGCTAATAGAAATCTTGCCAGATGACAAGCTCATAATATGAGTGTAAAAGGATGGTTAACACATATATTTTGTATGATAAAAAATAAGTGAAAGTCAATTTTTTCTCTTGCAATTCTTCTCTTCAATTCTTGGTCTTCAAGGTTCCTAGAACCTTCTCAATATATATATATATATATATATATCTGGTTTCAAATGGGCCCTTTTAATTGTTTTAGTTTATTTTTTTAGGTATTCGAATGTTTGAAAATATGTTAAAAACCCAATTTAAAATAAAAATTCAAGGTTATCAATTTATTTTAAGTAAGATATTTTCTTCCAACAAATCCTTCTAAAATTAATTTATTTATACTTTTATCTTAATAATACAACTTATGAATATTTAATTTTAACCATATATTGTGTATAAATTATAATTATATGAAACTAAATTTTCCTCAAATATTATTAAATAAAATTATATTTCAGTTTAAAATAAATTACTTAATGGCATATTATCAATATTTAGATGATTTTGGTGAGTATTTATCAAAATGTTTATTTTTGTTATTTGTATGTGACAAATAAAAATGTATTATAATTAACAGTTCAAAGCTACAAATATTAAATTGTTGATGAAAAAAAAAAAAAAAAAAAAAAAAAAAAAAAAAAAAAAGGCCAAAACATTAGTGCTGTTATTAAATTTTGTCATTTGGGAAAAAAAAAATACCATTTCTTGGCCCATCTAAGACAAAATTAACCCTCATCTAACCTGAAAATCACTCATGTATCATTAAAAACATAAATATTAACTAAAAAAGAAAAACTCCACCATTGGTTAATTGCTTTCAACTTTGGAGAAATAAATAATGTTGACGAACATGTTTACAGAACAAGGAAGGCTGTTGCTAATTGTAAAAGTATACTTCATTATAGTGTTTGATCTCAATCTGTAGATTCTAATAAACCCTTAATCATTGGTTATGTTTACCACGTAATAATAATAATAATAATAATAAAAATAAATTATTATTATTATTATTATTATTATTATTATTATTATTGTTAAATTATAAATAAAATATTAAGCTTGTATTAGTATTTATGAAATAATTTGGATTATCAAAAAAGAAAAACAGCCTCTTTTTCTCAAATTTTGGTATCTTCTATTTTAAAACTAAATTAATTAAAGTTGTACCAACGTAAGAAATATTAATTAAAGTTGTACCACATGGTGCACAGTTTTTCGTCCATTCACTCATAATTTAAGGAATTAGTATAATTTTTTCCTCATATTTATAATAGAGTTAAAATAATATCATACGTAACTATCAATATTTGTAGGAAATTTTTTTTCTCCCTTATTGATAGAGTAAATCGTTCCTAATTAATATGGGAATAAATTTTCAAATTGTGTATAATTTTTTTCTGCAGACCTTCAACCATTAAATGTCAATAGATTTTCAATTTTCTTGTAAAAATATATATATATAATACGAAATAATATATGTTACAAAAGGAAAATTATATATAATTATTTAATTATTTTTGTAGTCATTAATATAAAGAAAAGTATATTTTATACAATTTAATAATTCGAACCATCACACCTACGAATATCATGTCTTTGACTTCTGTAGATAGACAACCCTCATTGAGAAGACCACGTTCCATGAGTTCCATAAATAGCTATTTATAGAACTCACGGAACGTGGTCTTCTCAATAAGATTAGATCTTTCATGCATCGTTTCGAATGGTTGTACGAGCACTCCTCCCAACAAACTCCCAGTACCGTATTTTTCTTTCATTGTCCAAAATCCACCCAAAATTTTTATGGAGTAATTCCGTATCATTTTTTCACAAATAAGTCCATAACAAGGGGTCTATTGGAAGCATGTTTAGCTGCCAACAACAACCAACGAGTTCGTCCGCTGGCAGACTTTCCTTCTAACGCATGGAAAGATACCGATACCCTTACTTCTAACATAGCCGCGTACTACGTAAGCAATACAAAAAACCTTTTTCGCTCAGAATTAATATCTTATATTGATCATAGCTTTTACTTAACTTTTAAAATCTTACAAAATATTAATATTAGTACTAGTAGTTTATTATTATCTATATTTATTCAGTTAATTAATTTTAGTTGAATACCAATCACAAGAATTAAATATGAGAAATATAATACCTCGATGGTAGATCCGTCATAAAAGGGTTTATTTTTCAATTTTCCTTGTAAAGTTATTTTACATAGACAACCATTATAATATTAAGAGAGTTTATTTTTTTTCACTTTAACACTCAGTGAATTTAAATTTGATCTATTATGTGTTATAGTTTTTTTTTTTTTTTTTTATAAAGTAATCGAACAACTGAATAATTAATTAAAAATAGAAAGTAAGCATAGTAAGTATACATATATGTACATGTATATATTTGTAGTAAGAAAAAAAAATGATTTTATCATCAAAGCCTCCTAACTTTAAAAAGTTATAATAACTTTCTTTGGTTTCATAAGCTTAAAGCTTTTTAGAATTAATTGGAATAATGAAGTTTTAGGACAACTGGCCTGCTACTTGTTCTGACACTAGCTTGTCTTATGGGTAGATGCCCTCCATGACATTACAATATTCATGCGATATCCTTAGTATGTGTGATGGGATTATTTTTCTACAAAATATTGGTTAAGTGATAGACTTTGTGTTATTTTTTTCAACAAATTCTTCTCTTATCCATTCATTGTTATACAACTGATCTTCTGCTTTCATCCTAACATGATAAAACAGGCTGGTGTGTAAACAAATATCAAAGTAAGGTTAAAGCTTTTGAAACCAGAGAAAGAAGGCTTAGGTTGAACCGCGAGAAAAAAAGTGAAAGAAGGAACCAGAGAGAACCGGAGGGGGTAAAAAAAAGGAAAGAATAGAAAAATTAGGATTTTTTTTACACTAATATTTATTTCTATTTTAATGTTTTCTGTTCTGACCATGAAATCTAATGAATGAGATCTCTTGATCATAATTATTTTAAAGTTAGAGGTATCGATAGTAAAGCGCACGCGCGCACACACACATATATATATATATATATAAAAGATTTCTCAAGTGTTACTCTCTTGGTAAGGGTTATATTCAAACCTTAAGGTTTTTGATAAATTCTTATTTATTTTTATGAGTTTTTTTTTTTTTTTTTCCTGAAAGAATGCTAGAAATGATGAAATATTCTTATGGAAAATATTTTTTATTTTTTCAAGTTTGGAAACTATTTTTCCAAAATATTTTAAGTGAAGAATACTTAAAAGGTAGAAAAAATACAAATATGAAGATAGCTATTTTTTTCTATGTTTGTGTGTGATCCAGCTAATATCTTATCTTTTATATATCTTTCTAATAAGGAATTTTATCTAATAATTTTAAGCTTTATATGTGGGTTCTTTAAAATATTTTATTACGTAATAATGCATAATCGGTTCATATATTCAGGATTTTATGTGATATCTGATGTTACTCAGACATGGTGATAACAATCTTCATATTATGTTGCTTATATATATATATATATATATATATATATATGAGACAGGATCGGGAGACACAAATTTTGATATAATTTTTCAACCATTTGATTGAAAGAGAATTAATGATGTGAATTAGTTGTTAATTTTGAATGGACACACTTCATGTTGCTTTATTTCTACCTTTAAACTAAATAAAAAATTATTAATTCAAATTTCATTTAATCTGTTTTCTTTATTTAATTAACCAAATCATGCAAATAATATATAGATTCGAAGCTCTCAACATAAACTTTCAAATAAAATCCATATTATATAGGTTTAAGAAAGCATATTGTTTAAAATATCTCAAAACAAAAAATCAATTAAAACACAAATAAATAAAGAGAAGAGAAAATAGGAAAGAACATAAATGAAAAGAGAAAAATTGGTACACATGCAATTATGTGATGCAACACAACTTTCTAATAACTCTTCTACTCTCCAAAAAAAATCATAATAATAAAATCTATACTATTAATTTCCTTTCAATCTAATGGTTGAAAATTATTTAAAAAATTATGTCAAAATTTGTGTCCTCCATATTCTACCCATTTATATATATCTTCAATTATTAGTGCGTCATAACTTTTAAATTATTAAGACCAATATGGATCGAAATCATTTGGTTCTAATAATTTAAAAGTTATAACGTACTGACCATAGAATTATTATTATTATTATTATTATTATTATTATTAGTAGTAGTATATATATAGAATTTTTATGATCAATACCTTCTAATTTCAAATAGTTAGGAAAAACCAATAAAATTTATCAATTACATATGAATTGGATATGAAAAAAAAATTGTTTTAAAAAATAAAATATAATAAATAAATTTAATTTGTTCACCTTAACTTTTTAAAGTTATGAAATATTAAATATATATATATATATAGTTGTATTAGTACAAAGGCGTGGCTGAGATTCGCAATATGAATGAGTCTTTCCCCCAAACCATCCCGCCCTCCGCGCCTCCCGTCCCCTTTTTTCCTTCAAAAACAAAGTAGAACCCCTTTTTCTCACTGCTTTTATTAATTTTCTAATGATGAAGTTAGAAAAAATTTCTGGATGAATTTGACTTTGATTTGTTGTTTTATAGGAATTTGAGCAAACATATGGAAAGCAGAAAGAAGAGATGCACCACAAGGCATATCTCATCACAACATGTACGTAGCAAAGACCATATGTAACATCCCACACTTTTTTTTTGTATGAAAATTCAATATGCGCCCGTGCAAAGTCAATCTCACTTCAATTTACATCAATGAAAATTGATATTGCGCCAATGTAAAAATAAAGTGAATTGATTGTGCTGGTGTATACTAAGTTTTCTTCGGAAAAAAAAAAAAAAAAAAGTCATTGATATGTTAATTAGCACATTTTCACCTTTTTTGTGGTACTATCACCTATTTAATAATTTAAGTTGAATGACATCAAAGTGTGACCTGCTACACTTTTGCATCAAGCTTGATTTTCGCATGATAATTATTTTCACTTAAGATAGTTATTTCTTTTCTTTGAGAGACATTCCTTCATTAGAGAGATATTCCTTTACTTGAATGATATTTTCTTCGAAATATATATCCTTTTGCCATGAGATATCTTGTTTCTTCAAGAGATATTTCCTCCTTTTAAAAGATATATCATTCCTCCTTTCAAGAGATACTTATTTTTTTTCTCTATTTTTTTTTCATTTTTCAAATCTCTAAGTTTTTCTTCTTGATTCGAGTTTCCTTGTTTTTATCTTCCAAATTCAATTTCTTCTTGTCTTTCATATTGTTATGAACAACTTTGAGAAAAGCTATAGATTCAAATAACTAAAATTATCTTTTCACCATAAGCAACAAATCAAACCATTATTGTGAACATCAAAATAATGAGAGAGAATATAAAAATCAGTGTAAAAAAATAGTGAGAGAAAGAGGAGAGAGAAACACGAAAGAAAGCAAAAAGCGAAAAGATGGAAGAAAATTGAAGGAGAAGAGTTTTTATTTCATTAAGAGTATTTTTGTTAGTGCACATATTTTAGTGATGTTTAAATTTAAACTATTATTGTGATGTCAAAATCACAAGATCTCCATCAAAAGATGTCATATCATATCATTTTCACTGTTATGTGTCAACTTTAAGTCTTAAATACTATAATTAGGTTATTTTCTACTAACTTAAGTTTTTTAGTTTAATGGCAACTAACATAGTATCAAAGCTTGAAGGTCATTGGTTTAAACCCTTTTTCCTTTTCTTTATCTCGAATTCTTGTTGCACATATTATAACAGTAGGAGGCTTTTAGCATATATTTGATATCTGTTATCTATCCACATTATATGTAAGGAGACGTATCATATGTCAACCTCAAGTCTTAAATATTATGGGTGATTTATTTTCTATTAACATAAACTTTTGAATCTGATGATAATTAATATTCACAAAAACATATATGAATATTAGTAATTTCAAGTTAGGGTATTTGGATGATTTTAACTTAAGTGTATTTTAGTAATCTTGAGTGTACAATGGCAATAATTTGTTTGAGAGGTCAAAAACAAACTTTTTTAAAAATCTTAGTAAAAACAAAAATTTCATATTTATTTGAATAAAAACTATAAATTTCTCTTCTATTTATTCATTTCCTATATATCATTTTCCTTTCAAAAGGCATCCTATGTATCTACTCACATGTAATAGGTAGTTTTCTGTATTTTAATTGCAAATATCTAATTTGTTTGCTTTTTTTTTTTTTACATTTTGTTCTTCTCTTAGGTGGGATATTTGTGCTATGGATAAGCTACCAGATTATATGAAAATTATTTATAGTGAATTCTTCAATCTGTTTGATGAAATAAACAATGATTTGACTGGGAAAGAAAAACTTTCTAGGGTTTCTTATGTGAAGGATAAAGTAAGATTTATTTATTTATTTTTATTATTATTATTTTTTTTCAGTTTCAACTTCTGTGATATACATATACATATATTTCTAATTTAATTAAACCTTGATTGTAGAGAATGGGGGACATGTTTATGAAATAGTTATTATTATTTTTTTCTCTGTTAAAAATTAGCAAACAGAGCTTGTGACATCCTATGCTGTTGAGGCAGAATGGTTGGATCAGAATTACGTGCCATCATTTGATGAGTATATGAAAAACGGAATAATTTCATCAGCTGTTACTGCAGTTATACAGCCGCAGCATTTTTGGGAAGGGAAGAAAAAATGGCGGGGATGAATAAATTAGATTGGTTTGGAAGTCGACCAAAAATTGTTCAAGCTGTATCGGCAGCAGGTCGTCTAGCAGATGACATAACCTCCTCCGCTGTATGAATGTGAATTTCTAAACTTTCTATGGGCTGTTTTTCTATATATAGCAGTAAAATTATTATGAGTTTGGAAACTATAACACCAAACTATGGATTGAGTGTTTTATTTTTTATTTCTTATTTTTAACATCAGAGAGTTATCGAACAAAAAACAAAATAGTTCGGACATGATGTAATTGTTAGTTTGCGAATGAAGGATAATGCTAAAAAAAGTCATTTTCGAAATTTGGTATTAGTTTGAAAATTCATACTAATTCCAATTTACTTGCTGAAATCTTCTCATTTATTACTGAAATTAATGCTTTGTGTATTTTTGACTAGAATTAATTTGTACATGCAGTTCGAGCAAACTAGAGCACACACACCCAGTGGTGTACTGGAAATCCACATGAATGAAAATGGCTGGTCAAGAGAGGAAACAATTGAAAAGTTTAATGAAATGTTCGAAAATTCATGGAAAGACACAAACGAGGACTGCATGTAGCCAACGGCAGCTTCAGTGGAGATTCTCCTGGGACTTGTGAACCATCGTCGTTTTCTTGAACTTTGTCACGTCGGTGCGGATAGAAACACAAATCCACATCTTCTTAAAGATGATATCAAGAAAGCCTTGGTTGATCAGATACCAATTTAAGAACCGATCTGTCTATAAGTTTATTTGTGTGTTGTTTATGAGATGTTTTGCAAGAGTGTGAACTGGTTTGCTATATAGTACTCATTTTAAAATCCCTTGTTTAATTACAATTTAAAATATATGAATTGAAGCCCAATAACTTAGCAGATTGCAATTGTTTATTAGTTTTTATATTTACATCCTTTAAAATTTATATGTAAACCCCTTTTTATTAGTCCATCACATTAATATTTTCTTTTAGAAAATATTTTGTAATTACATCCTGTATATTATTGATTATGAACTTTATTTTAATTTTAAGAAATGATAAATTATAAAATAATTTTAATAAAAAGTTAAAAACAAAAAGCAAACCTATCATTATTTAAAAATATATATATAAAATAAAATAATTAAAAAAAAAAAACGACTTAAGTTGGTTTTATCGAAAATAAAACCGAATTGACCATGTTGTGGGGGTACCGTCGACCAAACTCGAGCAGATAGGATTGTTGCATTTTCATTATTTGATTGATTTCTTGTACATCTTGTTTTTGGATTGTGGAGCACTACTAGCGGCCCGCCGAATCTAGCAAAATCTGAATTTTACTGCACCATGATTATCATACTAGCATTAAACAAAATTATATTTTACTATGCAAGATTGCAATCTTGATAATGTGTTAGTTTAACTAAACCTGATTTTTTATGGAACTTGATTAAAAGGAATCGACCACGTCAATAATTGTTGATGAAAATTTAGAATTTTGCGTACTTTGGAACCAAGAATCACTCCAACACAAGAGTTGCAGCTTCCCAAAGCAAATTGCTTTTCAACGGGGAGTTGCGTTGAACTGCTATTTGTTGCAATACACAAATTGTGCGCGCCAAGACACACCATTGATGATTTTTTTTTTTTTTAAACAAGTTTTCTTCATGAATAAATATATTTTTAAGATATAAGAAAGTATCAAACTATCGATCTCTAATTGAGAAGTTTGCCCAGTTTATACCCTTCGTATTTATATTAGATTATGGGTTTGAATAATGTTTTCCTTTACCAAAGCCCAGTTTAATTGTAATAGTTTCAAAAATAAATTGTATTGTGTATCGAAAAAATTAGATTATGTACCGTTAACATTTATGCCATGTTTGTTTCATAAGACTAATCCTAGTCCAATCTGTGGTTTGGCTCCAAACAGGATTGGACTAAATCCAGGCCAATTTAAAAAGACACATTTAGATAGTTTACTACAAAAATTAATGTAGTTTAACCTTCTACTGATTGATCATCTCACATTGAATCAAAATATCTGATTGATCATCTCACATTGTATCAAAATATAATACACGTATTTTTTTTATCTAATCCCTTATTATATCAAGTTGAATAAGAGATAACATTAGTTTAATCCAAAATTATACTATACTAAAGACATTAAAATACTTATTTAATCAAATCCTATCTAATCCTATCAACCCTTTAAGAATAACACAATTTAATCACGCTTGTCAAACCAACCCTTACGGGCTGGTCAAGCTATAATACTCTTTATTGTGCAGTTTCATGGGATGTCAATAAATTAATGCGTCGTTCAAAAGCCTGTTTTACTGCTCTTGTGTGCTACAGTCAATAAGCAAGTTTGCACCTCTAGATCAAAGTCAGAAACCGCTGCTGATGATAGAGAATTCCAAGAAGTTTGTTAGACACACAAGGTGTGTGAGGAAGAAGCTACAAGGCAGTAGTATAAATACTAGTTGTAATCTCTTATGGTAATTATCAATTGAAGAAGCTTGAAAACCTCTCTTTAATGGAAGTTATTTTTGCTCTCTCAGACATTTCAACAAGCACTTTTATTCTGTTGTCAAATACTTTAGTTTCTTCACACACCCACTCACCAAACGCTACAACATTATTTAATAAAATTTTCAAATTTAGCCATACTGTCAATCATTAACTACCATTCAACACATGAACAGTAATTTTTCATTGGTTATCTATTTATTCAAATAAAGACATGCAAATGGCCTTTGTATAGGTTGTGTGTCCTTTCCATACACATTTAATTAAATTTTTAAAAATATGAAAAAAAAGTGTTCTTATGTAATTAATTATGTTATAAACTTGTCGATAAATTACACTTGTTGGATGGTTTCGTACTATCTTGTTGGACCCAATAATATTGTTGGGATGAAAATTAATAATTGAATTTAATTCTAATGATCCACTGTTATATGTATTTTTCGGACTCATTAATTAGGCTGGTAAAAGTCCAATTTAGGCCCATTTAAGACCCGATAAGAAGGCTCAATAGGGTCAACCCAGTCAAAGCCTATCAGACGAGACCCAGTATTGACTTTAAGCCCAGCAATCTCTTCAGCTCGCCTAAAGAGATTCTCCAGCTGGCATCAACAGACCCATAAACACAGCCAGGTCGCAGTTCGCCTCTTGCACAGTTTGTTTCTTAGCGAGCTCGAACTCAAGACCACCATAACACGTCAGCTCGCTCAGACGCGTAATAAGTGCAGTATATTCCAGAAATAGGCAATTACCCAGTCAAACCATGATTTCCTCGTCAGATATGAAGATCTATTCAAATTCAAATTCAAATCAACCTTATCTCGAGATAATTATAGTAATTTCCTGACATTATCCAAACACATTAGGAAGTATAATTAATTCGCAATTCCTTTCCTTATTTTTCCCAATCATTTAGGGAATGTAATTAATTCAGGATTTTTTTCCTGATTTGCTACAACCAGAATTGTAACACCTCTTTCCCTATAAATAGGGATTAAAATCATTGTAACAAGGACACACAATATATTCAATAATATACTGTCACTCTGCAAAGATTAAGAGTTGGACAGTCGTGGACGTAGGCTTTAATTGCTGAACCACGTAAAAGTTTGGTGCTTGGGTTTATTCTTGGTTCTTTATTGTGTCTTTGCTAGATTTTTGTGTTTTCTCACATTGATTGCAGGTATTGGGCATTGATTACTCGTCGACTAAATTCCAACGTCGACATCCACAAATATCAAATATATAAAATGTTTAAATATTTAAAAATACAACCTTTGTTAGAACTGCCTAGACATACCCTCATTAGAAAATCAAGTTCTTAAAAAATTCAGATGAACATTAAAATAATTTTCTTTTTCTTAAATGAACCCAAGAGAAAGGTCTCCGATTACATTGAAGGAATAAATCAACTACAACAACATCAAGCATAGGAGTAGAAGTGAGAGTAATTTAATGTGACGGTAGTTTATTAAGATAATACAACTGCTCTACATCTTTCTCGAAGGGCTTATGGAGTTGGTGAAGGAGGATGATATGAAATGGGGATTGTCCACAGATCCTCCTTTCTTTTGACAAATATACCGAATTCATCAGTCATTTCCATATCTTCAGGCCTCATTCCATCGAGGTGTTTCCAATCAAAATGATACAACAACATTGCAAGTAGAATCTCAACGTTAGCTAGGCCCAATGATATTCCTGGACAGATTCTTCTACCAGCACCAAATGGAATGTATTCAAAATTATTCCCTTTGTAGTCAATAGGAGAATCAAGGAACCTGTCTGGAATAAAGCTCTCACATTCACTCCAATATTTCGGATCTCTTCCAATAGCCCATGCATTAACAATCACTTTGGTTTTCACAGGTATTTCAAAGCCATTAATCTCACATCTCTCTCTACATTCTCTTGGAAGTACCAAAGCGATCGGAGGATGTAATCTCGAAGTCTCTTTTATAACTAGCTTCAAGAAATTCATCTCTTTAATCCCGGTTTCATTTACTTTTCCAATTCGGTTGAAGACTTCCCTCACCTCAATTTGTGCCCTTTTCATAAGTTTTGGATTTTTCATCAATTCAAACATTGTCCAATCAACAACTGTGGAAGATGTTTCAGTTCCTGCAGTGAAAACATCCTAGAAATGAAATTATAAAATTAATATCGTTAGTTATTGTTAGAGTCAAAAACTTAAATTAATAGGAAATAACTCAATTATAATATTTAAAACTTGAGGTTATGATACATTAACACGTCTTTTCATATGTAACATGGATAGATGTCAGACATATATTAAATGTCGCCTACCATATAATATATGTAACGAAAAGATTTTCAAATAAAGGAGAAAAAAAAGGCTTCAAGCAGATACATTCAAGCTCTGATACCATATTAGTAATCATCAGACCCAAAAATGTAAGTTGATATAAAAGAATCCAAATATTATATTTAAGACTTATGTATGCGTTGTGTAATTAAGACATAAATAATAAAAGATGAAAAAAAGAAAAAGACATAGAGAATTACAAATTGATGTGCCTACATCCACTCTTGTACTATTAAATATGTCTATGTCCACTCTCGTATAACTGAAAAATTCCATTGAACCTTCAATAGGATACGGTATGTAATTTATAAGAGTATTTTTGAGATTAACGTTTGACACATATATAAATATGAATCATATAATCAATAGTATGTATGCATGCTACTCATTCTAAAGGTCTGCATATGCATGTTAAATTTTAAAAAAAATGAAAATATGTACAAGAGGTAAATATGCTAACCCAGATTACCGCTTTGATGTTTTCTTGAGTTAATCGAAATTCAGCATCATCATCCTTTTGAATCTTCAAGAGGACATCAACCAGATCTTCACTCTTCTCTTTCTTTGAATGCTCTAATTTTGCAGTGCCCTTCTTACGTTCATTTATGATATTTTCGAGTACTCGGTCAGCTTCTTGGTGTATCTTCTCAGTACGAGATTTGATTCCACTGATCAATAGAAGAAATCCTTCAATGGAAGGGAAAAATTATGCAATATTAAACCCACTTATCAATTTTATGTAGTCTTTGAGAATCGATAGAAACGCATCTTGGTCTTTACACTTCTTTCCAAAGGATGCCCTTGAAGTGACACCAAATGATACTGAAGAAATTTTATCACAAAGGTTAATTGGTGCTCCTTCTCTCGAAGCAATCCAATTAATGAGATCAGACACCTGCTCTTCTCTTATTGATCGAAAAGATTGGACTTGTTTTATGCTCAAAAGCTCAAATACGCAAATCTTCCGTAATTGTCTCCAATAGTCACCATACGGTGAGAAGGCTACGTCACTAGAATTATACGTCGTTAAATTTATTACTGGATTGTAAGGCCTTGATGCAAAGATAACATCATGAGTTTTCATCACTTCTTTGGCAAATTCAGCTGAAGAAACAACCACAGTAGAAAGTTCTCCGAGCTGTAGGTGCATCAAGGGCCCATCTTTGTTGGCCAAGTCTCTTAAACGGTGATGTGGTTGAGAGCCAACAAGCTGGTGCAAGTTGCCAATGATAGGTAATTTCCACGGCCCTGGAGGTAGATTTATAGTTCTTCCATTGCTTTTGTATCTCTTTCTTAAATTTAGCACCATGAAGACAATGACAAGAGATAAGGTGAGAAGAACTGAAGAAGAGCATTCAAGTTCCATGAGAAAAATGAAGGATACAAGAGGATGAATTGCGATGTTTGTTTCACGCATGGTGTAGTTCTTTTAAATTGTTCTGCCTCACTTGACCCTTTTGTCGTTACCTGACGCTTATTATTATTATTATTATTAGTTTGTTAAAAAAAAAAAAAAAAAAAAAAGGGTAGAAGCAAAGTTATTGGAGAGGGAGATTGAATAGTAGGAAAAAAATATCTCAGATTTTTCATCTGCCGATCAAACATATATATATATATATATGCACAATTTCCAACAAAAATTTAACTACTCCAAGCAACTACTTTAATAACTTAATTCTTTAAATTCATGAGATCCTCCCAAAAATTCACAACACTTTGGTATACGCCAATTTAAGATAGATTATCTAATTAAAAACTTTATCAATAAAGTCTAATGAAATAAAATCTGGTCAAAGGGAAAAATAGTGTAGTATACACAACTCTTTAAGAGAGATGATATATTATCTTTGATGATCATTCTGGGATGACACAATTTAAATTTTGTTAGTAAAAACCTAATTGGACAAAAATCTAAGTAAAAGATATTTCATAATCTGCTGGATCAAAAATATAGTAATCTTATGAATTTAGTAGTGTTTGAATGTATTTAAAAAGACTGCCTCGTTAAAAACCTTACTAGAAAAACTCAGTGGAACAAAACCTGATTGAAGAAAAAAAGAGTACAGTGCACATATATCCCTATTGACTTAGTAAACTCCCCATGAACAAATGTTTCATAGTCAAATATTTAGTTTACATAATCGACGCATTTCAATGTCATAAGTCAATTTCTTGAATGTTGATGTTGGTAATGTTTTGGTGAACAAGTTTGCAAGATTATCTGTGGAGCGGACTTGTTTAACATCAATTTGCTGACTTTGTTGGAGTTCATGAGTATAAAAAAACTTTGGTGAGATATGTTTAGTTCTATCTCCTTTAATGTATCATTTTCTTATTTGAGCGATGCATGTAACATTATCTTCATAAATGATTGTGGGAGAATTTGACACAATAAGTAGTTCACATGTGCTGAATATAATAAATGACAGATCTCAACCATACACATTATTGGCTTGCTTCATGAAGTGCAAGAATTTCAGAATGGTTGAGAGATATGACAACAAAAGTCTGTTTTGTAAAACGCCACGAAATTATTATATCATTATAAGTAAAAAAATATATCCAGTTTGTGAATGAGTTCTATGGGGATATGAAAGATATCCAATATTAGCATAACCAATCAAACCTACACTACAAATAGATTTTGAATAAAATAACCTCAAATCTATTGTTCCATGAAGATAACGAAAGATATGTTTGATCTCATTCCAGTGACCTCGTGTTAGTTTAGAGTTGAACCTGATCAATAAATTTATTGAAAAAACAATATCAAGCATAATACATTATGCCAAATATAATAAAACATCAATTACACTTATATATGGTACTTTTAAACTAAGTATCTATTCATTATTTTCTTTAGGTTGAAATATATCTTTTTTAGAATCAAGAAACCAAACAACTATAGAGGTACTCAAAGGATGAGCTTTATCCATGCTAAAACGTTTTAGGATTTTTTTAATATATGCTCTTTGATGGATAAGTACTCCATGAGATTTATGCTCAATCTCTAGGTTGAAACAATATTTTGTTTGCGTCAAGTCTTTCATCTCAAATCCTTTTTCAAATATTCAGTAGTTCTTAGGAGCTTTTCAAGAGTTCCAATTAAATTCATGTCATTGACATATACTGCTACAATTGCAAATCCAAATTTTGATTTCTTTATGAACACACATGGGCATATAGGATTATTAATATATCCTTCATTTGTCAGGAATTTACTAAGATGATTATATCACATGCACCTTGATTGTTTCAATCCATATAAAGACCGTTGCAACTTAATTGAATAACATTATTGACTTTTGATTTATATGTTTCAGACATTTTAAATCTTTCAGAAATTTTCATATAAATATAAGTATCAAGTGACCTATATAAATATGTTGTCACTACATCTATAAGATGCATTTGGAGTCCTTCTGAGATTGTCGAGCTCACTAAAAATCTGAAAGTAATCGTATTCATCACAGTTGAACACATTTCATCATAATCAATTCTTGGTCTCTATGAGAAATCTTGTGCAACAAGTCTTACTTTATATCTTACAATCTCATTTTTCTCATTGCGTTTCCATACAAATACCTATTTATATCCAACAGGTTTGACATCTTCAGACATCTAAACTATATATCCAAATACTTTATGTTTGGCTAAATAACTCAATTCTATTTGAATTGTATCTTTCCATTTAGGTCAACTATGTTTCTATTGACATTCATCAATCGTATGTGGTTCACAATTATCGTTCATAATTTGAATAACAACTGTATATGAAAATATACTATCGATGATTATTTCATCGAGATTTCACATATCTCCTATAAAATTCAATGAAATTTCTTCATTTTCAGAATTTTGTAGCCCTACAGGGATTTGTATCTCTTTAAGGGTTTCAGTCTCTTCAGGAACTGATAACTCCTTTGGAAATGATTTTTCAAAGAATATAGATTTTATGGCTTGAGTATTATTTTCAATATAATTATGATTTTTTATTTTCTGCTTCCGGGGAATACTATCTTTTGAACCAACTAGTCTACCACACTTTATTTGCTGCATTTTGATTACAATAGAAACAATTATTCTAGTTGGTGCATTGACAGCTGATATATATGATTTTGTTACTCTAGCTACATCTGTAAATACATTTGGCAACTGATTCACAATCATCTGGAGATTAACTGTCCTTCATACTTCATTTTCACATTGGGTGGTGCAAGGATCTAGATGAGATATTGTTGTCACATTCCATGAGAGTTTATTTTTCTCTCCAATAGTGACATTTTCTCATGTTTCTCTTTAGGAGAAATTTTTCCTCTCCCTAATGGTGGGAAAATTGTCTCATAAAAAAAAAAACAATATGCAAAATAGTCAATAAAAAAATCACTTGTCAATAGCTCAAGATATCTGATAATTGAAAGTGAATTAAAGCCAATATATATCTCTAAACGACGTTTAGGTCTAATTTTGGTTCGTTGAGGAGAAGCAATAAGAACTTGTATAGCACAACTAAAAATGCATGAATGCAAAATATCATGTTGATGTGAAATTGAATGTTCAACATCAATTTCAACCAATGCTCAATAATCATCAAATATATATATTTTTATATTTTTATGTAAATCCACCAGTACTATTTAGTTGTATGCTCTTAATTGAATAATCTAGAAATTGTGATCAAAGTCTAATAATCTAAATAAGCAATCTAGAAAAAGCAATGTTATGACTAGACAATAAACATACATATGAGCATCTTGTGGATGCATCAATTAATACCATGAAATAACGAAATGGATGGATGGATAGAATCACATATGACTCATTGAATTCTTTGTAGAAAAGATGGAGACTCCAAACCAACCTTAGAAATAAATGGTTTAACTACTGATTTTCCTTATAAACAAATGGTACATATATTCTTATTGGATGATAGAATCTTCAAGTTCTTTAATAGATGTCCATGAGAATTTTTAATAATTTTATACATCATTGTAGATCCTAGATAACCAAGACAGTTATGCCAAAGTTGAAATATTATTTATTTTGAAAACTTTTAGCTCAAAACTGCATATGTTGCAATCAATCTTATAATTGTATAATATGATCCAAATGAGAAAGCTTTGAGCTTTTTTAAAATAAACTTCTGGTCTAAAATAATTCTAATGATGTATAAATATTCAATATTCTTCTCATTTTTAGTTTCAATATGATATCCATTACTACATATATCTTTAAAACTGAGTAGATTTCTTCTAGATTTACTTGAGTTTAATGCACTATTTATACATAATTTGGTACCATTTGTTAATGAGATAATGATTTTTCCAGAACCTTCTATTAAGTCTAAAGAACTTTTGAGGTACAATTATATCTTACCATCTCAATTTTCACATTAATAATTATTTTGAGCAAAATATATGATGTCTTCAAGCATCTATATGACAAGTTTAATAAGACTATATAAGTATAGGTCTGCTTTTGTTTTGATCAATAATTTTCATAATTTATGTTTCAATATCCTCATCATGATTTTATAATATGTAGAGTAATAAAATATGAGATCTCTATTTTTCTTTTTTAAGCTTTCAGTACATACGCCTCTTTAAGGATGGCTACTGTAAGCTTTTACATATTCTTTGGACAAACTATGACATTTATTGTTAAATATATGTACCTTTCCATGTGCAATTAAGATTTCTTTTTGTGAGTTTTATAAGGGAAGAAAATAGTTCTATCTCTTTAAAAATATTTAATTCTTTAGGAATTGTTATTTATATGATGAGGATAATATGTAACTTGAACATAATTTTTAAAATAATCATGACAGTTTATTATTCACTTCAAGAAATAATAACTTTACAATAAAATTTAGTTTTCACACTTCTATATGTAATGAATTATTTATTTATTATCATTTATGTAAATTGTTCTTCAAGAACAATCACCCGGGTTAATATATTGGCAATAAATATAAAATCATTTGTATATATAATTTTCAAGTAAACGGCCCTTTAAACTTTAGGTTCACAGGACTTATACAGTAATCGTTATAATGAATGATGCATGCCAATTGTAATTTTACGTTGCTAAGAATTTTTTATCCTTATTCTCCCTCTAATGATGAGAAAATTTATTTATTGGCCTTATGAACTTAGTTGCATTATCATAATGTTCATCTAGGCTTTAATTATCCTGTTTTACTATCCTTCAGGAATATATTAAACTATCATGTTATTCTTTAATGACTAAAATATCACATAATGTCTTTAAGAATCAAACACATAATATCCTTCAAGAACTAAATTGTAATATCAACTATCGTCCTTCATGGACATTTATTAGTTAAGAAACTTCAAGTTCTTATAATGAATGTCTATATTATTTCCAATAATTTTATAATTTTCTTGATGTATATAGATCTTTTCAAGATTTATTAAACTAACAAAGTGTCATTTATACAACATTGTTGTTTACACATTGTAATATACAATTTGCTATTCTAGGAGTTTTCATATATAATTTGTAAAAGATTAATGTGATATTATGTATACTTCAATACACTACTATTTTAATTTCATATTTCGTCAATAACAAGCACTTTTCTTTGTTTTGGTGTGAATCTCACTTCCAGTGGTTAAAATTTATTATAATCACCGAGACTTTATTGACCATAATCATCGCCACGACTATTAGATGATTTAACATTCACTTCAGAGAATGATATTAATTAATCTAGTCATATGAGATAAATGGTTTTTTGCCTCATAATTATTAATATTATATTCAAAGAAAAATTCTATATAATAAATTCCTTTATGAATATATCTAGAACTTCATATTGCCAAAAATTTCATATATACTTTTAGCATTTCAAATCCAAAATCATGATAAAATGTTTAATTTAAAACTTCAAGTTTGATTAATTGAAATCAAGAACTTCAGGTTCTTATTGAATTTGTTCAGAACTTCAGATTTTGATAATGTATAATAATAATAATAGTAATGAATAAAATTTGTAGAGTTGCAAATATAATGTATAACAATAAATAAGATTAATATAATCATAAGTATAGTCGACAGAGCTGTATATATAATGCATAACAATAAATAATATTAGTATAAATAAAATTAGTATATTAAGTCAATATGACCGTATATTTGTTGAGTTAGTATGGTCAAAATCATAAGAATAATATATATAAATAAATATAAACATTAAGTAAATCATTATTGTATTGATAATATGCTGTAAAAAGAAAAATGAAAAAAAAAAAAAAAGAAAACAGTAGAAGAAAAATGATTGGAGAGAGATTGAATATTATTGCGGACACAGATTGAATAGGACAAAAAAATTTCTCATCTGCCGATCAAATATATATATATATATATTGTCTCCCAACCATTTTTTTAAAAAATTAATTCTTTAAATTGATGGAATCCTTCCAATAATTCACAACATAATTTACTTTACAAAGGTAAGCAAAAATGAATTCAAACACGTTCTTCACATTGTACGTTCTTCGGAATACATGTTTCTGTTCAGTTTTTGACTTTAAGGAAATTTGGTTCTGGGTTATGGAGCATACTAGTGCCCCACGGAATCCAACAAGATCTGAATTTTACTGCACCATGATTTATCATATTTACGTTGAGTCCTGAAAAGCACGTGATATTACCATGTTTGTGTAAGAGTACTTGCGTGCTGTAACGCCAATATTGTCGCCAAGACTGCCAAGGCATTATGGTGGGACCGCCCATAGACTGACACGTGTTGGTGGATGAGACAATGGTGCTAATAATACAGCCTTGTCTGTTGTGGGAGATCAGATTTCCAAATCAATTATGACCAGTTGATGAGATTGAATGGCTAGGAGGTGGAAACTTGTCTTCAATCATGATTGAGAGACCTACCTTGCTGCCCTTGATAGCCTTGAATGGCCTCTCCTCTCGTTATATATGCACAATTGCAACCTTGCTGATAACGTCAATTCGATAAAACTCTACTTTTTCAATGAAGCTAGATTCACTCACGTCAATAATTGTTGATGAACGAAGAATCGCCCACTAAATCAGTTGATGCAGTAGAATGAATAAATAAAATTTTAGGACATAATAATAAACTATCAATTTTTCATTGGGCAGTTGATCGAGTAATATATTTCTCGCTTCTTTACCATAAGATATTGGATTCGAGTGATGTGTCCCTCCTTCGAATCCTAATTTAATTACAACAGTACTTCAAAAAATAAATTATACATTATAAATATTAAATCGTGAATACCTTGGCATTTAAAGGCTTGCCAAGTTACATGCAGTACTCTTATCTTGAAAAAATTTCGTATCTTTGGGCGGTTTGAGAGAGTGTCAGACATTTAAAGCAAGAAAACAATAAAACTCAATCTCTATGCTTTAATTTTGTTGAGGGAAAGGAGAGTAATAACATTTAAAAAATTTTAAGGTTCGTGGAAATGGTTTAAATGGACTGTTTATAGAGTTCATTGCACCCACTAAAAGCTGCAACATTATTAATAATATTCTCAAATCTAGACATTAAATCATGAACAAATTTCAATCTACGGC
This sequence comes from Litchi chinensis, assembly GCA_019925255.1. NCBI lineage: Eukaryota > Viridiplantae > Streptophyta > Magnoliopsida > Sapindales > Sapindaceae > Litchi > Litchi chinensis. Next base: position 34,480,038 of record CM034462.1, on the reverse strand, counting down.
TGAGATTGTATCAATCATTATCTACCATTCAACTCATAAAACTAATATTTTAAAGGTTGTCTATTCATTCCAAACAAATTTAATTAATTTATAAAAAATTTTGAAAATAACGAGTTATTATGTAATTAGCTAGGTTATAAACTTGGTGATCATAGTTTACAGTAGTAGCTAAATTCTACTTGATATATTCATCTGCTCAATAATTCTTTGTTGCTGTATTGAAGGTCCATTTTCTTGCAAAGAACCCATAGTTGCTCAATGCGCCGCAGAAGAATGATAATCTTTGGAATTTATAAAAGCAACCCCAAAGATGTACAAGTTCAAAAAATTAATTCACAGGACACGACCAGAAGATGTAGCTATCAATGAACAATGATGTACGGATTGACTGCAATAGCAGTTGACACACTTTTTTAATGGCATTTTGCGCACCTTTTTTATGAACGTTTTTACACACTTTTATTAAAATAGAATATACAATATATTATTCAATATGTTTTCGTTCACTTCTTCGAAAAAATATATATTTCTTTTCCTCCACGATACTTCGTTCTTTTTGGCATATATATATATATATCATATGTGCAACATTAGATAAAGTCATCTTTCCTTCTAACTGATAAGCGAAAGGCCTCAATCATATTCTATGTTTTTTTGGGTTCATTTCACTAGAGAGTTTCCAATCAATACATTATTGCTAGTTAAAGCTCTCAGTTATATTTAATATATAGTATCTTTTTCAATAACCAATGCATTAACAATAACTTTATTTATCATGGTTGAATGTGATTTGTTTGATAACAAAAAGGGATAATATTTTAATTAAAAATCACCTTCACTGTAATGTAGTTCGTATTTAAAAAAAATAAAAACTTTAATTTGATATAATTAATTAATCTCGGTTCCTTAATCTCACAACTCTACTCTATAAATTTTATGGAACCAATAAAAGAATTGATAGTATAATCTCACGGTTTCTTCTAGAAGGAACTTCCAAAACTTTGTTAATATTATATGTATTTTTCGGACTCAATAAATGGGCTGGTAGAAGCCCAATTTAGGCCCATTTAAGACCCGATAAGAAGGCCCGATAAGGCCAACCTAGTCAAAGCTCATCAGACGAGGCCCAGTATCGATTCCAAGACCAGGGAGCTCTTCAGCTCGCTCAGGTAAATCCTTCAGCTGACATAAGCAGACCTGTAAACACAGTCAAGCCGCAGCTCGCCTCATGTACAGCTCGTCTCTTAGCGAACTCGAGCTCGAGACCACTATAGTAAGTAGCCCGCTCAGAAGTGTAATAAATGCAGTATCTTCCAGAAACAGGCAGTTACCTAATTCAATCATGATTCTCTCTCCAAATATGACAGTTACTCAGTTAAACCGTGATTCTTTTATCAAATATGAAAGTTTATTCAAATTCAAATTCAAGTCAACCTTATCTCGAGATAATTACAATAATTTCCTGATATTATTTCAACCAAATTAGGAAGTGTAATTAGTTTACAATTCTTTTCCTTATTTCTCTTGATTATTTGGGAAGTGTAATTAATTCAGGATTATTTTCCTGATTTGCTACAACCAGAATTGTAACGCCTATTTCTCTATAAATACGGATTAAAATCATTGTAACATAAGGGGAGAATAATCAATAATACACTGTCACTCTGCAGAATTTAAGAGACAGACAGTCGTGGACGTAGGCTCATTATTGCTGAACCACGTAAAAGTTTGGTGTTCCTTGTTTGATTCTTGGTGTTTGTCTGTGTTCTTTCTTGGTATTTGTGCTTTCTCACATTGATTGCAGGTATTGGGCATTGATTACTCATCGACTGAAATTCAACGTCGACATTTTGGCACTAGAAGGAGGGCCCAAACTGCAATCTTTTTCATTCCAATTCATCGATTTTCGATATGGCAAAGACTAGATCGAACAGGTATCATGTTGATGATGATCAGGTGGAGAGTCACATGAACCAATCTCAGCAGAACATACAGCCTGTGCAAGACACAACCATGCATGGTGCAGGCCCGTCCCATGGACAGACACTCGGTGCTGCGACAGGCATCCCTCCTCTGCCTCATCGTCAAACGGTTCCAATTGCCCCAATGGTCGAAGGGCAGAATGTGTTGTTACAGAGGCAAGAAACGTTGGAAGACACGGTTAGACAACTCACAGAGGCCGTTAACATGTTGGTGCAGGCCCAGGTTCAGAACGTAACTAGGGTGGAAGTTCAGGCACCAAGAGGAGTGCCCCAGCAGCATGAAGCGGCGCAAGGGCCCGAAAGGCTGGCGAGGGAAGTCCCGCGACCTGCAGACTTGGCTCGCTCCTCCAATGCGCGTTCAAGGGCTGGAAGACACCCTGTTCAACACGAAAAGGAGGTCGCACGCCCGGCTAGCCTGGTAGTGAGGCTGAGCCAAGGTGGGAACCAGCGAGCAGAGGTTGGGCACGATAGAGTCCGAGCCGCGGCTCGGTATGTTGATGAGGTGGATGGACATCAAGTAAGATCCCATCATCATGAGGGCCAGTTCGTGGAGGACGAAAGGTATGACCCAGAGCACTCGACTCCAAGTCACGGTCACAGAAGGAGATACGAGCTCCGAGATCCACAAGTAAAGGAGCTCCTCCAGAGGGTCCAACAATTGGAAGAGCGACCTGGAGCCCCGGAATAACGCGGGCACTACGGGGAAATGACCCCCTTTACAAGGGAGATTGAGACTCAACCTCTCCCTCTGAAGTTTAAAGTGCCGAGCATTCAGCAATACAACGGGGACAGTGACCCCTATGACCATCTCGATGCTTTTAACGTTCAGATGGATCTGCAAACCAATAATCCAATGGTGAAGTGCCGAATATTCCCAGCCACTTTGGGAGATATTCTAAGGATGTGGTTCAGGAATCTCCCAGTTCGCAGCATAGGCAGTTGGGAAGAATGCCAACAGAAGTTCATTGGCCAGTACAGGGCACTGAGAAGACAGCTCGCTCCATCCTGCCACCTAGCTACAATCTTTTAGCGTCAAGGTGAGTTATTGAAAGAATATATCACCAGGTTCAGATGCGAGGTCGCAAATGTTGAGCACCGTTAGATGAAAGTATACTGACAGCGATCTCAGCTGGGCTGCGCAAGGATGGAAAGTTATACAAAAGCATTTACAAGTCCCCAGTGAAGGATCTGGGAGAATTCTATAAACGAGCTGCGAAGGAGATTAGGTGGGAAGAGACCTTCGGTCAAAAAAAGCAGAATCAAAAGAACGAAGCAGGCAGTTCCAGCTAGCCAAAAAGGAGAAACAATGACAGGAACGAAGAAAGAAGAAATAATGGCTCAAGTAACCAGATCGCTAAGAAGGTAAGAAGAGAGCTGAGATACGAACGACTTCGACGTCAAGGTCGTTATGAAGGATACAGCGTCCTGACGGCTTCACCTGACAGGATTTACGCTGCAGAAAGAAACAGGGAAGATTTTGGAAAACCCAATCCCTTAAGGGCTCTTGTTCAGCAAAGAGATCAGAGCAAGTTCTGTGTCTATCATAATGAGGTCGGGCACAGTACTTCAGATTGCTGGGCGTTGAAGAACGCCATTGAAAAATTGATCAGGCGAGGTCGCTTGGGAGATTATGTAGCAAGACCTACAGACCAACGACCTCACCACAACAACCAACACATCAGCAACAGCCCCAACGAGCTGCCGAGCCAGATCACGAGCCTACGATAAGAACCATTTTTACCATTCATGGTGGCCCCCATATCGCAAGTGACTCAAATAGATCCCATGAGAAATATGTCCGAGAGGCGAATCATACTTTTCAGCTCAATGGGTTAGGTGGACTGTCAAAAAGAGCAAAAAGGGCCTCGGACAAGATTGTGTTTACGGATGAGGATGCAAGAGGCGTGATTTGGCCCCATAATGATGCGCTGGTTATTCAAGCTAAAATCAGCAATATGGAAGTTAGGCGCATCATGATTGATACTGGAAGCTCAGTAAACGTGATGTACAGGAGCTGTTTCAATCAAATGAGGCTGCGAGCAGAACAGATGAGACCATCCTCAGAACCTTTATATGGTTTCACTGGAGATGCTGTAGTGCCAGTGGGCCAGATTAAGTTACCATTGACTCTGGGGGAGGCAGGTCGTCAGGCAACAACTCTGATGGACTTTTTGATAATTGATTGCCCCTCAGCTTATAATGTGGTCCTGGGGAGACCGGCCATAAACGAGTTGGATGTGATTACCTCGACCAGAACTTTGACAGTTAAGTTCCCAACTCCTAATGGCATCGGATGTGTTCGAGGAGAGCATCACTTAGCCCGGTGTTGTTATGAAGATGCTGTGAAGATGGGCGTGAGAGGAAAGAAGGTGAACGTGGTCTTAGGAGGCGAGCCACGAGCTATGACTGAGAAAGGAGTCAGTCACGACCTGGATCCTCGCGAGGTAGATGCAGACCGAGCTACGAGGCCAGTTGAAGAATTGGAGGATGTCCAAGTCAGCAAGGCGGATCCAGAAAGATGCTTGAAGCTGGGGAAAGGTTTAACTCCAGAGCTGAGAACCCAGCTCGCTGAATTCCTAAAGGCGAACTTGGATGTGTTTGCATGGAGTCATGAGGACATGGTGGGAATAGATCCAAAGGTGATGTCTCACAGGCTTAACATTGATCCTCACTTCAAGCCAGTTCGCCAAAAGAGAAGGGCAATGACAGGGGAACGTTACTTAGCACTAAAAGAGGAGGTAGACAAGCTGCTGGTTAATAAGTTCATTAGAGAAGCTTACTACCCGACCTGGGTTGCCAACCTTGTGCTAGTGAAGAAAAAGAACGGAAAGTGGAGAACTTGCATCAACTTCACTGACCCGAACAAGGCTTATCCTAAAGACAGTTTTCCCTTGCTAAGGATAGACCAGCTCGTGGATGCTACTGCTGGCTATGAGCTCCTGAGCTTCATGGACGCATATTCAGGATATAACCAGATCCTAATGAAACCCGAGGACGAAGAGCACACCTCGTTTATGACTAATCGTGGTTTATACTGTTATAAGGTGATGCCCTTCGAATTGAAAAATGCTGGAGCAACCTATCAACGCTTGGTGAACATGATGTTCGAGGAGCAAATTGGAAAGACCATGGAGGTCTATGTTGACGATATACTGGTGAAATCCAAGCAGATAGGTGACCATGTACACGACCTGGGAGAGATGTTTCAGATTCTGAGGAGCTACCAGATGAAGTTAAATCCACTCAAATGTGCATTTGGAGTAACTTCTGGGAAGTTTTTAGGGTTCATGGTCAACAGTAGAGGAATTGAAGCAAACCCTGAGAAGATCAAAGCATTGATCGACATGAGATCACCAGCCAGGGTGAAGGATGTACAGAGCCTCAACGGTCAGGTCGCTGCACTAAGCCGGTTCATTTCGAAAGTTAATGATAAGTGCATTCCTTTCTTTAATATTTTGAAGAAAGCCAAGAGCTTCAAGTGGACTGAACAGTGTGAAACAGCCTTCCAGCAATTGAAGGAATACATGTGGTGAGCTCCACTCTTGTCTAAGCCCAAAGGAGAAGAAAAACTGATTTTGTATTTAGGGGTGTCACAGCAAGCTCCGAGTGCTGCACTGGTGAGGGAAGAAGAAAAAACACAACTTCCGGTGTATTATGTAAGCAAGCGATTGCAGAATGCTGAAACTAGGTACTCGCAAATGGAGAAACTAGCTTACTGTCTGGTGATTGCATCAAGGAAGCTACGGCCTTACTTCCAGGCTCATACAATTGAAGTCCTCACCCAGTACTCGCTGAAGCAAGTCTTGCAAAAGGCGGACACCTCAGGTCGCTTGTTGAAATGGGCAATGGAGCTCGCACAGTTTGATATCCAGTTCAAGTCGAGGACGGCTATCAAAGCTCAGGCTCTGGCAGATTTCATTGTAGAATTTACCGGACCTGCGAATGATGAAGCTGAATCTTCTGAAGGTCCAGCCTGGGAGCTTTATGTTGATGGATCGTCCAGTAAGCAGAGGGCTGGAGCTGGAATCCTACTGATCAGTCCTGAAGGCCACAAAATCCTTTGTGCGTTAAGGTTTGGCTTTCAAGCGACAAATAATGAGGCTGAGTATGAAGCCTTGCTCGCGGGTCTGCGTGTGGCTAAGGAGATGCGAGCTGAACGATTGAAAGTCTTTAGCGATTCACAACTCATTGTGTACCACATATTGGGGGAATATCAAGCCAAGGGACCAAAAATGGCCCTATACCTCCAGAAAGTTCACGAGCTGCTAAGTGCGTTTCAAAAGTACGAAGTGAAGCAGATTCCACGAGCTCAGAACGCACATGCAGATGCTTTAGCTCGCTTGGCAACCACCCGAGATGCAGACTTTCTTGGAGCCATCCCAGTTGAGTTTCTATCAGCTCCAAGTACGAAGGAGAAGAATGTGATGATGGCAATATCAGTACAACTCGATTCCTGGATGAGCCCGATTCTCGCTTATTTGCAGGACGGAAAGCTGTCAAGCTACAAGCTGGAAGCCAGGCGTCTACGAGCTAGAGCAGCCAGATACTGCATCTATGATGATGCATTATACAAGAAGGGGTTCTCAGCTCCACTGTTAAGATGCATTGATGGCCCTGAATGTGAAAAAGTATTAAGGCAGATATACGAAGGTCATTGCGGGAACCACGCTGGGGGGCTATCTCTAGCTCAGAAGGCACTTCGTCAAGGCTTCTATTGGCCCACCATGAGGCAGGATGCCATTAACTTAGTGAAGGAATGCGACAAGTGTCAGAGATTCGCCCAAGTTCTACGAGCTCCACCAGCTTATCTTCAACAAATGGTGAGCCCGTGGCCCTTTGCCATTTGGGGGATGGATTTGATTGGACCACCAATGGCTCGTGGAAGATGCAAACATGTAGTGGTCGCAGTAGATTACTTCACCAAGTGGGCAGAAGCGAAGGAGTTGGTAGAAATCTCCACCACAAAGATTGAAAAGTTTGTGTGGAGTAATATCATTTGCAGATTTGGGGTTCCACAGCAAATCATAACAGATAATGAGACTCAATTTAGCAGCGAGCAGTTTCTCAGGTTCTGCAACGACCTCAAGATCGTTAAAAGCTTCTCAGCAGTGGACCATCCACAGGCCAATGGCTAAGTTGAAGCTGTGAACAAGATTATCAAGCAGACCCTGAAGATGAAGCTGGAAGCAAAGAAAGGAGCATGGGTAGATGAGCTTCAAAAGGTATTGTGGTCTTACAGAACCACAGCTCGCAGCTCCACTGGTGAGACCCCGTTCTCAATGATGTATGGGTCTGAGGCTATGATCCCAGCTGAGTTTGAAGTCACCTCGCAAAAGAGAGCAATCTTCAATCCAAATGACAACGATAAACTATTTGCAACAAACTTAGACCTGCTTGAAGAGCGCAGGGAAACAGCCAGGTTAAGGGTAGCTGTCTATCAGCAGAGAATAGCAAGGTACTACAACAAGTATGCTCGGATTCGCAAATTCAATGTTGGAGACTTAGTTTTACGTCTCATCCTGCCTGGAGCCCGAAAGCCAATTGATGGATCCTTAGGCCCGAACTGGGAAGGACCTTATGTTGTCAAAACAAGCTTGGGGAATAGAGCTTATCACTTGGCTAGTGAGGATGGAGCTAAAGTCCCTCGAGCTTGGAATGCCGAGCATTTACGTCCTTATTATCAATAAGTTCTTTTATTATATGTAATTCAAACTTATTTTAGTTAGTGAAAGCTCCATTTCCCCTCTGCTTATGATTCAACTCATTCCACTAGGCTAACGGGCTCCGATCTCCGAGCTTCGAGCTGAAGCTCGCTGTATAGAAAGAGCCTAAAAAGCAGATGACTAAGTGTCTTTGCATAGCTCGCTAAAAAAGCCTAAAAAGCAGACAAGGTGACGACCTACTCCATAGCTCGCTAAATAACAAAGAGCCTCAAAAGCAGATGACTAAGTGTCACTACATAGCTCGCTGTAAAGAAAAGAGCCTAAAAAGCAGTCAAGGTGACGATCTACTGCATAGCTCGCTAAATAATAAAGAGCCTAAAAAGCAGTCAAGGTGATGACCTACTGCATAGCTCACTAAATAACAAAGAGCCTCAAAAGCAGATGACTAAGTGTCACTACATAGCTCGCTGTAAAGAAAAGAGCCTAAAAAGCAGTCGAGATGACGACTTACTGCATAGCTCGCTAAATAACAAAGAGCCTCAAAAGCAGATGACTAAGTGTCACTGCATAGCTCGCTAAATAATAAAGAGCCTAAAAAGCAAGGTTTGTCCTTGCATAGCTCGCTAAAACGAAAAGATAAAGGAAAATAAGTTCATTAGACCTTGCATGGTTAAACAGCTCGTCAACAGCTTCCATTTAATGGATAAGGTTTTAATCTATGCCAACAGATTACTTATTAAAGAGCCAAGTAATTACTTAAGATATGAATTGTTACACTTGATTAAGTATGAATTTATGTCATGCTGATTAGCTCGCATAAATAAAAGATACAACACATCGCGTACACTATCAACACAGAAAATGCGAGGAAATAAACTTTATTAATATCAAAAGTTGCTTACAAGAAAAATATAAAAGCAAAAATAAAAGTATAAAAAAAAATTAAAAATAATAATAATAATAATGCTAGCCCTGTGCAGGGGGATCTGTGCGCTGAACCGGATGATCACAGGGGAGAGACGAGCTAGGAAGCTCAAGATCGCCAGCGGGCTCAGATTGAGAGGTCGTACCAGGAGCTTGCTCTGATGGAGGAATTGGACCAAATGAAGACGAGGCGGCCCTTGCTTTAAACTCCTCTACAGTTTCGAGTCCCACATCTCCAAAGATAGAAAAATCCAACTCTGGATGGGACATCCATAATGTGCAGAGAAACTCACGGCCTATTCTTTCCTCAGCCTCGTCCCTTGCATCGGCAACCTACACTTCCAATTCTCAAGCAGCCTGCTCTCTGAAGACCGTTAGCTCTTCGAAGGCACTATCAGCATGACGGTTAACGATCTCAACTTCTTTATGCATGGTCTCTGTTCATTTTTTTGCAGCCTCAGCCCGCCGTATGGCTTTCCCCACTTGGCGCTTGAGTACATCGGCGCAGTGCGCTGCTTCCTCAGCCCGTTTTCCTGTAGTCTCAGCCCTTTGCACTGCAGCATTAGCCTGTTGCTCGGATTCTTCAGCTCGTCGAGTAGCACTTTCCATTTCTCCAGCTCGCTTCTCGGTAGCCTCAGCTCGCTCCGCCGCAGTCTCGACTTGACGATTGAGTACTTCAATCTTATCCTCCGCGGTTGAAGCCCGCTGCTCGGTCAGCTCGGCCCGCTGCTCAGACCGTTTCAGATCTTCCCTCATTTTGAGTAGTTTATCCCTTAGCGTGTTGCGCTCATTTTCCATTTTACGAAGAGCTTCCTCGGCTACCTGCCTTGCAGCGTTTGCCTCAGCGATCTGAGCTTCTTGACCCTGCATTCTGCCCTCGGTCAAACGAGCTATATCATCAATGGCCGCCTCCAGCTCGAATTTCAGTTTCCTTATTTCATCCTTGGTAGCCCTTATCTCTCTTCTCCGCTTCATTGTAGCAAGGGCGCCCTGGAAATGATGAACAGGTTAAAATTTAGTTAAGTAAAGAAGTCAGCAGATGAGGAAAAATAACTTACCAGCATACAATGACGAGCTGCGAACTCGTCCAGATCCTCGCCCTTAAGACACCTATTCTCTAGGACATTCGTATGATTAAGCATAATTGTTGCCTAGTTGTCAAGGAAGGAAGTTAAGTATCTTCCCCCAAGACCCAGCTCGATGACTGGTCTGGTTGGCGAAGGGGTTCTCTCATGCTCCGGGATATCACGCTCATCATCCCGAGAAGCACCACGTCGAGAAGCAACGGTACGCCTAGTCACATGCCCGTTAGGGCCAGCTTGGGTTGCCTGGGAAGCAACCTTAAGAGGAACACCCCCTTTTCCAAGCAGCAAGCTGGAAGCTGGAGTCAGCTGAAGATCTGAAGGAGTAGTGGCCCCAGCGGGCACCTCGTTGGGAACAGCGGATGAGGGAGCAATGGCCTCGACAGGCACCTCGCTGAGGAGCAGCGACCGTAAGAGCCTGGTCCTTAGCAGATGGCTTTGAGCATTTTGAAGGAGCAGCAGGAGTGACTAAAGCCTCAGCAGGTCTTTTAGCTTGAGTGGTCGAGGAGGCCGGAGGTGGAACAGAACCTTCAGAAGGGAATTTCATAAGTGTAAGTTTCTTCCTATTGGTTGGAACTCACCAGAGGAAGGAACAATAGTTGGAGCGCGAGCCGGAGCGGACAGTGAAGCCTCTGAGGCAGACGTATGATGTGGGGAGGAAGATGAATCTATCTGCACCACAGGGGCTGCATGGGCTGGGTCTGATCCTGTCCGAACTGAAGCAGAAGCTGGAGGAGTCATTGTTTGTGATGCGCCTTCTGAGGGAGAGCGAGATGAAGTTAATTTTGCCCGAGCTGGGGTAGGAGCTGGAGAAGTAGTTTTTCGAGATGCGCCCTTTGATGGGGCGCGAGCTGAAGACGATTTCACCTTAGGTGAGGCGCGAGCAGGAGCACCTTAGGTAGAAGCCTTCCGAGCTGGAGAAGGTGGACGAGTTGTACCCGCTGCTTGTATAGAGACTGGTTGCAGAGGTCGGGGAGTAGGCGTGTCCCCCACCAGAACTGGAACTTCAAAAATAGAAGGAAGTCTAGGGTTATCGCCGGTCTTGCCTATGTCCTCCTCAGATCGCAGAAAAGGGGATTCCTTAGAAAGAGCAAGGCCGTAAGCTCTAAGGATAACATCGTCAAATTTACTGCTGATGCCCGCGTCCTCTGAATTTGTGAGCTTGTCAAGAGCTTGTTTCTCCTCACTGCTGAGAGGAGACTCGTCCATTTTTTGCACTGCAAAGCAAGACATTTTTAGAAAACAAAACAACAAGCTCGATTCAGCTCGTAATATATTATCCTACATACCTGGTTCCAGAGAATAGCTAAAATTTTGGAGACCTGCAAGGGAGGGACACGAGACATAGAACCAGCTCGTCTTGTATGGCCCGACGTTGGACTTGCCTTTCGTTTCTCCTTTGGGCAAGAGATCTTTGTATTTCGACGGACGGGCTGTGAGGTAATAAATGTCCTTCAGTTTCTCTCCTTCTGCTACGCTCAGAGCCTTGAAGGAGATCATACTCTGTTTGTAAAAAGGAGTGACTCTGGTAAGCAAGCCATTCTGATAGTGTATGTGGATGATATGGTGATCACAGGAGATGATGAGGTAGAGATCTTGAACCTCAAAGGGAAACTTCAAAATGAATTCAGAGTAAAAGATCTTGGGGCTCTTAAGTACTTCCTCGGAATGGAGATTGCAAGAAGTCAAAAGGGAATCTTCATATCCCAACGTAAGTACACACTTGATCTTCTTAAGGAAACAGGGAAACTCGGGTGTAAGCCAACTAGTACACCCTTAGAACAGCATTGGAAGCATCAGATATCTGAAGAAGATCCTCCAGTTAATCGAGAAAGCTATCAACACCTGGTGGGAAAACTAATTTATCTGTCACTCACAAGACCTGATATTGCTTTTAGTGTGAGTGTGGTTAGTCAGTTTATGCATGCTCCCACTAAAAGGCATATGGAAGCAGCTAATCAAATTTTGCGATACCTTAAAGGAAGTCCTGGTAAGGGTTTGTTGTTCAAAAAGAATGAAGCTAGAAATGTAGTTGGCTTCTCCGATGCAGATTGGGCAGGTGCCATAGAAGATAGCAAATCAACCACAGGTTATTGTACAAAAGTGTGGGGAAATCTCGTGACTTGGAGGAGCAAGAAGCAATCAGTAGTTGCTAGGAGCAGTGCAGAAGCTGAGTATAGAGCTATAGCCCAAGCAACATGTGAGCTTATCTGGATACAGAGACTAATGGTAGATTTGAACATGCCTATAACTGGCCCTATGAAGTTGCACAGTGATAGCAAGTCAGCCATTAGTGTGGTTCACAACCCAGTTCAGCATGACAGGATGAAGCATGTGAGAATCGATAGGAACTTCATTAAGACAGAGATAGAGAATGGGAGTATAGATCTTTCATACGTTCCTACTAAATCTCAAGAAGCTGATATTCTCACCAAGGCTCTTCAAAAATCAAGTTTTGATTCTTGTGTTTCCAAGCTGGGAATGATAGACATCTATTCACCAGCTTGAGGGGGAGTGTTGGAAATCAAGAATAAAATCTCATGATTGTTGGAATATTGATTGTATTTTTCCTTTTCTTATTTTTTCCTTTCTTATTTCTAATTAGCTTGAATTGTGGGTTGACTAGTTTAATTCTCTAGTCTTTAGGAATTTCTTATATGGGTGATTAGTTACCAAAAATAGAGATATAGTTTCTGTATATAATGTTGTATTCTCAATGTTGTATGATAAGAAAGAAATTATTTCTTCCTTCAGTTTTAGTTTTATGGTATCAGAGTATGATCTGCTTGTCCTTGTGTATAACCAAGTTGCTTCATAACCATACTAAATCGAGTAAACCAGGCTCTTGAAGATTGTTTCAAACCATAGAGAGACTTTTTTAACCTGCATACTTTATCTGGATCTTCTCGTGTCTCAAAACCTGGAGGAAGTCTCATATATACTTCTTCTTCAAGAGTGCCATTGAGAAAGGCATTTTTTATGTCAAGTTGGTGTAGTTTCCAATCCAAGTTTGCAGCTAGAGACAACAAGACTCTGATGGAATTAAGTTTGGCAACTGGAGCAAACGTTTCTTCATAGTCAATGCCATATGTTTGTGTGAAACCTTGTGCTACAAGTCTCGCCTTATACCTGTCAACAATTCCATCAGGTCTATATTTAACTGTAAATATCCACTTACTGCCCACAGCTCGTTTTCCTTCTGGTAGCTTCACAATTTCCCAAGTGTCATTATCATCTAAAGCCTTTATTTCTTCTATCACAGCAGCCTTCCAATCCGGATCCTGAAAAGCTTCATGAACAGTTTTAGGAATTTGAATCTTGTCAACTTCAGTAACAAATGCTTTGAAATTCCTTGACAGCTTGGAATATGTGAGATAATTTGAAATTGGATATCTTGGGTTTCTAGTACAAGACCTTACCCCTTTCCGTAGAGCAATAGGAATATCTAACTCACTGACCTCATTCACTTCCTCCTCACCTATCCCTGCCTCATCTTGATCACTCAACTTATTTACTTCCTCCTCTTCACCTGTCTCGGCCTCCTCTTGATTGTCCGTAATAGGTGGACCTGTCACTGGTTTGGGTTCTTGTTCGTGCATGGGAGGTCGTGGTCTCCTTGAATAAACTAAAATTGGGTTCTTAACTGTAGTGTTGATTTCTCCCCCTTGACCTAAATCACTACCATCCATAACTGACTCGAACAGGGTAGGAACAGTGTTTGGAATGGTCAAGGAAGGTATCGAAAAAACAGGATCCCAATGTTGGTCTCCCTGGTTATGATACTCCCCTTGGGAATTAACTTGGGAATAAAAACTTTGATCTTCGAAAAAGGTTACATCACAAGAGACTAGAAACCGTTTGGAGGACGGATGGTAACATTTATAACCTTTTTGTTTTGAGGAATAACCAAGGAACACACATTTTAAAGCTTTGGGATCAAGTTTACCCCGAGTTGGTTGATTATTATGAACAAAGACAACACATCCGAAGACTCGAAGTGGAAGAGAATTAAAGACGCGAGAAGAAGGAAAGACTGACATCAACTCACTGAGAGGAGTTTTATACTGGAGCACTTTAGATGGAAGACGGTTAATTAGATATGCAGATGTGAGAATAGCATCCCCCCAAAATGAATGTGGAACATTACTATAAAACATAATTGACCTAGCAATCTCAAGTAAGTGACGATTTTTCCTCTCTGCAACTCCATTTTGTTGAGGGGTATATGCACATGAACTTTGATGGTGTATCCCATGATCATCGAGATATGTATTTAATTCATGAGAAAAATACTCCCTACCATTGTCTGTTCGAAGAATGTGAATAGAGGATTGAAACACATTTGTCACAAGTTTATGAAAATGTTTAAAGATATTAGTCACTTCTGATTTTTCACGCATGAGATAAACCCAACTGACTCTGGTATGATCATCAATGAAAGTAACAAACCACCTTTCTCCCGTTAAATTTGATACTCTAGATGGTCCCCATACATCACTATGAATCAAATGAAATGATGTTGATGGTTTATATTTGTGAGGTGGATGAGATGTACGAGTTTGTTTGGCAAGAATACAATGATCACAACTAAAAGATAAGGAGTCTTTATTAATAAATAAATGAGGATACAAATGCTTTAAATATGAAAAACTAGGATGGCCCAATCTATTGTGCCAAAGTTTGACATTTGACTCAGAAAATGAAGAAAAAACAGTAGATGAATTTAGTTGGGGGGAAGAATCAACACCCGTCAAATAATAGAGGCCATTTCGCTCCTCAGCACTCCCAATCGTCCTCCTCAGTGACAAATCCTGAAATTCACAATACGAAGGAAAAAATGTTACGGAACAATTTAAATCTCTAGTTATTTTGCTCACTGAAATTAAATTACACTTCAACTCAGGAACATGAAGAACCGAATTCAACTTCAAACCACAAACTTCCATATCACCTCTCCCTGCTGCCTTACATACTGTACCATCTGCAACAGTAATGCCAATATTTTCTGTACAAGATTTATAATTAAAGAATCTTGTACTTGAGCTTGTCATATGGTCAGAAGCACCAGCATCTACTATCCAAGCATCCTGTGGACTTTTGTGAGAAAGGAATGAAAAAATACCTTTGTGGGCTATTAGAGCAGTGGAACCTGATGAAGTGGGGTTGGTTTCTTTGGCAATGGATGAAGAACTTAATAATTTTCGGAGAACTTCCATCTGTTCTGCTGTAAATGGTTGAGAAGTGGCACTGGTTGCTGCCTCTGCTGTGTAAACAGTCTTGTTGTTCACTCGCTGACTTCGTGGCTTCCAATCAGCTGGTTTACCATGGAGATTCCAGCATGTATCCTTGGTATGATATGACTTCTTACAATGATCACACCATAGTTGTTTTCCAGTTTGAGTCTTTGAATTATTACCTCCATATCGAGCAGCAGCCAAGGCTGACCCTTGTGCTTCTGTTGTTGAGTTCTGAGACGAGGAAGTCATCGCTTTCTTCCTGGTTTCCTCACGCCTGACTTCTGCAAAAACTTCATTCAGCGTGGGCAACGGCTTCATACCAAGTATACGTCCTCTGACCTCATCAAGTTCATGATTTAATCCTTGTAAAAAATCAAATATCCGGTCCTTCTCCAACATTTTGTTGTAAATTATTCCATCCTCAGAACACTTCCAAGTTATATTGTAGAACAAGTCTATTTCCTGCCATAATTCCAACAGAATATTAAAGTACTCTGTGACTGTAGACGTACCTTGTCGAGTATTGCGAAGAGTAGATCGAATTTCAAAACTTTGTGAGATGTTTTCAATATCAGAATACATCTCTTTCACTGCATCCCATATTTCCTTTGCTGTTTGACAGTACAGATAACGGCGTCCAATTTTGAGATCCATTGAATTAATTAGCCACGCCATTACAATCGAGTTTTTTGCCTCCCACTTTTTGTATGTGGTAGAACCTGATTCTGGTGCTGCAGTGGCTCCTGTCAGGTATCCCATCTTGCCTCTACCCTTGATTACCAATAAAACTGACTGATACCATTCTCTGAAATTACTACCATTCAGTTTGTGTGTGGTTATCTGTATTGAAGGATGTTCAGGATGGCTATAGACAATAGATAATTGAGGGTTTGCCACAGTTGAATCAGAATAAGATTCTGTTGTGGAGGAGTTTGTGTTTGTCATTTTGCTAGTTGACACAAACTTGTCAATACAAGAAGTATTCCAGCTCTGATACCATAAAACTAAAACTGAAGGAAGAAATAATTTCTTTCTTATCATACAACATTGAGAATACAACATTATATACAGAAACTATATCTCTATTTTTGGTAACTAATCACCCATATAAGAAATTCCTAAAGACTAGAGAATTAAACTAGTCAACCCACAATTCAAGCTAATTAGAAATAAGAAAGGAAAAAATAAGAAAAGGAAAAATACAATCAATATTCCAACAATCATGAGATTTTATTCTTGATTTCCAACAGAATTGCTGTATAATTTTTGGAGTAGAGGAAAGAAGGTCGTTCCTAAGGAAGTCCACAGCCAGTGAGGTCAGCTGTGCGTAGGAGTTTGGAGTTAACTGGAATGGCGCGAGCTTGACCTTGTTGAGAAATACGATCAAGTACGGTTGAATGGGGAACCGTAGCCCTTGCTCGAAATGTTGAACACTGACGGCGATGTATCCCCTTGGTGGATAACATGCATGATTCTTTAAATCAGGTAGCAATACACGACAACCCAAAGAGATGTGAAATTGAGTAACAAGTCCTTCCACCTCAGGACGCTTTAACGATGAAGGATGATGAGCGAATGTATCCCGAGCTTCTCTTCCCTGTCTAGCATGTGCTCGGGCTTCATCTCACTCACGAGCTTCACTGCTCGGAATAATTCCCTTACGAGCTCCACTTGAGGACATCTGAACAAAAGAAAACAGTCAGACTATGCAATGGAGGGTTCAGTCAACAAAAGCAACGACCTACGAGCTAACAAGACTACAACAATCCTAAATCAACAGTCAAGCATGCATTACAAGTCACAAACAGTAGTCCAGTCGTGAACAAGTAAAAAACCAGATCAAACCAACAGAAGAAGAAAAGCCATGTTCAATAAACAGAAGACTCAGAATAATGAAGGTATAACAAAATGTCATTGCAGGTACAACGATGGTGGTGAAACAAAATACAAACATGACATCGATTTAAAAATATATAAATAAATAAATCAAGTGTTACCTTGAATCGTTGATGAAAGATGTGAAGACGGTGACTAAAAGTTCTCTGAACTTGGTCTCTTGGTTTCTTGATTGCTTATTTGCTTCGAGTAAAAATGGCAAGGTGAAAGAGAAAAATGAAAGGGCTCCACCAATTATAAAGTATGCGATCTCGAACCCTAGCCGTCAGATCTCTGCACTGTGTAACCGTCATAAATCTAACGGTGCAGCGTAAAGTACGGTTTTTGTAATCATGGAGCCGTCAGTTGAAAGACGTGCGCATTTAATACGCGTGTAAGGCACGTGCAAACGTCGTTTCAGTTACATCCTGCATGACTGCCACGTGTCGCAACTGAAAAGGTGGAAGTTGAAAAGGTGTAGAGGCGGTTTTCCAAGTTAGCGTGCCAAGGAAGCCAGCTTTTACCAGCAAGATTAAACTCCCAGCTCGCAGAGCGAACTGAGAGCTGGGGGGCTGATGTTATATGTATTTTTTGACTCAATAAATAGGCTGGTATAAGCCTAATTTAGGCCCATTTAAGACCCGATAAGAAGGCCCGATAAGGTCAACCTAGTCAAAGTCCATCAGACAAGACCTAGTATCGATTCCAAGACCAACGAGCTCTTCAGCTCGCTCAGGTAAATCCTTTAGCTGACATCAGCAGACCTGTAAACACAGTTAGGCCGCAACTCGCCTCATGCACAGCTCGTCTCTTAGCGAGCTCGAGCTCGAGACCGCCATAGTAAGCAGCCCACTCAGAAGCGTAATAAATGTAGTATCTTCCAGAAACAGGCAGTTATCTAATTCAACCATGATTCTCTCTCCAAATATGGCAGTTACTCAGTCAAACCGTGATTCTTTTATCAGATATGGAAGTTTATTCAAATTCAAATTCAAGTCAACCTTATCTCAAGATAATTACAGTAATTTCCTGATATTATTCCAACCAAATTAGGAAGTGTAATTAGTTTACAATTCTTTTCCTTATTTCTCCTGATTATTTGGGAAGTGTAATTAATTCAGGATTATTTTCCTGATTTGCTGCAACCAGAATTGTAACGTCTCTTTCCCTATAAATAGGGATTAAAATCATTGTAACATGAGGGGAGAATAATCAATAATACACTGTCACTCTGCAGAATTTAAGAGACAGACAGTCGTGAACGTAGACTCATTATTGCTGAACCACGTAAAAGTTTGGTGTTCCTTGTTTGATTCTTGGTGTTTGTCTATGTCCTTTCTTGGTATTTGTGCTTTCTCACATTGATTGCAGGTATTGGACATTGATTACTCGTCGACTGAAATTCAACATCGACAGTTAACCTTCCTAATTTCTATTCCAGTGTTACATCTCACCTTTTTAACTTTCCCACAAATTTAGGTCTGCTTTTATATAATACTTCCTCCAGCATTTATGATATGATATTTGTGTAATTTAGTTACATCTCATAGATTTTTCTTTTTTTTTTTTTACTCTCTCGAACTATTACAATTAATCAAGGTTTGAGCAGGGGGTACATGACTCAAACCCGCAACCTTATAATACAGTTATGAGAGGTATGTCATCAGATCAATCTCATCTTATTATAGCTTATTAATATTTCTCATGTACTAATGTTTACTAATATAAAATCATAGATATGTTCATCTGTGGTTACATGATTATATTTGTGTGTGTTGTCCATACTTAGACTTGATCCACATGACAATTAAAATTTTACTATTTCAAGATTTTATCATGTTAGCTTTAAAAGAGAAAATTATCACTTGTATCTCACGGTGATAAACATTACTGAGTGAAAGTTCATTTAAACCAAACATGAAAAGTAATAATCAATAATAATTCATGAATTATTGTCATTCACTTTGACAATTCATGAGTTATATCATACTTTATCATTAAATGTTGACAATTGGGAATACAAAATTAAATATTAGTACATAATGAAAGTATGACAATAATTGGATAATAAAGAGTATTCATTTAATCTAATAATATTTCAAAGTGGAATCACCTCCATTATAGTTAGGTTTTTTTTGTTAAAAAAGCTTTATTTTGAAATAATTAATTTAGGTTCCTTAATCTCACAACTCTACTCCATAAATTCTATGGAGCAATAAAGGAATAGGTTATTATTATTTTAACCTCTGAAATTCAAAATAATATTAAACCCCCCCTAGCATTGAAAATAATAACAAAAGGGACCCGACCGTTAATTAAATAACATAGTAATTCTATCAATGATTCAATTTGGAGGATAAAAAGATCATTGAGGGTTCAACCAGAAATGGCTTCTAGCTATATTTAATTAGATAATATTTCAATTTTTAATCATAATAAAAAAAATAATTGAACGAATGAAAGTCTGACACGTGTGCAAAATTAAAAATATGAGAGTTAAATACATAAAACCCCTTTGAGGTCATGCTTAATGCAAGCTGAAACAATTTTTCATTTTTGAAGCATAAAACCCCCAACCATCGGTCAAAGTTGGTCAAGCTTCTCTGATATAAGGGCATTTTTGTCTTTTACTAAATTAATATTATTTTAAAAATCAATTTTTTTTAAAAAAAAATCAATATAAAAAAGCATTATTTTGTTTAGGGGATTGGATCTCCATTGTCCATTAAAAATAATGGACAGCCTGAATCTGCACCTCCAATTAATCTTCATCCTCAATCTACCATTGACAGCCATTATCGATATCAACCCCCGATTAATCCACCATCAACGGCCAACATCGACAATAACCTACCATTAACCATCATCCTCAAATTAAGATCAACCCATTCATCACCATCAACAATCCATTATCACCATTATCCACAACAAATTAAGAAAAAAAATGTTTAAGGAAAAAAAAATTCTAAAAAAAGAAGTTGAAGATCTACAAATACCCAGATCTTCGTCATCAAAATCAAACCCCAGAAACTTCATCAACTTCATCTTGCATCATCAAACCCAAGAAACAACTTCTACAGATCTTCTTTATCGAAATCAAACCCCAAACCCAGAAACAATTTTTTCTAGGTTTGATGTTAACTTCTTCATCTTCAAACCCCAGAAACAGCTTTATATCAAACCTAGAAACATTTTCATGTCAAACCCAAAACCGCATCTTCAAACCCCAAACCCAATCTTCAAACCCAGTATTTTCGATTGAACCCAGCATCTTCTAACCTCAAACTCAATCTGTCATCAACCCAATCAATAATAAGACCAACATCACTAACAAAACCTAACATCATCAACCAAACATCACCAACAAAACCCACCATCATCACCATCATCAATCGAACATCCAACCAGCATCAATGGAACGTCATCTAGGTTCGTCAATGATGTTGATTGTTGATGATGATGTCGTTCAACAACTTTTTTTTTAAATTTATATATTTACATTTTTAAACTATTTTTATTTTAAATTTATTTTGAATTTTTTAATATAATTTCTTGTTCTTATTCATGAGCATTTTTGTCATTATATAACATTTCTAAGTCAACTATTAACTCTACCAACCTTTGACCGTTAATGAGGGGGTATTATGTACTAAAAAACAAAATATTAATATGTTTGTGTTTGACTTAACCTCAAAGGGATTTTGTGTATTTAACTCAAAATATAAAGGCAGCACTCTAAAAAACCTAACCCTAGTAACCTCACATCTTTTACTGTTTCTCACTCTCTTAAGCCTCAGCCACCTCTTTCACCGATCGTTTCCTCACCCTCCACCGGTTGTTTCTTCATTGCCTCCTCTACCGACTGTTCCATCATAGTCTGACTCCATCTCAGCCGCTTCATGTGCTCACCCTTATCCTTCATCTCAACCGCCTACTTTACTGACCATTTCCTCACTCTCAACTGGTTTTTTCCTCACCCTTTCCTCCATCAACCATCTCTTTCTGACCTTTACCTAGATTAATCTCCATCAACTATAATGTATAAATATATATTTTTTAATGTTTCCAGCAAGTGGGAGCTCGACCGTCCATGAATCATGATGAATAATTGAGATCCCAGATTCTCCATTTTCGAAAAATGTTAAAATTGATTTTATCTTGTTAAAACAAATGTTGAGTGATGTTTGATTGGGTGATGTGGATAAGGGACGACGGTAATGAGGCATTCTCATGGACGATGGTGATAAGCGTGAATCTATGATGGACGGTGATGATGGATAACTTGTGATAGACGATTATGATTAGTTAGTTGACTGTTGTTAAGTGGTTATAGGTGATGAACACCATATATATATATATATATATATATTATTTTTTATTTTTTTCTTTTAAATTGTGGAGTTCGTAGATGGGATCTCACATTTGGATCTCCACCACCATTTTTTTTTTATTTTAATTGTTTTAAATATTGAATATTAAATAATTTAATTTAATTAATTTTTAATTTATTATACTTATTTGTTATAGTCATTATTAGTTATTATTTTAAATTATTTAAATTTAATTATTTATTAATTTATAATTTTTATTTAATTTTTATTTATTTTAATTATTTGTAAATTTTTTATTTTCTAATACAATTCAGTGAGAGGAACTATTTCTTCCATAACAATCCAACAAGATATTTTGATCTTTTAGTGTTTTTGCCATAAATCACTAAAAATTTGGATGGAAACGAATTTTAGTTAACGACAGGGGTTTTTTGACTAATATTTTATAAAATTAAGATAAATTGAGATTATTTACTATTTTAAGGGTTTTTTTAGATTTTTCCTCAAAGGAGTTGAATAGTGTGATCTCACAGTTTCTTCTAGAAGTAACTTCCAGAACTTCATTTCATTAATATTTGTTTAGTTAACCTTTCTAATTTCTATTACAGTGATATCTAAACCTCACCTTTTAACTTTTCCACAAATTTAGGTCTACTTTTATATAATACTTCCTCTTGCATTTATAATCTGATATTTGCTTAATTAGGTTATATCTCATAATTTTTTTTTTTTTTTTAAATATTATATTTAGTCAAGGTTTAAAGAGGAAGACATGACTCAAACTCATGACCTCATAATACAAATATGAGGGGTGTGTCATTGAATCAATCTCTTTATCATAGCTTATTAATATTTCTCATGTACTAATATTTACTAATATAAAATCATTGGAGCTTTCATGGGTTACATGATTGGATTTATGTCTGTTGTCCATATGCTTTGGCTTGGTCCACATGACAATCAAAATTTTACTATTTCACGATTTATCATGTTAGCTTTAATAAAGAAAATTATAGTTTGTGTTGCAATGTAATAAAATGTATTTGAAAGTTCAGTTAAACCAAACCTGAAAAGTAATAAACAATAATAATTCATGAATTATTGTCATTCACTTTGATCATTCATAAGTTATATCATACTTTGTCATTATTACAAGTTCACGATTGGGAATATAAAATTATATATTAGTACATAACGGAAGTATGACACTAATAAAACACCCAAAAAAAAAAAAAAAGCCACAAGCAAAATTGATAATGAAATTGTTGTGGGAATCCAAATATCCTTTACGAGTTTTGAATAGTTTTTTTTTTTCTTTTATTATAGAATTCATTGTCTTCCAATTATTAAAGTAAATATCCGAATATATAAATAATGATTTGGTTTAGTAAATCCGGTGTTGCAACAGTTCAGCATAATGTTCAACCTCTAGCATAGCTTAGCTTAACTGGAAAAGAATCTAGTGTTGCAAAGATTAAGAAAACAACAGGTCAAAAGGAAAAGAAAAAGAGATTAAGAAAACAAAATAACATAATTAAATGGCCATTCTGATCATCAGGAATAAAGTAATGATTTTAGTATTTCTGTTTTTTTTTGTTAATAGGATTTTAGTGTTTCTGTTATAATTAGGCAAGTTAGCTAGGAATGTGACCAACAGAGCTAAACTTAACTCCCGCTGACCATCATCAGGAGAGTTAGTTGTAGATAAAAGGCTGAGATGGCATTCTCTGCAAAAATTCAATTAAAGAGCTTGAGCAATTCCTCTGTTTTTCAAGATCAGGTGTTGCATCAAACACTTCCAAAATTTTCACAATGTCCTGTAAGTTTTCACAGTGACTTATCAAATCAGGAGCAAGAGATTTGAACTGTCGCATACGTCATAGATATTTTGTAGATGTCCTTTTGATCAACCTTACCAATTCTACTAAAGATTTCTTTTATCTGTCAACTTGTGTCTTTTCTATTAATATTGGCGGTTGGTTGTCGGTGCATGCACCAACAAAATGATTCAACTAAACCGAATTGCAAAAATATGAAACATTTTAATGTTCAAACTTTATCATCATAGATAAACTTTATCATCCTTTTGATAATTGATTTTTGTCATTACCTTACAAAAATCTTCCCCTTTTTTTAAAAAAAAAATTTTAATCTTGCTTTTCATTTAATGTTTTTAAATATAATACCAACCCTGTGGATGAAATCTAATATTGATGCATCTAGTTTGGTGTACATAACATAGCAAATAATTCACTATAGGGCCTTCCTGTTATAAACCGTGAAAGATTACCACCAATTTATAAATAATATATTAGTTAATTGAAGCCAAATTTGTTTTCATTGGCTTAGTGGGAGGTGTCGATTTCTTCGGCATGAAGCAATCAATTTTTATATATACTTTTGATGAATCGGTGGAACCAAGCCGATTCACTGGCTGTATATGCCTTACTTCACTTTGTAATTTGAGAGTGTAAAAAAGCTTCGGCAGTATCTATATAACAAACAAAATATGTTCTCCCCCTTTGCTTTCTTACTTTCTCTCTTTCTTTATTCCCTTTATTTTCTCAATTTTATTTGCTCATTATTATCTATATTACTTGTTCTTCTACTTCTACACCTTCTCTATATTATTTCTTTGTTTTATAGCACTTCCTTATTTATCTTCATCTTATATGCAATTCTTTTTTTTTTTTCTTATCAGGAAGTTTCAATTGACTATCAAGAGGACTAATCTGTTAGCCATTGATCGAGCCAAATATGAAAAGCATCAAACAATTTAGCTTAAGAACAGTTCAATTATTTACTCCCCAAAAAAAGAACAGTTCAATTATCTATTAAAAACATGACACTAATAAAACATCAAAAACAAAAACAAAAACAAAACAAAACAAAAAAAAAGGGGACAAATGCAAAATTGATAATGAAATTGTTGTGGGAATCCAAACATATTTTATGAGTTTAATTTATGTGAATAGTTTACTTTTTTTTTTCCTTTATGACAGGATTCATTATATCCTAATTATTGGACTCGAAATCAAATATGTAAATAATGATTTATTTGAGTAAGTCCCGTGTTGCTATAGTTCAACATAAAGTTCAACCCCTAGCATGGCTTAGCTCAACAGGAAAAGAATCCGGGGATGCAAAGATTAAGAAAACAAAATAATAAAATTAAATGGTCATTCTGATCATCAGGAATAAAGTAATGATTTTAGTATTTCTGTTATAATTGGGAAAGTTATCTAGAAATGTAACCAACAGAGCTAAATTTAACTCCTCATGATGATCATCAGGAGAGTTAGTTGTAGATGGAAGGCTGAGATGGCATTCTCTGCAAAAACTCTATCAAAGAGCTTGAAGCCTTGAATAATTCCCCTGTTTTTCAAGATCAGGTGTTGCATCAAACACTTTCAAAATTTTCACAATGACCTACCAATTAGCAGCGGAAGTTTTGAACCATTCATGATGCTTCTGTGGCATACGTCATAGATATTTAATTTGTTGCTGTCCTTTTGACCAACCCTACCCATTCTAATATAGATTTATTTTATCTCATCTTGTGTCTTCTTCTATTAATATTGGATGTTTGGTTTCGCACTTTGGCAGTTGTGCCTGTGCATGCGCCAACAAAAAGATTCAACTAAACCAAATTGAAAAAAATATTAAATACTTTAATATTGTAATAGTCTTTGATCACTACGGTGGTCATTTATTCATGTGAAGTTTTGGTTATAATTTCGAAGAAGTGTGGTAGAGGTTAGCCCTTATTGAACAATAAGATGCGATGTTAAGACATATCCTCTTTGAACCATAAATGAATAAAAAAAGTGACGCTCCTAAAATTTGAATTAAAGTCCTATAGGCAATTTACAAATAAATCTATAAATATATGACAACTCAGCAATTATCTAGAAGATTACTTATCCTATATATGAGTGGTATAAGGATTTGAATGAGACACAACTCAACCATGGACATTGTTCAAAAAATCAGTTGAATCGGCCGATTTTTCTACTATTAACAATTCGATTGACACCCTACTGGTCCGATCAAGACAAAATTGGAGACCGAACATGTTTGAATTGGTGATTTCCAAAAAATCATCACAAAAAAATTACCATTTTCAATTTCCTAACCTGTAAAACTTTCCATAAATCACCATTTCAATCATCCTCACACCACCATAAACATCAAGAAGGAAAAAAGGGGAAAAAAGTCAAGAACACCTTTGGATTTTGATTCGAATTTTCGAAGATCTAATTCCATGTATCCACCAAACCCACCACCAGATTGGACACGTCGCCACTGTTGACCCACTCAATCGCTGACCATCTCCTATAGAGTCATTGCCTTTTTATCATCCATCATTTCCTCTTCGTGGAGTGGCAACACGTCTTCTAAGGTTACCCAATGGAAGGAGAATGATTGTGGGAGCCGTCGATGAGGGTGAGAAAGACAGCGACTAGGTCTCCACAAATCTCCATTGAGTTTTTCTTCCAATTGGTCCTACGGTTTTAGAAAGTGAGAGAGAGAGAGAGTTGGAGCAGTTGAGGGTTTTTCGTTTATGTTTTTTTTATACATTAGGGCAAATTACACAAGTCCCCTGAAGTTCGATAAAATTACACCAATATTTGAGTTTTAGCCCTTGATGTTTAAAGAAATATCCATTTATGCTCTCAAATTTCAAAAAATAATAAAATTTCTCCAAAACAGTACTCACCGATTAATCGTCAATTATTCACTGAGTAACCGATAAATTGCCAACTACTACCTTGACAGTCGATTAGTAAGTAGTGATTTTTAGAACCATAGCCATGGAGTTTGCTGAAGGTTGATGAAAAGTTATTATTATTATTATTATTATTATTATTGTCTTTTTACTAGAGAAGATGCTAGTAAAACTCAATTTAGTTTTTTAGTACTAGTCAAATAAATGCCCAATGCTTAGTTGCTACTTCATAAGGTTTTTATTTCACCTCCAAATTATTTTTATAGCTTTCTCAATTTCTTTGTCTCCAACTCATTACTAATGCATATGAGCCAAATTTTCAACATCCGTCTTGCTTTTGCCGCTATCAATTTTGCATGTGCATGGAGGCTTCAATTTCCTTGGTTTAAAGTCAATATTGGCGGGTAAAATGTGGGATAGTCTCATACCTATGAAACAAATAATACTCAAGTCGTCAATGGTAGCTCACGGTATTGGTTAATGTGCTAGTTGCCCCATGCTCCCAAATGCATGAGTCGACACCCCATGATGTCAAATAATAAATATTCTATCATCTTCTGTGTGAGTTGCCCCCTCTCTCTCGTGTGGGTTTCTTCCTCGACCACCTCCGTATGGGTGGTTTTTACCCATTCGAGAGTAGCTCCCTGGGTCATGCAACCAATGTTCCTATTTCAATAGATCTCGATTGTCCCCTAGGCTAGTCTCAGTCATAAATATATATATTCAAGTCATCTTGTCACAAAATTAAAAAAGATATTATTAAGAAGAAAAACACAACAGGAGCACTTTATTATAAGTTGAAACCATGAAATACAACGTAACACACATAGAAACATATGATAATAAAACTTAAACAACAAACAAGAGAACACTTGAAATGATAATAACTATGAAGTAAGATATATACAATTGTCCATCTGATTAATTTCCTTGCATAGGAATGGGATCTATAAGCACAGATTCGATATAAGCTTTCATCTGTTTCCCAACATGTGTATAGTTATCATTCTCGTCATAGAAAACATGTGTCGATTTTGCAGCATTGAGAATAATCTTAAGTATAGGCGCTGGCAAATGATCAGCAAGTTGGAGGCATTCTTTGTTCACATCCTTCCATGAATTACGTACTAGCTTGTACAGCTGTTCGCATGCCGCTTGCTCTGATACTGCATATTCTTTCATATAACATTCAACACTTGAAGCTATGTGTCCTCTTTTTTGCTCAAACTACGTGCATATATATACATGTAAGTATGGTGTATTCATTAGAGTAACATTAGGCTTCCAAATATTTTGTCCACATTTTTACTTAAATAATATGACATATGAATTATTGATACTACATTAATTATAATATTATTATACGATGTTGATAATTTATACGTCAAATCATTAGACATAAATTTGAACTAAATATTTGAAAAATTTAACATTAATCTATTAATTAACCCAAAAAAGAAATTAAAAATTTCCCTTTAAACACATAGCATATGTAATTTAACAAATTAAAATGTATGTATAGTTTGATATATACCTTATGTGATGTCATGTCATTCATGACTCTTCCAATTAATTCTGCAGCTCTTATAATTGTAGGTCTGTTCAACATCCAATCTAAGGTTTCTTCTGTAACGATGCAGTCCATGCCGACAAAAGATAG
The DNA here is from genome assembly GCA_019925255.1 of Litchi chinensis. Taxonomy (NCBI): domain Eukaryota; kingdom Viridiplantae; phylum Streptophyta; class Magnoliopsida; order Sapindales; family Sapindaceae; genus Litchi; species Litchi chinensis. The sequence goes on along the minus strand of CM034462.1, from coordinate 34,452,555 downwards.
AATTAAAATGTTGTTGTAAACAGATGTTATTAGTGACACCTGCATATACTCGTCCATGGTTGGAATTCGATTATCTTGGAACCATTTTGACTCGTCAAAATAGCCATGGATTAACTTTTTCATCTGCCATGAATATGCATTAATATAAATATAAGGTAAACAACATTGAAATTCTGTAAGAATTAGTAAAGCAAAAGGTGATTAATTAACATTGTGTCATACTATTTCTTTCGCATAGTGAACTCGATATGACCATCCTCGGCTCGCTACTAGTTCCTCAGCTTCAGCAAAAAAATCCCATAATGCCTTATAAATGGTTTGCATGTAGTCTGGAAGTTGGTCCATGCTACTCACATCCCACCTGAAAATTAATTGAAAGTACCTGATCGACATTAAAATTATGTTGCACGTTGTTAAGTTACGAAGATAATGTTTATAGCCATCAAACCTATCTATTGCTTCCGTAAAGAGAATTAGCTCTTCGGCTGTGCCATATGCGTCATAAATATCATCTAAAATGGATAGCAAAGGCAGTCCTTTGGCTATTATTCTTCTAGCTAGTGAATATTGGGGCTCGTGAAACATAATCAATATCCAAAAATAAAGCTCAACCACTCTCTCTCTTGCAAAAGGTAACTTTGTAGCCAAATCCAAATCCTTCCACCATCTGAAATACAGATATAGTGTGAGACAGATGTACAGGGAAAAAGGAATGGAACTTGTACAATCCGAAAAAGGATTTGGATTCCGAAACCCCACCTATAAATTTCACTAAGCTCTTGCTTGTGCAGTGATTGAAGGTAATTGAAATCCAATTTTGCAAGCTTTAGTAATGCTTGGTTATGTGAAGCATCATCCTGGTAGAGAGAGATGTCACGCCTAGACTCAATCCTTAGAGCACGCTGGCGTTGTGAATTCCGTAGAGCATGAATGATTTGTGATGCTAGAGGATTGCTTAAATGGGTCACCATGAACTGAAGATGAGTGGTAGTGAAAGCAATAGCCTCATCTAGTATGTCCTCTCCATGCACCCCAAGTTGTGCTGCTTCATATAAGCTCAACAATCCTGAAACGTCACTTCTCAAACCCTCCTTGAAATTGCCTTTGTTGTCTTTGAACTTGTTAAATATATCTAATATCATCAAATTAAAAGGATTACATATATTATAAAAACATATAGGGAAAATCTTATTCCCTCTGTAGTTTGACATAATACTAAAATCATCCAGTGTTTTTGAAAATCGCTAATATCCTTTTTATCGATTTATGAAATAGATCAAATACCTTATGTAATTTATGAAAAAAAAAAAAAACTCTTATCGTCAATGTTGACTTTGAAAATCAAAGTTTGACTGCTAATATAGAAGGGCAAAACTACGAAAGGCACTTTGATCATCTCGATCATTTCAATAACAGCAGTAATGATAGGAGGTTAAAATGAGATTCCCCAAAACTATAAAAAAAAATAATTAGCGATTGTGTCAAACTATAAGGAGGAAAGTTGGATTATCCTTTAAAAAAACAAAAAAAAAGGGACATTCCTATGATATCATGAAGGTCACTTCACAATAGATAAAATGGGTTGATATCAATCCAAATTACTTACCACAGGAAACATAATGTCCATGTTCTCTTAAAAGTCGAAAAAGAAGAGCAACAGTGTGAAGATCAAATTGATCAGCATTTTCATCATTATGATAATAAGTATCATAGATCTGTTGTACTACTTGGTGGATCTCTCTTTGAAAGTGATATGCAACTCCTAGGCGTTGGATTACATCAATATGGTTAAGCTGTTGTGATAAAGATTGGTCAGTCAAAGCCAATAGCTCCCTTCTTACTTCTTCCTTGAGTCGTTGAATCTCTTGTAATAGATGGGCAAGATTAATCTACGTAGTTACCAAATTAAAAAAATAAAAATAAAAAGTTAATACTATATTATAATATTGATGTGACATAGAAAATTAATAAAACTGAGAAAAAAAATATTGAGACATCTAATATAAATTCTTATCTCTAATATAAATTCTTATCTCCTACATATGTTCGAATTTTGACAATAATCTAGACTTCAAAATTATTAACCATTGTAAACAACAAAAAGTGTTTTGTATTCTTTCCACTTGTTCTTCATAGAACAAGCTAGGCTCGAATTTTTCAAAATTCGGATGATCCATATATGATAATTCATAGTCTAATATGCATCATGTTTATTGTCATCTAACGTACATAATTTACTACCTTTTCTTCTTCATAATTGTAGTTGGAGAAGCGATCTCCCCAAATATTTTTGGCAAAATCTGCTGTTTGACGCTTCGCTCCCTTGATATGATCATTTGGGGAGGAAACCACCTGTGAGACTGCTGCTTCGGTATTCATATTATTGATGTGGCACTAGAATAGACAAGAGACTGATTGGGTTTGTATGGATTGTATAAATTCAGATGTTATCGTGGTAGTATTTATAGACTAGGCGATGGACAATATACAATATTTAGGGCACCTGTGAGACTGCTGCTTCGGTACTCATATTATTGAGATGACACTAGAATAGACAAGAGACTGATTGTATTCTTATCCATTCATCTACTTGGTTAAATCAATTCAATGTCTTCATCCAATATTAGTTAAATCGATTAATTCATTCAATTTTTATCCATACAATGTATTCTTATTCATTCATCTTTATCTAATAACGAATAAATCTAATCTATGATTGAGATTGTTTGTTCCTAACTTTTTTAAAGTTATTTTTTTACCTTAAATAGTGACAGAACCATCACTGTTGAACCTAAACCACTAACTAATTCAATTTTGAGTGTATTTGTATGACAAATCTGTCTCTTTTGACCAAAATCACTGGCTTTATGGAAAGGTCTCTATTCCTATAGCAGCTTTCGTGTTAGTTTCAAAATTGGCGATGGTTTGACTTTATTTTCAATGTCAAGATGGTTATGTCATCTCTTTTGACCCAAAATCACTAGCTCTATGGAAAAGTCTCTATTCCTACAATGGCTTTAGCGTTAGGTTCAAAACTGGTAGTGGTTTGACATTATTTTCACTTCCAAGAAGGTTATGTCGTCTCTTTTGACCCAAAATCACTAGCTCTATGGAAAAGTCTCTATTCCTACAACGGCTTTAGAGTTAGTTTCAAAACCGGCGGTGGTTTGACATTATGTTGAATTTCAAGATGGTTATGTCATCTCTTTTAACCCAAATCACTAGCTCTATGGAAAGGTCTCTATTCCTACGACAGCTCTAGCATTAGTTTCAAAAATGCTGTGGTTTGACATTATTTTAGCGTTAGTTTCAAAAATATAGTGGTTTGATATTATTTTGAATTTCAAGATGGTTATGTCGTCTCTTTTGACCTAAAATCACTAGCTCTATGAAAAAGTCTCTATTCATACGATAGCTTTAACGTTAGTTTCAAAACTGGCAATGGTTTAACATTATTTTGAATTTCAAGATGGTTATAAATATATATATATTTATACAAAACTTTTATAATCAATAACTTTTAACTTTAAAAAGTTAGGAAAAACTAATCAAATTCATCAATTGTATTTGAATTAAATAGGAGAGAAAATACAATTGATAGAAATTATACCTAGGGCCGGCAACTCGTAATTTGAAAATGAAATATTTATTTGTCTAAAAGTAAATATTTATTTGTTCATAAACTAACTATAAATAAATCATTCACTCTACCTATTTGATAACTTTGATAAACTCTTGTTCCTTCAATTAACTCAGATGGCACTCTTTACATTATCCTTTCACTATCCAAATGTCCCCCTAAGTTATTATGGGGTCATCATTTTGCTTTTTCCAAAAATAAGTTCATTAGTGGAGTTTGCTTTTAGGGATGTCATAAAATATGCCAGTACTCTAATACTTAGAAACCCACATCCACTTGGGGGTAACCTTTTAAGGAGTTTATTGGTTATGGATATGGATTTGGGGGTAAGTTCAAAACCCATTTGAAAACGAGTATAGGTATGGGAAACCATCCCATATCCATTTATTCATTTCCCCTAAATATACATGTGTCTGTGATTTTTTTTTTTAATTCATGAGTTGTAACTCGTGTGTGTATATATATTTATTTAATCATGAGTTGTAACTCGTGTATTTTTTTCTTCTTTTTTAATCATGAGTTGTAACTCGTGTATGTACTTTTTTTTTTTTTTTTTTAAATCATGAGTTGTAGCTCATATAAAATTGGATTGTAATGAATGATGGGATTATTTTCCTTTTCAAGTTTTTTGTGGATTTAGTGAGTTAATAAGATTATTTAGTGAATTGTGTTTTTATTTATATGAATTTAATTATTTTTAAAATTTTTTGGTCAAATATGGTTAAACGATGTCAAATGGAGGAAATCAAGTAATAGGTGTGGGTATGGAGAAAACCATCCCTAGATACTTCCACCTAAAATCACGAGTTGTAACTATATAAGATTAAGAATATTAAAAGTTGTACAACATGAAAAGCTAGTAAACAAGCCAATAATACTCTACTACTTCATATCCTCTAATTTTCTCATCATGGAGCTTGAATTCTTCGCCATTTCAATTTTTCTTACATCTCTTCTCTTTGTATATGTCTGCGGTTGTTTTTTTTTTTTTTTTAAATCATGAGTTGTAACTCATGTGTGTATATAATATATATATATATATATATATATTTAATCATGAGCTGTTACTCGTGTTTTTTTTTTTTTTTAATCATGAGTTGTAACTTGTGTATGTATTTGTTCTTTTTTTTTTTTTTTTTAAAATCACAAGTTGTGACTTGTGTATGTATTTTTTTTTTTAATCATGAGTTGTAATTCATGTAAAATTGTATTGTAATGAATAGTGAGATTATTTTCAAGTTTTTTGTGGATTTAGTGAGTTGATAGAATTATTTAGTGAACTGCATTTTTATTTATATGTATTTAAATTTATGAATTTTATTAGTTTTTAAAATTTTTGATCAAATATGATCAAACAAAGTCAAATTGAGGAAATCAAGTAACACGTGTGGGTATGGAGGAAACCATCCCCAAACACTCTTATATCCAATTCCCCCAAATGGGGGTTTGGGTGGGTATGGGTAAAAGGATGGAAAATGGGTTTGGGTATGGGTGGAATATCAGTCCCCATACCCATTTAACTTATTAACATTCCTATTTACTTCAAATCTCAAACATATTACATGTTTAGCAAAATTAAATTGGATTGAGAAATATTTCATCCATTGGCAGATTTTCATCCTACGTATGGAAAGATTTTGATTCCAGTCTATTCACTTTTGTTGTCTCTTGTATATCCGTAAATATAGATATTATTTGTTTCTATCCTAGGTAAAAATTTTCATGACCATAATCGGATCTAAGTTACTATTTATTATGTGTAAGATGCAACCTATCAAACTAAATATAAATATGAGGAGGTGATATGCTTTTTAAGAAATACAATATACCTATCTGATGTGAAATTGTTGCTGTAAGATTCACAAATATCATACACGGTGCATTTCCTTCTTTCATTATGTGGTTCTATTTTATACGCTCCTTTGCCACCAGAGAGCCCAAAACTTAGGGGCTTCAGTCGTTAGTTTGTTTAATGGATTAAACCCACTAAATAGATACGATAGGTTTTCTTTCGTTTATGTCCCACCCAAGAGCCCAAAAGTCATTTGCTTAATTAAGGGAGTCCAATAAATATAAGATTTGGGCTTCACTTGTTAGTTTGTTTGAATTTTGTTAGTGAGTGTACATGGTTAAAAAATAAATTTAAGTGTCTACATTTACAGCCTTCTACGATTATATACGTATACCCAAAATTATAATTTTTTTTTTCAAAATTCCAGTATAGGTGAAAGTAAAATTATAATAATTGAAAATACAATCCGTATATCATATTAACACAATATTTAATAATTTAAATTATTGAAATATAAACTATTTTTAAAATATAAATAATTAGTATTTATAATTGAAAATTTTACATTAAAATTTTTTTAAAATATTTGAAAAAGAAGAACATCAACTTTAATTAAATAAATAAGTTCAAATAATAGTTCAATATGATAAAAAAGGTAAAGAGGTGCACTGGGAAGACCAGCACTTCTTAGGAGTTTTCATTTTAATTACATTTTAATTTATAAGTTCACAATCTTTAATTAAATTATATATAACAAATGATTTTTTTTTTTTTGGAACTAAATAGTTGTGTTTACAAATTATATTATTTTAAAAACTTTAATGGGAGATACATACAAAGAGAGGTGCACTTATGGCTTTCAAGGGCCCCAATAACAAATTAAAGATGAAAAAAGTGAGTGATCTATACAACGTAGACATATGGGAGCAAGATTGCTCTTTATTAATCCTCTATATCTAACTTTAATTTTAGGGATAAATTATTATATATTTTATTACTTTATAATTTAAAATAATTTCATATTCTTTAAAAATGGTTGAAAATAATTTTTCTCAAATCCTATCATACACCAAACACATGACTGCAATACAACAAATCTAATCTTATCATACACCAAATATAAGATTTAATCATATCTAATCTAATATAATACAGTATATATATCAAATGCACCTTTAAGGTAAGAGATGTGTTATTGGCATCTTGTAAGAATATATTTGACATTTTTATAACAACGATAAGATTAAATGCCACTTATATATACAGATTTACACCATTGGATTATTGTGATATGAACTTCTTTCTCTTTAAGTTTGATACTTTTTCAGTTTGTTTTAAATAAACTAATCAATGATATATAATCAGTAATTTAACAATTTACAGATTTGATATGAATGATTAATGTTATATCATTGTTGCCGTTAAAATTGAATTGTATAAGATGCTCCATCACAGAGTTCAACCACAATCAAGAATGGTATTTGATTATTAAACATGAAAATTCATGAAAAAAAATGAAAAAAAGACTTTACTAACCATGTGGTCCAAATTTTGTTATGTTGGATTACTGTCATATATATCTCCATCATTATACTGATATTTAACTTTCTATCTGCAATGTTCTTCCAATTAGTGAGATGAAGCAGCATAACATCATTGCCAAGTTGTCATTTAAATAATAACCGCAACAATGTACTTCTATATCTATTAAAAAAAAAAAAGTGGACTTTTTTAAAGTGTTATAATACTTTTCATGTTTAATTTAAATGAGTCAATGAGAAATTAAGCTGTTAAATCAAATAAAACTTCAAAGTAAAAAGTCCATTAATATAGAGAACTCTTACTTCTTCCAATAATATATCATTACTCCAAGTACTCACTCTTGGAATCTTCATTTCCTCCAGGCTGTTTCTACGACATTGACAGTAGGGCAATTCTCCAAATTCCTCTCAGCCTCCAAAATCAGCCAAACAAGTTGATTTAACATTTCCATAAACCGGGAGTTTACATAGTTAGAAGTGCATAAAGAGTTGCGTATGTTGACAAATACAGTTGTGATGACACTTCCTCAGGTCCAACAGGTAGGTGGTGGGCATCCTTATGGTTGTTAAACTTTGCCCCGAAAGTTCGGAATTTTGTGTGGCGGGTGTGTTTGGATGCAGTCCCTTCTTTGGCTAATCTAAAACACTAGAAAATTCTTCAAAGCAATATCTGTACTAGATATCAAGCTAGTTCTGAATCTACTCCACATGCTTTATTCTGGTGTTGTTGGGGTAAAGATGTTTGGCGAACCACTTCCTTTTGGGAATTCCTGGTTGAATTCAAAAGTTTCCCTTGTATAGTGGTTTTTTATGCACTGTTAGACAAGTTTCCTAGAACTGCTTGGGAATCTTTTTGCATGCTTCTGTGGGTAGTTTGGCTTGATAGAAACAATGCCATGCATGGCCAACGAGTTTGAGAGTGAGTGGATTTGGTTGAGTGGGGTCTAGGTTTGCTTTGTGAATTTCAACGCTCTTAAAGCCTTAAGCCTTTTATTCAACCCCAGCATCGTTCTCCTGCTATTGCATGGACTCATCCTCCGTTTTTTACTCTTAAACTAAACACTGAGTGGCCGTTCAGAAGGATTTAACTTGCATTGGCATAGGAGCAATCATCAGGAATGATCAATGTCAGGTAGTGGCTGCTCTCTCGAAACCTTTAACAAGCTGCTTTCTTCCGGAGCTAGGTGAGCTTCTTGCCATCAGAGAAGGCCTCTTATTAGCTAAACATCTTCACCTTCAGGTATCCTAGCTTGAATTTGATGTTGTCAATGCCGTTTCCTCAGTTCTAAATGAGGTTCCTTCCTGCAGTCCCTTTTTCCATGTTCTAGTTGATATTTAGGCTCTTTGTCAGGTTGTTGGAGTCACATCTTGTCTCTTTGTTTCTAGACATTGTAACAGGGTAACATATACTCTAGCTTCCCTTGCCTTATCCTCACAAGAGGAAAGATCTTGGCTTAGATCTAAGTCTACTTGTATCTCCTCTCTTTGTTGAGTGGAAGTCTTCAAAGTTTAAAATGTATATATATATATATATATATATATATATATATCATTACAAAATTTATTAATATCTTAAAAAATTTGATACAATGCTTGTTTCAAAACTGCAGGGGTTTGACATTATTTTGAATTTCAAGATGGTTATGTCGTCTCTTTTAACCCAAAATCACTAGCTCTATGGAAAAGTCTCTATTCCTACGACTTTAGCGTTAGTTTCAAAACTGGCGGTGGTTTGACGTTATTTTGAATTTCAAGATGATTTTATTTATATATATATAATTTTTAAAGTTAGGAAGAATCAATCAAATTTATCAATTGCATTTGAATTAAATAGGAGAGCGAATGCAATTGATGAATTTGATTGATTCGTTCTAACTTTTTAAAATTAAAAGGTACTAACTATAGAATATATATATATGATTTTTATAATCAGGTATACCTGATTTTAAAAAATAACTGAGTAATCAAATTCATTCATGATATTCTCTCTCCTATTTAATTCAAATGCAATAAATAAATTTGATTGATTGATTCTTACCTTTTAAAATCAAGTATACTTGATTATAAAAGTCATATATATATGAGTTATCAAGTCAAAGACCCCAAATGTTTAAGTTTCTGGGATCCATTTATGGCCTTTAGATTTGTTAATTACTAGTAGACCTAAAAGTTTAAGTTAATAGAAAAGATCTCAATTATAGTATTTAAGACTTAAAGTTGACACGTGAAATGTCTTCTCACATGTAATGCAGATAGATAACAGATGATGGACACATATTAAATGCCCCTTACCGCGTAACATGTGTAATAAAAATTCGATATAAATGAGAGTTTAAACTAGGAACTTCCAAACTCTAATATTATCTTAATTACGACCCGATTCAAAAACTTAAACTAATAAGAAATTGTCTAACTATAATATTTAAAATTTGAAGTTAATACATGATAAGATTGAATCCAACTAATGTGGATACACATTACAAAACATTTTAAAGCCCAAAGTCACGAACTACACTTTCCCCATCTTTCCCACTCTACCTCTTTTATCTATTCCCACCTCCTACATAATCTATTTTCACACGGAACCCAATATTCATTTTCTACAACTCCAAACACTGTATTAACAATTTCAAATTGTTTACAATTTAGACAATATAAAAGAAAAAAAAAAAAAAAAGGTCAAAATTTTAATCAATGTCAATGGCAGTAGAAGAGTATAAATTATACCTATGGGCGGCAACTCGTAATTAAAAAATGAAATATTTATTTTTCCAACGGTAAATATTTATTTGTTCATAAACTAACTATAAATAGATTATTCACTCCAGCTATTTGATTACTTTGATAAACTCTTGTTCCTTCAATACACTCAGATGGCACACTTTACATTATGCTTTCACTATCCAAATGTCCCCTAAGTTATTATGGGGTCATCATTTTGCTTTTTCCAAAAATAAGTTCATAAGTGGAGTTCGCTTTTAGGGATGTCATAATGTACCCAAGTATCCTAATACCTTACCTAGATACCTATATCAATGTGAAATTAGTATTTAAAAAAGAAGTTGAAGGTTTAAAAAAATAAAAGGTTTTATCTTATACATGAGTAAGTGATTAATATTTGTATGTGTAGTTGTAAATTATTTACCCTTTTTAGTAACTTTTTTTAAGGATAATATTGGATTTTCAAAAATAAACTATATTAGGATGTACATACAATTTTTTTGGGGTGTGAATATCGTTACTCTTCATTTTTCTATGCTCTTTTACCGCCAGAGAGCCCCAAACTCATCTACTTATGTGTAGTTCTAGATTTACATACTACTTTTAGGCGTCAGTCATCAGTTTGTTTAATGGATTAAACCCACTAAATAGATATGATAGGTTTTCTTTCGAATGTGTCCCAACCAAGAGCCCAAAAGTCATTCACGTAATTAAGGAAGTTCGACAAAAATAAAATTTGGGCTGCACTTGTTAGTTTGTTTGAATTTTGTTGGTGAGTCCGTAGGATGGTACATGGTTAAACTTGGGTGGCTACATTTACAGCCTTCTACGATTACATGTCTCCCCAAAATTATAATTTTTTTTTCCAAAATTTCTACATTATGTTTAGGTGAAAGTAAAATTATAATAATTGAAAATACAATCCGTATATCATATTAATACAATATTTGATAGTTTAAAGTATTGAAATATGAACTATTTTTTAAAAGATATTAATTAGTATTTATTACTGCAAATTTTTAAATTAAAATTTTTTTAGATATTAATTTTCTTTAAAAATAAGGCCATCAAATTTAATTAAACAAATAAGTTAAAATAATAGTTCAATACGACAAAAAAGTAAAGAGGTGCACTGGGAAGACGAGCACCTCTTAGGAGTTTTTATTTTAAATAAATTATCATTTATAAGTTCACAATCTTTAATTAAAGGGAAGATCCCAAAAAGCAACCTGACATATAAAAATATGTCTATTTTACAATATATTATTTTATATTTATCCGAAATACAACTTGACATTAATATATATATCCAAAATCTCTCTTGAAAGTGTACAAAATAACGACAGTGTCCTCGGCCCCCCCTCCCCCCCTCCCCCCCCCCTCCCCCCCTCCACCCCCCCCTCCTCTCTCTCTCTCTCTCTCTCTCCCCTCTTTTCATTTTCTCTCTCTATCTTTGGCCAATACCCTTATCTCTCTTTCTCTATCTCCGACCAGTAATGGTGGCAGACATCTTGATGATAGCGACAGCGTAATAGAGGTTATAGTCTCTACCATTAGAAACCACGGTGATCTTCGATGGTGGACACCTAGGTCTCTTATGGTGAAGATCGTCCAGGTTTCCATGGTGGAGACCCGAAACCTGTTCACCATCGGAGACCCAGATTCTCTCTCTCTCTCATCTACCCCTCTCTCTTTCTCTCCCTACTTTCTTCTTCAATTAATGATGATGGTGGCGGTGTTGTGGGTTCAACGACAAACCTAGTGGTTTGGTGTTTGATGGTTGATGATTGATGTGTGGATTTGATGTTCAATGGTTTGGTGGTTGATGATTGATGATTGGGTTGATAAACTTTTTTGGGTAGGATTGATGATTGATGATGATGGTGGTTACTGAAAACCCAGATATTATGGGTTTTCAATCGCTAATAATTATTTTTTAGTTTTAAAATATATTTTGTTTTTTATTTTTATCATTTTTTTTATATTTGAATTTGATGTGTTGATTGCCACTGTCTATCTATGATGGTGGAGATCGATTTTTATTGATTTACAATTTTTCATTTGAAAATATTATTTTATTATTATTATATTTTTTTTAATAAAAATTTCAGGATTAAAATGATCTTTTTAGCTTTTATAGGACTCTCTGTTAATTTTATAACGTTTGTGGGATTTCAGATAAAAATGAAACAATGGATCGTAAAACGAAATTGTTTCATACGTCATGTGGTTTTTTTTCTCTTAATTAAATAATATGAGAATTGACATTTTCTTTGGTAATAAATAGTTGTGCGCTTACAAATTATAATATTTCAAAAGGATAATTCCAAAAAAATGTGTGTTGTTTGTCTATATCCCCTTTTTCCCACCCCTAATATGATTCTTATTTGAAATATCGTCTTAAGTTAATATAATATCCAAAATATCCTTTGGAGACATATGAAAGAATAGCAATACTCTTAACGATCATAGATTCCATTAGGTTGATATGATTGATCATTTAACTTTAGAAGCAAAAACGAAAATGTGGATAGAAAATTAATTAAAATATAAAAATAAAAATAAATAAATAATATAAAAATAAAAAATAAAAAAAAATAATATTAAAATATAAAATATAAAAATCAAAAGAAATAATATTAAATATAAATATATAAAAATAAGATATTTTTATTTAAATAATAATAATAATAAATCAAGCTACCACCATCACCTACCCTCTCTCTCTCTCTCTCTCTCTCCTCTTTTTATCTTCTCTGTCTCTATCTCTGGCCAGTGATGGTGATGGATTCGTTCAAGCACAGCTTCTCTTTCTTTATCTCCATTTGATGTTAAAAATCAAATGTGGAAAACATCAAACGCTTTAGCGTGAGAACAGTTCAATTATCTATTAACCTTATATTTTGTTTAATTTAGATTGCAGATAATATATTTTAATAATATTTGTAGTATTAATTCGAATAATAGTACAACATGGTGTACCGGCCTTGATCACTATCAAAGGATTAATATATCGTCCTCGCTATTGGGAAAAAAAAAATTATTTTACTGGGGAATGGATATAACTGTCCAAAACGTGTATGAATTTACTGCAATAAGAACCTTTTGTTTACCACACTCAATTTTAATATTTGAGTAATCTTCATCATAGCACCGTTCATATTTGACTTGGAGTCAGAGCAATGCAATGTTACAATAGATTGTTCTACAGTTGTTGCTTTCATGAGATGGAATTAAAATGGCTACACTTCTTTCTTTTGGGGTTCTGCAACAGGGTGGTGATGCTGAATTTCACTTAACTACCAATAACATCAAAGCAGTAACATGGGTGAGTATTTTTATATTTAATGCATGTTTACCTTTTTTTTTTTTTTTTTTTTATTTGTTTTCAACCACTTGAAATTATTATATATGATGAAATCCGGATATTATTATTAGGTTTTTTTTTTTTTCCATATATATGATGAAATCCAAATATTATTATTAGTTGTTTTTTTTTTTTAAAAAAAAATCTAACAAAGAGAAAACATAAACAACTACGAAGTGAAGTTATTATTAGTTATTTTGAACAAAACAAACCAACCATTGTCAAACCTTTTAAATAAATTTGGTACAAGATCGATTTCACAATCCAAACACATTGGGCTTGCAGGCGCAACCTGGCAGTAACCATACTTCTCCATCCAGTGAAAGTCTTGAGTTCAAATCCTCCATCCCCAAATAAAATGAAAAAGATAATGCAAACACACTTGATGTATCTTCATTTGAGTGGATTTCATAATTCAAACACGCCGACGGCAAACCAGTCCTCTATTACAAAATGTCAAGAAACGACAAACAAACAAACTTACTGTAGAGAGATTCTTAAATAGGTATCTGGTCAAAGATTAATTTCGTGATAGTTGCTTTAAGATGTTGTGGATGTGGATGTGTGTGTGAAACCACACCAACCTTGATAGTAACTTCCATAAGACGAGCCATGTTGGCAACTCGAAGGAGAATCTTAGTTGGAACGGCTGTTGGCTTCATGAATTCGTCATTGATATCTTTCCAACAGTTTTCAACCATTGTGCTAAACATTTCAGCTGTTTCCTTCACCGACGAACCATACTTTTTCATATAACATTCCATACTAGAGGCTACATGTGCTCTCTCTTGCTCAAACTTCATGAATATAAATATAGGTTAAAATGCTGCTAATAAACTCAAATTAACAGAATTACAATACACACACATTTTTAATTTTTAGATCCCAGTTGAAGTGTAGATTGAATTGTACCAACGAGTGGATCATAAAACTATAATGTCATAAGTGAAGTACATTTTTGTAAGAAGAAAAAAGTTTTATAATTCAATTGTCACCTCATTTACACGAAAATTAAAAAGGATAAATGTGTAGGATGTGTAATATTAACAAATTAATATAAAAAATTAAAAAATAATATTAAAAAGGATAAATGGGTAGGATGTGTAATATTAACAAATTAATATAAAAAAAAATTAAAAAAATAAAATTAAAAGGGATAAATGTGGTAGGATGTGTAATATTAACAAATTAATATAAAAAATTAAAAAGGATAAATGGATAGGATGTATAATATTAACAAAAAATATAAAAATAAATAAAAATCATAGTAATACCTCGTGGCCTGCTAAATCGTCTTGAAGACGGGTTAATAAATATGTAGCTTGAAGAAGTTTTGGTTCGCCTTGCAACCACTCATATGCATTTCTCCCTGCAACTTCTCCCATTCCCCAAAACGTTGATGCTGTGTATGCAAAACTTCCTATCGAAATAAATGCATTTCTCAAGTACTCATTGAATGGAGGCACATGATTTTGATTCATCCATTCAGCTTCCACAAAGTAGGCCGTAAACATCCCTTTAAGCTGATTTTTAACAGAAGAAAAAGAAAATAGATTATTAATTGCATACATGTGTCCCACAACTTCATTATTTTGATTCAATATATAAAACAAATCAGCTTACCTCCTTTGTATAAGAAACCTTATAAGATCTTTCTTCCTCGTTTAAATCGTTTTCTATTTCATCAAAAAGATTCAAGAGAGTAAAATAAATAATCTTCATATAATCTGCTAAACCATCAATGGCACTAATGTCCCACCTGAATAAAAAGATTGAAGTTAAAGACAAATTACATTTTTGCAATATCAGAAAACTACTCATTTCATATGATTGTAAAAATTATATGCAACTAATAAAATTAAGTGCGGAAGTTGAAAACCTCTGTATTGCACTTGTAAAATGTCGGAGCTCTACAAGTACACCATAAGCATCATATGTATCATCTATCACTGTCATTATTTTGGTTAATTTACATTATATTGACTGGGCACGTGAGTAACATGGCTAAAAATACAATGTTACTGTCCAGAAGAATGCCTCTACTAATCTGTCTCTTATATACGTGAGTAAAAGCTTGTGGAATTTTTGCACCACAATCAAATAAAAGGAGCTAGTAGTATTCATAAATAAATGCTTACAAACCTTGAAAGTGATTTGATGAATTTAATGCTCGAAGCACGACGACAACAACAAAAAAAAAGAAAAAAAAAAAAAAATCCAAACCTTGCTTGGTTTTGGAGGTTACTGTCTAGTACTGCGTGCAGCTCCTAGAGTCTGCTAAACTGCTATAGGATACTGAAACCAGCCCCCCTTCTTCTTCTTCTTCTTCCTCTTCCTCTTATCTTCCTCTGGATTTGTGCTTCCACCTTCTGTTTCTAGTGTTTTTTCACAGAATCACAGCCCCCACCATTTGCTCTCCCTTTGACATCATTTAGTGGCATTTAAGCAGGTGGTATGGTGGCGGTGGCGTTGATATTGGGTGTGATGGTGTTAATGTACATTCTCTAGTTACTTCAGCTTTGATAGGTGTCATTGAGAATGTTGGAAAAAGAACAAGCTCTGGGAAGTACATTACTATGTTCGCGTATCCAGTAGAGGCTGATAGAGTTGCAACTTATGATGTAACTTGCTTATCAAGTAATTGATGATCAGTTGGAGTCAGTAAGCTGAGCTGGCAAAAAAAGTAGTTCGTCTAGTCAATTAGTGTGTTGTGATCTGGCTATAAATAGATCAATGTATTATGTATATTGTTAATGAGTGAAAAAAGCAATAAAAATGTGTTTTCTAAAAGCAAGATTCCAAGATTCATCCATGGTGTTTTCGATTGAGAATACTTTCATTTTCAATCTATTATATTGTATCAGAGCTATTCTTGTGACTAATCGTCCAAGATGGTTAAGATCGCAAGTTTGTCACCATCACCAAACATCTCTGCATCTTCCTCTGCCGCTAGAGATGGCAATCAAGATTCTACAACAATTGAATTCGCAGCACTCGCCAAATCGATGAATTTCAATCTTCCTATGAAGCTAAATTGAGAGAATTATATTCATTAAAAAGCCCATGTATTACCTACCATTGAAGCTTTTGAATTGGAAAAATTCATTTTTGGTGCAAGTACAATTCCACCAAAATTTATTAAGGTTCAGTCGAATGAAAGTGGTTGTAACACTCTAAATTCGAACCGGTCTAATAGGTTATATATATATATATATATACACATATAGCTCTAAATGAAATTTAGGTGGGGTTCAAATAAAAATCAAAAGAGTTTCAATTAGAAACTTAAATTAAGGAGCCCAAAGAAAAAGAAATCCAAGTGGGCCAATTAGAAACTAGTATGGCCCAATTGCTTTCTAAACACACCCAATTATTTTCTAAATACACCCACCTAAGATTAAACATGAAAAAAGGAGGATGTAAGAGAGGTAAAATAATAAAGAAGGAGAATGTGAGAGGGGTAAATTTGTCCACCATAAAAGAGGAGGAATTATGAAATTTTTGAAGGACAATTTATGGAAAAAGAAAGAAATCTCTAGAAAGGATAAGAATGGAAATAAAATGTTATAGAAAGGGCAAGATTGGAAATGTAAAATGACACTTGGTTAGATTTTTATTTGATAGAAAAATGAGTAGTGGAAAAGAAGGCTAAGTGGATAAAATTTTGGTCATGCATGAGAATATATATATGTGTGTGTGTGTGTGTGTGTGTGATTTTTGTGATAAAAAGCCACTCCACCGTACTTTTACACCCTTTGGCCGAACACCCCTCAAAAGGAGAAAGAAAAACCAAGGAAAAGGGAGAAGAACAAAAAAAAAAAAAAAAAAAGGAGAAAGAAGAAGATAAGAAGAAAATCAAGGGAGTTTGGAGAAGGATTGGTGGTGAGAAACTAGTTCCAATCTAGAATCAATTTTCTTAGTTAATTCTTATAGATCCTAAATAAATTTTTTATGTTGTTTTAGGTGAAAAGGGTTCCAAGAAGAAGGCAAGTATAAGTGGATTTTCATAGGGCTTGAAAGTAACATAATGAGTGGATATTTTCTTTTAACTTGATTTATGGAAGTATTTTTGTTATATTTCAATTTTTATTGGTTTTGAGATTTAAATATGTTTTGTGATCTTTGAATTTTGAGGTATGTTTTAAGATTTTGGAGTATATTTCATGAATTGAGAAAGATGGATCATATTTAGTATAAATATTGTATGAGTTATGAATTTTAAAATATGTTTTGAAAGTTTTAAAGTATACTTAGAATCTATCAACTTTAGATTATGCTTGTCCTACACTTTAGATTATGCTTTTATATAATTTAGATTGTGTTTTAGAAATTTTATGATATGATTTGGGAATTATGAAGTATGGATTTTGTTTTGAAATCTTGAACTATACTTTATAAATTATGGATTTAAGATTATGTCTTATCATTTTAAAGTATACCTATTCGTTTATGAAATTAGAAATCATGCTATTTGGTGATTCAAAAATATGTTTGGTGATTTGAGAACCTTATGTTATGTATTAAATTTCCAAAGTATGTTTTACAATTTAATAAAGTAAGTTTTAATCATATGATTTCTAAAGTATGTTTTACAATTTAACAAAGTAAGCTATGTTATATAGTATAAATTTTAAGATAGGATTTGTGATTTATAAAGTATGGATTTTGTCTTGGAATCTTGAATTATACCTTATAGTTTAAGGATTTAATATTATGTTTTATGACATTTAAAGTATACTTTATATTAGAAACTGTCTTTTGGTGATTCTAAAATACATTTGATGATTTGTGAATTTTATAGTTTGTGTTGAGTTTCCAAAATGAGTTTTATGACTTAACAAAGTAAACTATATTATATGGCTTATGAATTAATTATTCGATTTTTTAAATCTTAAAGTATATTTTGTAATTTATGGATTTAAGATTATGTTTTGCGATTTCAAAAGTATACCTTATGATTTGTGAAATTAGACACTATCCCTTTTGGTAAATTTAAAGCATGTTTGATGATTTGTGAACTTTATAATTTGTATTGAATTTCCAAAGTGTGTTTTACAAACTAATAAAGTAAATTATGTTTTATTGTTTATGAATAAATTAATTTATTTATGAAAATTTATAGCATGTTTTACAAATTACGTGAGAAACTATGATATTTTTTTATATATGCATGGATGAGATTTTTATTGAGAATTTAATGTTTGATATAGAAAGCTTTACAAATATGTATTTGGAACCATACTTGTAAAGATGTTTTTAGAACACCAAAGTGTATCATTCCCTCTAACAGTAAGATTGGCATCACGTGAGTAAGGCCGAGATAGTCGCCTAACACATGCTAGTACAAAAGTTAGTAAAGTCATTAGGGCTTAAGAAAGAGTTATTAAGTTGTCTAGCATGTAGATGATAGATGTTATCTCCACTCTCTGCGTGTGTGTTGAGTATCTTCATCACGTATAGTAGATTTCTCTAGGTACTAGTTTGGTGTAGATTAGAAATCTAAAATCATATTTAAAGAAAAGTTTTATAGATTATGGATTTTCATATTTTATATGTACAAAACAAAAATTTACAGAATACCAGATTTACCGAAAGAGATTTTCATAAAAGTTTCACAAATTTTAGATTTTTGTATTTTATATTATTACAATTATAAAGATAATTGAAATAGAAGTTTATAGTTTTATAATGACATGAGATTTATATTCTGTTTTATTTCTAGATTTAATTGCCTATGAATCATTGAAAATTTTTTTTCTACCAATAATAATTTTTGTGTTTTATTTAGAAATATTTTAGATAAAAAAATTATATCCACTCACTAGGTGTAGCGCTCACTCTTTTATAAAGTCATTTTCTCGGGTATCCATCATAAGTGTATGCA
The DNA here is from genome assembly GCA_019925255.1 of Litchi chinensis. Classification (NCBI taxonomy): domain Eukaryota; kingdom Viridiplantae; phylum Streptophyta; class Magnoliopsida; order Sapindales; family Sapindaceae; genus Litchi; species Litchi chinensis. Next base: position 34,433,610 of record CM034462.1, on the reverse strand, counting down.
GATTATTACATATCATGAGAAGAGTCACATGATAATAAACAAATTTTGCATCAGTACATATTATTTTTAATTAATCAGATTTCAATAAGTATGTTTTTAGAATATTTTTTTACAGTTGAAATGTTTTCTTTAGATGATTTTAGATTGTGTAACTTACATTTCAATCAAAGAAATTATCAAAATTATGATGAGTATTTTAAAGAATTTTTAGTAAATATAAATGTTAATCTAGAAGACCTCAGTTTTTACAAGATTTTTCCAAACTCGAGATAAGAGTCGAGATGGGTCCTGTCAGTGGTGATAAGATAGTAGTCATGAACAAAGAGTTTAATAGATGGAAAAGGGCTGATAAACTTTTGATGCATTGGTTGTTATCGATTATAAGTCAGAATATAATAGAAGTGACTAGTTGTATGACTTCATATGAGATTTGGAAAACCCTAACTGATCTTTATTCCCATCAATCAATGTCAAAAGTACTTCGTTTGAGACAATAATTATAGCTAGTGAAAAAGAGTTCTAGTTCTGTGAATGATTTTGTGCTCAAAATAAAAAGTCTAGGAAATGCTCTTAGGGTTGTTAGTGAAGAAGTGAAAGAGAGTGAGTTGTTGTTGAATGTGCTAAATGGTCTTGGACACGAATATGATCCAGTGGCTGTACTTATTTCTTCTCAAAAGCAATCCATGAATCTTCAAGAGGCTTAATATCAACTCATGATTCATGAGCAAAAGATTGTCCATTTAAGTGCAACCAAATAAGTGGACATAATAGGATTGAGTGCTAATCTGAATTCTAGAAATCAGAACTATAGGCAAGGTTTCAAAGGAGGTTTAAATGCTAATAATAGAGGAGCTAGTAGTTAGAACTACAGAGGAAGAGGCAGAGGTAGAAACACTAGTAGGTGGAACAACAACAATAGGATTTCATGCCAAATCTTTGGAAAAGGAGGACACACAACATTATATTGCTACAACAGGTTTGACAAATCTATTCAGGGGAACAATAAAAACTATTCTACTAGTTCTTTAAGTAATCTAGTTTAGAATCAAGTAGCAAATAGTTCAATGAATAGTCCAATGCAATATCAAGCTAATATCAATCAGTCCACAACATATTTTGCCACTTTTGAGATAGTTTGTGACCCTGCTTAATATGTAGACAACGGTGCCACCAACCATGTGACCTTTGATCTTGGAAATTTGTCACTCCATTCTGATTACAAAGGCAACGAGAGGTTGGATATTAGGAATGGACAGCAACTCAGCATCTCACATATTGGTAAAATCTCTATCATTCCTAAGAGTAATAGTACTGCTTCACTAGTCTTAGACAATGTTCTAGTAGTTCCCTTAATTGCCAAAAACTTGCTTAGCATTTTAAAATTTACACTTGAGAATAATGCATATGTCGAATTCACTGACAATTGTTGTGTATTGAAAGACAAGAATACCAAAAGGGTGTTGTTTTGGCCTTTACAAGCTTGATCTAGTATATGTCAAGAACTCTCCTAATACCAGCTTAGTTTCAGCTCCAAACATAGTGCATAATCATTCTATTACTGATGTGAATACTAAGAATAAAACCTCTATAAAGAATTGTTTTTCTTTTGTGAACTTTGCTACTAGTGACCGCAGCTATAATAAAAAAGAGAATATCTTGTCAAATTGTTATATGAATGCTAACATGTGGCATATTAAATTAGGTCACCGAGCACCTTTAATTCTTAAAACAATTTTGCAAAAGTTACATATGAAATGTGCCTCCAAAGATCTTGTTTTTTGTGATTTTTGTAAGATAAGAAAAATGCATCAACTACCTTATCATTCTTCTAACTTTCAAGCTATAAAACCTCTAGAGTTGGTATACACAAATGTGTGGGGGACTGCTTTTGTTACATCTATTGAAGGATACAAGTATTACTTAGTCTTTGTTGATTCTTATTCTAGATACACTTGGTTCTTTCCTTTAAAATTGAAATCTGATGTAACTAGAATATTTCTTTTCTTTAAAACGCAAGTTGAACTTTAGTTGGAGTGCAAACTTAAGTGTCTCCAAGCTAATTTAGGAACCGAGTTCAAACATCTTTTTTCTTACCTTCATGATTTTGGCATTCATTTTAGAACTTCTTATGCTTACTCTCATCAACAAAATGGAGTTGTTAAGAGAAAGCATAGACACGTTGTTGAGACTAGTTTAACCTTACTAGCTCATGCATCTATGCCTTTGAAATTCTAGGTTGATGCATTTCAGACAGCAACCATCTTAGTCAACAATCTTCGAACTCTTGTGTTAAGAATAAAGTCTCCTTATGAAATCGTGTTTAAAAGAGTTCCAAACTACAATTTTTTTTAAGGTCTTTAGTTGTTCATGCTTCCCAAATTTAAGACTTTATGCCAAACACAAGCTTAATTTTCACTCATCTAAGTGTCTCTTTATTGGTTATAGCTTAAGTCAAAAAGGGTATGGATGTTTGCATCCTTCAGGTAAAATCTATACCTCAAGAGATGTTATATTCAATTAAGTAGAGTACCCTTTTACTTTATTTTTTCCATCATCTCATCATAATTCAGTGCCTAAGATACACATTCAACCTAGCATGCTTGTTTTTACTCTTAGGTTGGTTCAAAATAATCCAAATTTTGCTTTAACTTCTGATAATCAAACACTTTCTCATCAATCACCATTACAAAATCAATCAAACACATCTATCAGTCCTATTCCTCCTAGTCACCTAATGATTACCAGGTCAAAGGCTAGCATTTTCAAACCAAAGGTGTATTCTTTGACAACAAGTGCTGATAAGACTAGTGTGGTTAGTACTTAAGAGCCAACAACTATTAAGGAAGCCTTAAGCATTCCCCATTGGTTTAGTGCAATGCAAGAAAAGTTTCAGGCCTTGATTAAGAACAACACTTGGACTTTAGTTTCAAACAATGTAGCTTTGAATGCTATAGGGTGCAAATAGGTCTTTGGGACCAAATACAAACCCGATGAGATAGTTTTCAAATATAAAGCAAGGCTGATGGCAAAAGTATTCCACCAAACAGCTGGCCTTGATTATTTTGACACTTTTAGTTCAGTAGTTAAAGCTTCAACAATTAGAATTATCTTCACCATTGCTATCACAAAGGGTTGGACAATACAACAAGTAGATATTAATAATGCTTTTCTAAATAGGGATCTCAATGAAGTGGTGTATATGGAACAACCACCTAGGTTTGTGTATTCTAGTTTTCCTACTCACATGTGCAAGTTAAACAAAGCCCTTTATGGCCTCAAGTAGGCTCCACAAGCTTGGTTCTTCAAGCTCAAAATAGTCCTTTTAGCTCTTGGTTTCTCAAATAGCAAAGTAGATGTCTCATTTTTTGTCAAGCATGAGCAATCACACACACTTTATCTACTAGTTTAAGTTGATGACATCCTTATAACAGGTAGCAGTCTTCATATGGTGCATCACATAATCAAAACTTTGAAAGCTAGGTTTGCTTTTAAAAGTTCTTAAACCAGTTAACTATTTCTTAGGCTTTGAAGCTTCAAAATTGCAATAGGAATATTTCTCTGTCAATCTAAATATGTTACAGATCTTCTTACCAAAACCAACATGTTACATTGCAAGTCATGTCCTACACCTTTGTGTACAAGTTCCAAGTTATCTAAACATGGTAGTCCACTTTTCTCATATCTTGTTCTTTATCGAAGTACTATCGACGCTCTACAATATCTCATCAATACAAGACCTGCATCTCATTTTTTGTCAACAAACTTAGCCAATTCCTTTCTAATTCCTTAGAAGATCATTGGAAGGCTTGTAAGAGGATTCTGAGATATCTAAAAGGGACAATTTCTCTTGGTTTACATTTCACTCTAGCATTAGACCTAACAGTAAAGGTACTTAGTGATGCTGATTAAGCAAAGTAGATGTCTCATTATTTGTCAAGCATGAGCAATCACACACACTTTATCTACTAGTTTATGTCGATGACATCCTTATAACAGGTAGCAGTCTTCATATGGTGCATCACATAATCAAAACTTTGAAAGCTAGGTTCGCGTTGAAAAATTCTTGAACCAGTTAGCTATTTCTTAGGCTTTGAAGCTTCAAAATTGCAATAGGGATATTTCTCTATCAATCTAAATATGTTACAGATCTTCTTACCAAAACCAACATGTTACATTGCAAGTCATGTCCTACACCTTTGTGTACAAGTTCCAAGTTATCTAAACATGGTAATCCACTTTTCTCAGATCTTGTTCTTTATCGAATTACTATTGACGCTCTACGATATCTCATCAATACAAGACCTAACATCTCATTTTTTGTCAACAAACTTAGCCAATTCCTTTCTAATTCCTTAGAAGATCATTGGAAGGCTTGTAAGAGGATTCTGAGATATCTAAAATGGACAATTTCTCTTGGTTTACATTTCACTCTAGCATTAGACCTAACAGTAAAGGTACTCAGTGATGTTGATTAAGCAAAGTAGATGTCTCATTATTTTTCAAGTATGAGCAATCACACACACTTGATCTACTAGTTTATGTCGATGACATCCTTATAACAGGTAGCAGTCTTCATATGGTGCATCACATAATCAAAACTTTGAAAGCTAGGTTTGCTTTGAAAAATTCTTGAACCAGTTAACTATTTCTTAGGCTTTGAAGCTTCAAAATTGCAATAGGAATATTTCTCTATCAATCTAAATATGTTACGAATCTTCTTACCAAAACCAACAGGTTACATTGCAAGTCATGTCCTACACCTTTGTGTACAAGTTCCAAGTTATCTAAACATGGCAATCCACTTTCTCAGATCTTGTTCTTTATCGAAGTACTATTGGCGCTCTATAATATCTCATCAATACAAGACCTGACATCTCATTTTTTGTCAACAAACTTAGCCAATTCCTTTCTAATTCCTTAGAAGATCATTGGAAGGCTTGTAAGAGGATTCTGAGATATCTAAAAGGGACAATTTCTCTTGGTTTACATTTCACTCTAGCATTAGACCTAACAATAAAGGTACTCAATGATGTTGATTAAGCATCTTGTATAGATGACAAATGCTCAACTACTAGTATTTATGTATTCTTATGAGGTAATTTAGTGAGTTGGAGCTCTAAGAAATAAATTGTTGTGGCAAGATCTAGTGCAGAGGCTGAGTACTAGGCCTTGGCATGAGCAATTACTGAGGTTCTTTGGCTCTAATCACTCTTTCAAGAACTTGGTTTATGACTCCATTACTGTCCTATTATTTGGTGTGACAACACCAGTGTAGCTGCCCTTGCTAAAAGTCCAGTTTTTCATGCTAAAACCAAACATATTGAAGTTGATGTCCACTTCATTAGAGAAAAGATTGTAGCCAACCTTCTATCAATTCAGTATGTTCCTACCTCAAAGCAAAAGGCTGATATTTTGACTAAAGCATTGCCTACCTCTCAGTTTCTCTATTTGCAGTCCAAACTGACCATGTCTGATGCAGCCCTGGTCAGCTTGAAAGGGGATGTTAATGTACATTCTCTAGTTACTTCAACTTCGATAGGTGTCATTGACAATGTTTGAAAAAGAATAAGCTGTGTGAAGTACAATACTATGCTTGCATATCCAATAGAGATTGATAAAGTTGCAACTTATGATGTAACTTGTTTATCAAGTAATTGATGATTAATTGGATTTAGTAAGCTGAGCTGGCAAAAAAGGTTGTTCATCTAGTCAATTAATGGGTTGTGATTTGGCTATAAATAGACCAATGTATTGTGTATATTGCTAATGAGTGAAAAAAACAATAAAAATGTGTTTTCTCAAAGCAAGATTCCAAGATTCATCCATGGTGCTTTCACTATAAAACTTCATCAAATTGATAGCAACAGATTGAGAATACTTTCATTTTCAATCTTTTACAGATGGGATTAGGTTTTGGTGGTAGGGATGTGGTGATGAAGTTGAACGGTGATGGTGATTGGGAGAGATGACAAAGGGAGATAGGTATGGGTCAGGTGAAATGACAACCTCTGAGTGATTTTTATTTATTTTTCTTTTTTTTTAATTAACAAAATAGATTTTTCTATTTTTCTCTCAAAAAATTGGTTTTTCTAGTCGGCTAGAATGCATTTATGGTTCAACCCTCAGTGAGCTTTTTACCCTTCAAATTGACAGATGTCAGTTAATTTATTGACGGAATCATTATACTATTTAACGGTTTGATTGTTTTAGTTATTATTTTTAATATCAGAGATGGTTTGATATTATTTTCAATTTTAGGGATAAAATAATAATAACCTTTTATAAAATTATTAGCTTGAAAATAAGTGATGTTTATTTAAATATTTATAAGTTGAACATAGAATAAGCCTTAAAATCTGAGAAGATAAATGTGAAATTTAAATATGATTGGACTAGGATTATGAATTTACTTTTGACACAATTAGTGAATAAGATACGAAGGCGAAACAACTTCAATAGACTAAGTCTGAGATTATGAATTACTTTTATCACAATTAATTAATAAATTGAATTATGATTGGACCAACACAATGATGACTAATAGTAGTGTTCTTCACGTGACATGTTTAGATTAATGATAGAGTTTAATATAATTAATTTAACAGGAGGGGGGATTTAATTATTATCAACTCCTTGACTTGAACTTGGTTTTCGTTCTTTATCCATGATCTTTCACATTTTTCAATACAAAAATCACCTCAAAAATCATTAAGTGTCGTGAAAGCAATAATAATTGAATTACGTACTGTCTTATATTCTACTCATACATAAATATGTAAAAAGGGTATTGCAGTCAATTCATACCTTATTAATGTTTAAATCCTCTTGATCGCGCGTTACTTGCAGTGAATTTATTCATAAACTTTCGTATCTTTTGGGTTCTTTATAAATTCCAAACATAGTAAAAAGGATATTCAACATAATAATAAAAATTAATGACCAAATGATCAATGTATCAGCTGGTAAATATTCATCTGAATTTTCCACTGAACTTGAGTTCCTCTTTGTAAATGAAACCATTAAGAAAACTGTAAAATGTTGCCAGCTTAAAGCCTAGCTAATGACAACTCAGTACTATTAAAAAAGTTTAAATAAATTAAATTTGAATGAAAAGGAGACAACCTCACATAGAGACCATTTAGATGTCTTAATTTGGATCAAAAGATAGCCTTTTGAGACATAGGTTATTTCTATCTTAAATGAAAATTAATGGTTAGTTAATCTTAGCTAGGGATCGAAATTTGTTGCTTATCTAACGGCTACATACAAGAAAACAGGTTATCTACAATGGGCAATGCTCTCTTTAAAGGAAGTTATTTTTGCTCTCTTTAATGGGAGTTATTTCTGCTGTCTCAGACTTTTCAACAGGCACTTCTATTCTCTTGTCAAATACTTAGCTCAAATACTTGGCTTTTTCACTCACCCATTCACCAAAAGCTACAACATTATTTAATAAAAATTTCAAATCTAGCCATATTGTGACTCATTAACTACCATTCAACACATAATTAACACTAATTTTTCGATGGTTGTCTATTCATTCAAATAAAGAAATCTAAATGGCCTTTGTGGAAGATTATGGGTCCTTTCCATACAAATTAATTAAATTTTAAAAATATGGAAAAAAAAAATTGTGTTATTATGTAATTAGTTTACATTATGAACTTGACAATAATTTACAGTTTGTTGGATGGTTTGATAATATTTTGTTGGACCCAATAATGTTGTTGGGATGAAAATTAATCATTGAATTTAAATCCAATGATCCACAAAAATCAAACAGATAAAATGTTTGAAAAATAAAAACACAATTTTTCTTGTAACTGCCTAGACAATTTTTTTTTTCCTTAAATGAACCCCAGAAAAAGGGCACTGATTACACTGAAGGAATAAATAAACTACAACAACATCAAGCATAGAAGTAGAAGTGAGCGTAATTTAATGTGACAGTAGTTTATTTAGAGGATACAACTGCTCTACATCTTTCTCGAAGGGCTTATGGAGTTGGTGAAGGAGGATGATATGAAATGGGGATTGTCCACAGATCATTAGTTAGACCAAGTGATATTCCTGGACAGATTCTCCTACCAGTACCAAATGGAATGTATTCAAAATTATTCCCTTTATAGTCAATAGGAGAATCAAGGAATCTCTTTAGAATAAAACTCTCGCATTCACTCCAATTTTTGGATCTCTTCCAATAGGCCATGCATTAACAATCACTCTGGTTTTCACTGGTATTTCAAAACCATTAATCTCACCTCTCTCTCTACATTCTCCTGGAAGTATCAAAGCGATCCGGGGATGTAATCTCAAAGTCTCTTTTATAACTAGCTACAAGAATTTCATCTCGTTAATGCCAGTTTCACTGACTTTCCCAAATCGGTTGAAGACTTCCCTCACCTCAGTTTGTGCTCTTTTCATAAGTCTTGGATTTTTCATCAATTCAGACATTGTCCAATCAACAATTGTGGAAGATGTTTCAGTTCCAACAGTGAAAACATCCTAGAAATGAAATTATAAAATTGATGTAAAGCTAAAAAGAGAGGTGATGCTTCAGATAAAAATGATTCCATTAAGGACCTACGCATTCTTGCGTGCTACTCATCCTAAAGGTCTGCATATGCATGTTAAATTTTAGAATAAATGAAAATATGTACAAGAGGTAGATATACTGATGCAGGAGCAGGTTGCAGTACACCTATACCCTGGTACCCCTACTCTGCAAACTTCAAACCAGTTGCAGAAGCAATCAACCGTTCCCATCAATTTCAAGCCTAGAACAATTTCAGAAGCAACTAACCACTCCCATTAAAACTTTCAAACTCAATTTCAGAAATAATTAACTACTGCATTTATTGAGTTTGGTTTTATATAATGATTTCTTGCATTTTTTTGTATTTTCCTGTTACTCTATAAATAAATTCGTAATTTATAGTTTGAAAATATTCAGTTATCAATTAAAATTTCAGCGTTCGTAAACTTCAGTCCAATAAAAATGATGTAAAGCTACAAAGAGAGGTGATGCGTCAGATAAAAATGATTGATTAAGGATCAATTCATGCATGCTACTCATCCTAAAAGTCTGCATATGCATGTTAATTTTTAAAAAAATGAAAATATGTTCAAGAGATAAATATACTAACCCAGGTTACAGCTTTGATGTTTTCTTGAGTTAATCGAAATTCAGCATCATCCTCCTTTTGAACCTTCCAGAGGACATCGACCAGATCTTCACTCTTCTTCTTCTTCGGATGCTACAATGTTGCAGTGCCCTTCTTACGTTCATTGATGATATTTTCGAGTATTCGGTCAGCTTCTTGTTGTATCTTCTCTGTTCGAGATTCGATTCTACTGATCAATGGAAGAAATCCTTCGATGGAAGGAAAAAAATCTGCAATGTTAAACCCACTTGTCAATTTCAAGTGGTCTTCGAGAATCGATGGAAATGCATCTTGGTATTTACACTTCTTTCCAAAAAGGATGCCCTCGAAGTGACACTAAATGATGCTGAAGAAATTTTATCACTAAGTTTAATTGGTCCTTCTCTGGAAACAATCCAATTAATGAGATCAGACAGCTCTTCTTCTCTTATTGATCTAAAAGATTGGACTTGTTTTATGCTCAAAAGCTCAAATACACAAATCTTCCGTAATTGTCTCAAATAGTCACCATACGGTGAGAAGGCTATGTCACTAGAATTGTACGTCAGTAAATTTATTACTTGATTGTAAGGCCGTGATGCAAAGATAACATCATGAGTTTTCATCACTTCTTTGGCAAATTCAGCTGAAGAAACAACCACAGTAGAAAGTTCTCCGAGCTGTAGGTGAATCAAGGGCCCATATTTGTTGGCCAAGCCTCTTAAACGGTGATGTGGTTGAGAGCCAACAAGCTGGTGAAAATTGCCAATGATAGGTAATTTCCACGGCCCTGGAGGTAGATTTGCAGTTCTTCCATTGCTTTTGTATCTCTTTCTTAAATTCAGCACCATGAAGACAATGACAAGAGATAAGGTGAGAAGAACTGAAGAAGAGAATTCAAGTTCCATGAGAAAAATTGAGGATACAAGAGGATGAATTGTGATGTTTGGCCTGCTAGTATTTCACGCATGGTCTAGTTCTTTTAAATTGTTCTGCCTCACTTGACCCTTTGTCGTTACCTGATGCTTATCATTGTTATTAGGGACAAGGATAAAAGTGACATATTTAAGTAGTGACTTAACATTTATATCTCTGTTCCTTAAAATATAACAATGGAGGCTCAAATGATATATAAAAGTACGAAAATACCCTTCCAGTTAAAATGTGGTTTTGAAAAAAATCTGTTCCCCCCAAAATCAGACCTTGAAAAAAACCTTTTGCCTCTCGTAAAAAACCTTTTGCCTCCCAAAAAAAACCTTTTGGCTCCCAAAATCAACAGCAGCCTTTGCCTCCCTAAAAATCAACACCCGTCGTCGTTTGTCCACACCGTGCACAGAGCCACGCAGCGCCGTCGTCGTCGTCTGCCCTTTGCCATCGAGTTGTCTGTGTCAACCTTGCATGCGCGGCCACCGGAAACTCATCTCCTCGCTGTGAAAGTCGAACTCATTGCCTCCCCCGCCGTTAGTCGCTTTCGTCGTTCCCTTCCTCAAGCGGAGCCGCTGTACCCCTGACTTCGTTTGGTCACTCGCAGACAAGAGTTTGTTTGGTCGCTACGAAACGCGAAGCCCCTACCTCCCTCTCTATTGGCCGCGACTGTCTACCTTCCTCACACAGAAACTGGTACATCACACAACTTGTATTTCAGATTTTTGAAGCATAGTTTGGCTTGAGTTCTACATTGCTGTCCAAATTTGGTTTTGTTTCATGTTTCCAACTTTACTTGTAATATGGAAGTTTGATTCTTTACTCTGTTGTGATCAATGATTTGTAAAAATGAGTTATGAAAGTGACTAAAGGTGTAAGCTTTGCCTTTGTTGAATGAAACTGATTTATGTGTTTGAAGTAGTGATGGAAATTGACAAATGGGTATTCGTTTTGTGTGACATGTACTACTTGTCAATTTTTATAACAAAATCGAAACAATAATCTGTGTTCTTCTATATTCTGAACTTGGAAATCAGAACAGACTTTGAAACCAAGTAGAACATGCTTTGAAATCAGAACATGACTAGTGTTTCTAACACAAGTGGTGTCATTGGTTTATGGAGAAAATCGGTATCCAAAACACTAGTCACACCAAGGTGCGAGTGTTAATAATACTAGTTATGTCGGTATGATTAATGGTGTTGTGGATATATGCAAAAAGCCAGTAGCCAAAACACTAGTCACACCAATCTGACTAGCATTAATAATGCTATTCAGCTCGATGTGACTAATGATGCCATGAGTTGATGGAAAAAAATCAGTAGACAAAACACTAGTCACACCAAGGTGACAGGTGTTAGTAACACTAGTTACTTGGGTGTGACTAGTGTTTTGCAACTGGTTTTTTTCAATCAACTCATGACACCACTAGTCATACCGATGTTACTAGCATTATTAACACTCGTCGCCTTGATGTGACTAGTGGTGCATTAGGTTGATGGACAAACCAGTAGAGAAAGCACTAGTCACACCAAGGTGGGGAGTGTGAGTAATGCTAATTCTGTCTGGGTGTGACTAGTGGTGCATTAGGTTGATGGACAAACCAGTAGAGAAAACACTAGTCACACCAAGGTAGGGAGTGTGAATCATACCAGTTCTGTCTGGGTGTGACTAGTGGTGCATTAAGTTGATGGACAAACCAGTAGAAAAAGCACTAGTCACACCAAGGTAGGGAGTGTGAATCATACCAGTTCTGTCTGGGTGTGACTAGTGGTGTATTAGGTTGATGGAAAAAACCAGTAGCAAAACCACTAGTCACACCAAGGTGGGGAGTGTGAGTAATACAAGTTCTGTTTGTGTGTGATTAGTGGTGCATTAGGTTGATGGAAAAAACCAATAGCAAAACCACTAGTCACACTGGCATAACTAGTATTATTAACACGCTTCACCTTGGTGTGACTAGTGCTTTGGTTACTGGTTTTTATCATAAACCCATGACATTACTAGTCACACCGAGTTAACTAGTATTATTAATAATCTTTTGTTTCGTCTTCTCTTCTAGCTCCCTTTCAACTCTCTATAATGAAAAGATAAACACTAAAGAGCTTTTGGCTAATATAGTTTACTTTTTATGTTATCAATTAAGGTAAAGAGCTTGCAATTAATACATATATATTTTTATTTGTTTGCAGATGGAAGATATTAACTATGATCAATTTTTTAAGATACCTAGATCAGAATGGGTATCAGGGAGGTCGATTAACATGCACTCCAAGTTTGACGTGATAGGCTTGATTAAAAATATATTGCGTCGGGAAGGGGAGTACGAACTAGCTGAAGAAACAGTTTTCAGGTATTTATTAAAAATACCTGCTCAACACATGTTTGCTGCCCGGTTGATTCAGTAATTACTTCAAAGAGAAATTAATTTGGAAGAAGCAAGTCCGCATGAGATGTGGTTTTCCATTGGGGGCAGGAAGAGTAGGTTTTCCCGTGTTGAGTTTTGTCTAATGACCAGATTACGTTTCGGTCCATTACCTGATATTATTCAACGACCATATGTCATGGTACCTGGGGGGATATACGATCGATACTTTGATGGGAAAATATCATTGCTGCTTTTCGAGATACACAACCATCTTGCCACCAAGGAATTTCACCAACAAGGAGATTGTTTGAAGATGGCCCTTGTGTTGCTAGCAAACATCATATTATTTGGGCAACTTTCGAAGGGCAAAACGACATTATGGTTGTTAATGTTGGTAGAGAATATAGAGGAGTGGAATGCATTTCCATGGGGACATTATGTTTTCAAGTTAACGTTGTACTATTTGAGAACAGAGATTGGAAAAAGTAATTATTATGGGTTTCCTTATGCTTTACAGGTTGGTTTTTATTTGTTTTGTTTCATGTCTTGATGTATATTTTATATGTTTATATTTTGTATTATAATATTGAACTTGTAGTCATTTTTGTATTTACAGATATGGGCGATGAAGAACATCCCATCAATGAGAGAAATGTTAGCTACTCGGGTATCGAGTGGTAAATATCCAAGAATGTTAGAATTGAGTTTTAATCGGCGCCCAAAAACTTTTCAGCAGCAACTTAAACAAATAGAGGAGCGTGGAAATGTAAGTTTGAAAAACGGTTATTATATTTTACCAGTTTTGATTGTTTCTAACATTTGAATATATTGGTTATAATTTGTTCCAGTTCATGAGTTGTTCAGACCAAAGAGGGAGGAGACCCGCCGAGATTACTAGAAGAGTATTAAGATCAGTTTGAATGAAGGTGTGGAATTTGTTCCACTCACAGTAGTGGATACTGATGAAGGTGATAATGATGCCAGTGTGAATAGTCCAATACATCGTCGTGAGAGACAGAAGAAACGGTCGCGCACTTCAGATCCATCTCCCCCCACCCCCCCAGCAGCAGAGGACTCAATACCATCAAATACCTCTGCAGAAGTTAGTACACTTCATAAAACCATTATTACGTAAAAGCTCATGTTTTTTTTTTTATCCTTTGAATATCATTATTCTTCTATGTAGGGATTGGAGAAATTAATGGAGTTAGTGAAGAATGTGATGGAGGAAATCCCGCAACGTATGGAGGACTATATCGATAAAAAGTTGGAGGCATTAGAGGGTCGATTAAATGATCGTATTGATAAAGCATTTGAAAATCGTCAGCAATATTCAGCTGATCAAGTATGTGCACAATAATGTCAGTTAGTATGCTTTTGTAATGCTCGCATGTTCGTCGAATATAACCAACTTTCGTTGAATTAGGGGTATCATAATTATACATTCTCTACACATGGGATGCAAGATGATGTCCAACCTGCCCAGTTCACTTCCTTTGTCGCACAATCAGTTCCTACAAATGCAGTAGTGACTCCCCCACCTACTATTGTGACACGTCGACCAAGTCCATTTAGAGAATCACATGACACATGTGGTTCTACTGAGGAGGCATAATCAGGAGGGCTACAAGAGGTCCCAAATAAGGAGGCGTTGCATGTTTATGGAAAAAAGGGAAAAGGAAGGACAACAAAGGATAGTGAGGGATTGTTGGCAAGTCGGTTGGAGGAATTGTACGGTGAAGGGTTTAATCTTGACAGTGCTGTTAATATGATGGCGGAGGATGTCCAAGTGGGTGATGATAATGATGTCATATTTGCGGATGCTCCCCGTCCGAGACACAAGCTGATCGAACCATTAGAGTAAAGATTGTATCAAAATATTGTGCTTCTCCGTACATCAATCCTTGGGCAACAAAGTCTGCAATATTGTCGCAGAAGAAAAATGAATATATTGTCTTCAAGAAAGCAAAAAATAGTGCAACCCTGTGAGTATATTTATGATTTTTGTTCAATACAAGTCAATTTGAAGACTTGTTTATTAATGATTTATATTCATTTTATACTGAATATTGGCACCAAGTTGTTTGCGGATTGGTCATTCTTTGTCGAGTTAGAGAAGCCGAAAGTTTGGATGTCAAATGAAGTGAGTAACTCATTTAATATGTCAGCATTGGCTTTATCTTTGAAATATGTTGTCAACTTTTATGTATAAGTTTACTTTTGTTAATTTGTGTGGAATTGTTTTCGTTTGAATACAGCACATTGATGGGATTCTAGAACTTTTTGGCAAGCGGAGAAACGAGTACCTCAGTCTATTTTATGATGATATTGCAGTGTTGTGTGTTGATTTCTTTGTAAGTTTAGGGTCTTATTACATTTAATTAGAATTTATTATAACATTGTTGTACAATCTAATTTGTTGTCACATGTTATGGTATAATTTGCAGTCAAAATTGTCAGAGGCTTGGAAGGAAATTCATCCAAATGTGCAAGAACCATTTACTGGTCAATTTGATCCATTATCGTTCAATGCCCCTGATGATTGGATACTATATGGTAGTGGAGAAAAGCCGGCATGGGGGAAGAGATGGACACTTGTAAACACAGTAAGTATGTCTTTATGACCAAACACAATGTTTTGTCACCATGGTTTCTTGTAATTTTTTGTTGTTTGTTATGCAGTTGTTAATTCCGTGTGCGGTTGGATCTTCTGATGGTCATTGGATCTTATGTAAGGTAGATTTATCACAGTGGAGTATTGTTATATATGATTCATTGTCATATAAGATCCCAGCCGAGTCGACATATAGAGAGAACCAGGTGATGCCTTTGCGGTACTTGTTGCCTTCTGTGTTAGCAAAGTCAGGTTATTTTGAGGAGAAACACATGGAGAGGAGAGGGGACTGCTTTAGTGTACAAACCATGAACCATAAAAGCATACCAACTCAGAAGGATAACAGTAGTTGTGGTGGATTTGTATGTAAGTATGTCGACTGTATCATTAGGAAAGGTGTATCATGGAATTGACGGCTATCGGATGTTCACAAGATGAGAAGGGAATACGCCTTTGCCATATTTTGTAATGCTGTTGAGCCCAATGACATGTAATTGGGGTTTACATTGCCACATTCATATATTAACATGTATATATATAAAGTTATTTACAGATCCTACGTTCCCTTTGTCATATTGTGCTTAAATATTTTGTGTAATATTTGAGGTGTTATGTTAAAGTTGTGTTATAGCCCTTTCATAAGAAATTTCAACAAACCAGTAGAGAAAGCACTAGTCACACCAAGGTGAAGAGTGTGAATCATACGGATTCTGTCTCGGTGTGACTAGTGGAGCATTGGGTTGAAATTTCAACAAACCAGTAGAGAAAACACTAGTCACACCAAGGTGAGAAGTGTGAATCATACGGGTTCTGTCTCGGTGTGACTAGTGGAGCATTGAGTTGAAATTTCAACAAACCAGTAGAGAAAGCACTAGTCACACCAAGGTGAGGAGTGTGAATCATACCGGTTCTGTCTCGGTGTGACTAGTGGTGCCATGGGGTGATAGGAAAAATCAGTAGAGAAAGCACTAGTCACACCGAGACAGAATCGGTATGATTCACACTCCTCATCTTGGTGTGATTAGTGATTTCTCTACTGGTTTTTTTTCAACCCGTGACACCACTAGTCACACCGAGACAGAACCAGTATGATTCACACTCCTCACCTTGGTGTGACTAGTGTTTTCTCTACTGGTTTGTTGAAATTTTAACTCAATGCTCCACTAGTCACACCGAGACAGAACCCGTATGATTCACACTCCTCATCTTGGTGTGACTAGTGCTTTCTCTACTGGTTTTTCCTATAAACCCATTTCACCACTAGTCACATCGAGACAGAACTGGTGTTATGCACACTCATCACCTTGGTGTGACTAGTGATTGGGTCACTGTTTTCATACAAAGCCCGACAGAATATTATTACTGTGATTAACAAGATCACCAAACACAAACACAAACTAATTTATTACAGTAAATGTTGTGCATTTGTTACAAGTCAAAACAACAATATATCAACAACCAAAATACAAGGTTATGGTTGAGATTGTTCTGGTACAGTGGGTCGAGGAGCATTCTTACAAGTCTTGCTATTGTGTCCTACTTGGTGGCAGGTTCGACACTTTCGTCGTCTTCTTACTTGGGTAACGGAACCTTCACTATTGTTCATAGGAGGTCGTTGAGATGGATGTGGATTACGACAGTTTTGTCGATAATGGCCTTTTTGCCCACAATGGGAGCATTTCAAAACCCTTCCGCTATCTCGCCAGCAGATGGAATCCTTTTCTTTCTAGGCCTGCCAGCTTGCGAACGCCATGGTGGTGGTAAAACAATCATGTTTCGGATGTCTTCTGGAACTGTCTATTCATCTGGGTCAGGAACCGGGAAGATAGCACCAGCATATGCAGCCAATAGATTGGGTGTTTTGTAACAGTCGAATATGTAGGGGATGAATGACCTATTACAATACCTGTACAACCGAAAACAATATTAAACTTTTATTCTACAATTAGAGCAAAACCTCACAAATATTATGCTCTTACCTTAGCACTGCAAGTGCATGTGAACATGGTAAAAGATCCATCTGGAATGCCACATAAGTACACGTCCTTTCGATTAGATTGACAACGATCTTCCTACTCCCAGCCTTTACAGCATACTTGCTATCATCGATTGGTGTGACCGTATAAGTTTGTGACTCTCTAGTATACTCTACAATTTTCTTTTTTGCCCATTGTGTTATCTCTGCTGACATTTTTTCTGCATTCTTCTGGCCGTCATAAAACCATCTTTGCATCATACCCCTTATATACTCAACCAAAGTCGTTAATGGATATTGGCGAGCTTTAACCAAGCATGAGTTCATGCATTCAACAATGTTGGAAGTTAAAATCCAGTAGCGCCTTACTGGAAACATTGTCAATGCCCATCTATATGGTCCAAGTTCGATTAATTCTCTATGCGCCGTTGGGTGTATTTTGCTAAGGTCTTCCATCATGCCCCAAAACTTGGATTGACGATAACACATTGATGTGCGATGGAATAATCCGGTGACAATCTTATTTTTGTACAAATTTTTCACATTTTGTGTCATGTGATACATGCAAAGGCCATGATGTGCATCGGGGTACACTTTTTCCATCGCTACTTTAATTCCAAGATGCCGGTCGGATATGAACATACAATTCTCTGGACACCCAATTACATTTCTCAACTTTGTTAAAAACCATGATCATGATTTCTCATCTTCAACATCCCCAAATCCAAATGCTAAGGATACACTTGCTCGTTTGCATCTTTACACACCGCAATAAACATAATCCCACCAAATTTCCCTTTCAAATGTGTTCCATCAATGGCAATAACTGGTCTAATCACTTGACGAAACCCAGATATACTAACACCATAAGCAATAAACATGTATAGAAACTGGTTGCTGTCATTTGTCTCAATGTTTGTGACTGTACCTGGGTTAGCTAACTCCAACTGATAACAATACGCAGGCAACTGTTCAAATGACAACTCTGCAGACCCAAAAACGTTGTCTTCAACATGATCTTTGGCTCTCCGACATTGATTATATGGCAAAGTAACTCCATAATTAACTTGAATTTCTATCTGGATTTCTTTGAGTTTCATGCTTTGACCACTGACTTGCAATTTCAGAGTGATAAGGTCTCCGATTAATTTTGCACTCACTTTCCTGCACCGTCGATGTACATTATCAAGCGAACAACAATGTTGTTTTCGGAATTTTCGCACCTCCCATTGGTCTCCAATCTTTGTTTTGATGGCTACAAGCTGAAATTTACAGTTCTCATCCTTGCACCTAACATCATAACAGATGTTGTTTGATTTTTTGACCTTTTTACAAAAACCTTCCTTTAATGCATACATCTCTACAGGTTTACCCATATCACGCTTTGAAAGAAATATTTTCCCTCTGAAGAAATGATGGTCTTCTCTTTCTGACACTTCAGTGGCGATTGTACGAAATGCAGAAAGATCTATTCCAGGGATGCGCCATTCACTAGCTACTCTTTGTTGCATGTTATTATCATCATTGGCTTGACGGAAACACTCACTGCCATCATCCCTAACATCGCGAACATTATCATGATCTATATCACAATCCTTATCATGAACATCATGATTAAATCCACCACCACTGTCAGCATCACCACCTAAATCTTTTGCCATAACTGCATGTCGGCTTCCTCCATCTCCTCTGAAAATATTAGTGGCTATAAGAATGCTTTTAGCTGGACGATAGTAGTCCGAAAACTCGTCTGAATCAATGTCATCCAAGCAATATTCTGTAGAACGATTATACTTACTGTCATTTAAGTTATACTCACCGTGTGAGTCAACATTATCTTCTTTTTCTTCATCATCATCATCATCATCATCATCGTCATCAGCATCATCATCATCTTCATCTTCTTCTTCATCTATGTCTTCACATTCATCTTCAATGTTATGATCATCATGGATTGGAACTTCGTTGCTTGACGAAACAGACTTGAATTGAGAAACTAATTCAACAAAGCTTTGGTGTTGTGACTGGTTTATTAATTGGATTTGTGATTGACTTGATAATTGGATTTGCGGTTGGATTGGTAGTTGTATGAAGATTGGTGGTTGAAGTTGTTGTTGGATTGGTAATTGAACATTTCCTTTATCTCTCAGACAGTCATTTAGATTGTTTGGAACAACAGATACGTAAACTTTAGGATTTTTCTCATGTAGCCAGAAAGACACAGCTTTATCAGTTGTTAATTTTGGAATGGCAGGCCTACCGGAAGTCTCCACCAATATATGTAAGTCAAATGTACTATTTGTTATATCAATTCGAACAATATTCTCAACGGTCTTCTTTAAGTCATCAAGCGTCGCATTCGTAGAAACAAATGTTATTTCTGGTTCATCACCCTCATACTTATAACCAATCCATTGTCCACTATGGGTGACTATAATTCTAGTTTCGTCCATATCATTGTACACAAATAAATGATCGAATTTATTAATGGATGACTAAATCAAGACTAGCAATATATCATTACTCATACTTTGATGCAATTAAGTAATTAAACTACTAAATAGATGTTCATAATATGACACTAATAGTGACGCCAATGTGATATGCATTAATAACACTAGTTACCTCGGTTTGACTAGTGTTTTGGCTACTATTTTTTTTTTTCCATAAACCTATGATACCATTAGTCACACTAAGGTAACAAGCGTTATTCACACTCGTCACCTTGGTATGACTAGTGTTCTAGCTACTGGTTTTTTCTTCAAGTCATGACACCATTACTCACACCAAGGTAACTAGCATTATTAACACTCGTCAGCTTGGTGTGACTAGTGTTTTGCCTACTGTTTTTTTTTTTTTCCATAAACCTATGATACCACTAGTCACACTAAGGTAACAAGCGTTATTCACACTCGTCACCTTGATATGACTAGTGTTCCAGCTACTGGTTTTTTTCTAAAAGTCATTACACCATTACTCACACCAAAGCAACTAGCATTATTAACACTCGTTTGCTTGGTGTGACTAGTGTTTTGCCTACTGGTTTTTTTTTCTATAAACCCATGACACCACTAGTCACATTAAGGTAACAAGCGTTATTCACACTCGTCACCTTGGTATGACTAGTGTTCTAGCTACTGATTTTTTCTTCAAGTCATTACACCATTACTCACACCAAGGCAACTAGCATTATTAACACTCGTCAGCTTGGTGTGACTAGTGTTTTGCCTACTGTTTTTTTTTTTTTTCCATAAACCCAGGTCACCACTAGTCACACTAAGTTAACTTGTTCATTTGTGTTAATAATGCAAGTCATCTTGGCATGACTACTGTTTTCGTCTTTGGTTTTTTAACTAAGTCTTGCCATCACTAATAACGTCGTACATGTGTGCCGTTTCCATCAACATACATAGAAATACTAAGTTCGTAAACCCTAAAGCCAATTTCTACAGCTCAATATCAGTATAGCTAACCACAATAATCAATAACAACTGAAAAATAAGTGTTCAAAAGTTAAGATACATTACCCGTAGTGCAGAAGAAGATTATGGATGGTGGATGGAAAGAATGTTCGCTGGTGGATGGTGGATGGAAAGAATGGTCGCTGGTGGATGGTGGATGGAATTTATCGCGCATAAGAGAATGACGATAGATGGCGAATCGTGGCTGTGAATAAGAAAGTGAAGCTGGATGAAGCGGGATGGTGGCTGTCAAGACGAAAATGAAGCTAGATGTAGCTGGATGGTAGCTGTGAAGAAGAAAATGAAGCTGGATGATACAAACGAGAATGAAGCTGGATGATACAGACGAGAATGAAGCTGGAATTCGTAGTGCAGACGAGAATGAAGCTCGATGGTGGATGGTGGCTATGAAGAAGACGAGAATGAAAGAGTAAGAGGAGCAGCAGAAGAGAGAACACCAGTTTTAACGAGAATGAAGATCGATAGTGGATGGTGGCTGTGAAGAAGACGAGAATGAAAGAGTAAGAGGAGCAACAGAAGAAAACACGCAAAAGAGAGAATACGTCCCTCAATAAATCACCAGTTTTATTTTTAGAAAGGGTATTTGTGTCCAAAAAAATAGGGCTTGAGACTCATTTATTAATTTTATTGAAATGAGACAAAATTGTTATTGTAATAATGGAAAGTGCCACCTGGTGACATTTCCTCTTGTTATTATTATTATTAGTAGTAGTAGTAGTAGTAGTTTACTTTATAAAGGTAAGGAAAAAGAAATACAAGCACGTTCTTCCCATTTTTCCCATTTTACGTTCTTCAGATCACATGTTTCAGTTTTTGACTTTTCGGAAATTTGGTTCTGGGTTATGGAGCATACTAGTGCCCCACGGAATCCAACAAGATCTGAATTTTACTGCACCATGATTTATCATATATACGTTAAATAAAGTTATGTTTTACCATGCACGATTGCAACCTTGCTGATACGTCAGTTCAGTTCAATAAATCTCTACTTTCTCTGTGAAACTAGATTCAATCACGTCAATAATTGTTTATGAACGAAGAATCACCCACTAAATTAGTTGATGCGTTAGAACGAATAAATACAATTTTAGGACATAATAATAAACTATCAATTTTTCATTGAGGGGTTGATTTAGTAATATGTTTTTTACTTCTTCACTACAAGATATTGGATTCGAGTGATGTGTCCCTTCTTCGAATCCCAATTTAATTACAATAGTACTTCAAAAAAATAAATTATACATTATAAACACTAAATCGTGAATACCTTGGCACTTAAAGGCTTGCCAAGATGCATGCAGTACTCTATCTTTGGAAAGAATTTCCTGTCTTTGGGCTGTTTGAGAGCATGTCAAACATTTAATGCAAGAAAACAATAAAACTCTAACATTTAAAAATTTTTAAGGTCAGTAGAAATGGTTTAAATGGACTGTTTACATAGAGTGCACTGCATCCATTCACTAAAAGCTGCAACATTATTAATAATATTCTCTAATCTAGACATTAAATCATTAACAAATTTCAATCTACGGTTGAGATTGTATCAATCATTATCTACCATTCAACTAATAAAACTAATATTTTAAAGGTTGTCTATTCATTCAAACAAATTTAATTCATTTATAAAAAATTTTCAAAATAATGAATTATTATGTAATTAGCTAGATTATAAACTTGGTGATCATAGTGTACAGTAGTAGCTATATCCTACTTGATATATTCATCTGGTCAATAATTCTTTATTACTGTATCGAAGATTCATTTTCTTGCGAAGAACCCATGGTTGATCAGTACAATATCACTACAGAAGAATGATAATCTTTAGAATTTATAAAATAACCCCAAAGATGTATAAGTTCAAAAAATTAATTCAGCGGACGCGACCAGAAGATGTAACAACCAATGAATATGCATGGATTGACTGCATTGCATTTTATTATGGATATATTTAATGAACGTTTTAACACACTTTTACTAAAATAGAATATCCAATACATTATTTAATTATCTTTTCCTTGACTTCTTCCAAAAAATTATAATAATAATAATAATAATAATAATAATCTTTTCCTTCACGACACTTAATTCTTTTTGGCATGTATATCATATATGCAGCATGAGAGGGATGATAATGTCATCTTTCCTTCTAACTGATAAGCCAAAAGCCTCAGTCATATTCTATGTTTTTTTGGGTTCATTGCACTGGAGAGTTTCCAATCAAAACATTATCTAGTTAAGGTTCTCAGTTATATTTAATATATAGGATTTTTTTCAATAACCAACGCATTAACAATAACTTTATTTATCATGGTTCAATGTCGTTTGCTTGATAACAAAAAGTGTTCATTTAATCGGACAATATTTTAAATTGGAATCACTTTCACTGTAGTGTAGTTGATATTAAAAAAAAAAACTTTATTTTTATATAATTAATTAATTAAGGTTCCTTAATCTCATAACTCTACTCCATAAATTCTATGGAACCAATAAAGGAATTGAATAGTGTAATCTCACAATTTCTTTTAGAAGGAACTTCCAGAACTTCATTCCGCGAATAGTTGTGTCGTTAACTTTCCCAATTTCTATTACAGTGTTGTGTTTCACCTTTTTAACTTTTCCACAAATTTATGTCTACTTTTATATAATACTTCCTCCTGCATTTATAATCTGACATCTGTGTAATTAAGTTACTATCTCATAGCATTTTTTCCTTTTTTTTCTTTTCTTTTTTCTCTCGAAATATTACGATTAATCAAGGTTTGACGAGGAGGTGTACGACTCAAACCCGCGATTTCATAATATAGTTATGAGGGGTATGTCACCAGATCATTCTCATCTTATCATAGCTTATTAATACTTCTCATGTACTAATATATATTTACTTATATAAAACCATAGATATGTTCAAGGGTTACATGATTATATTTGTATGTGCTGTCCGTACTTGGACTTGATCCACATGACAATCAAAATTTTACTATTTCACGATTTTATCATGTTAGCTTTAAATGAGAAAATTATAATTTGTGTCGCAAGGTGATAAACAGTATTGATTGAAAGTTCATTTAAACCAAACGTGAAAAGTAATAATCAATAATAATTCATGAATTATTGTCATTCACTTTGACAATTCATGAGTTATATCATACCTTTTTCACTAAATGTTGACAATTGGGAATATAAAATTAAATATTAGCATATTATGAAAGTATGACCATAATTGGATAATAAAGAGTATTTATTTAATCTGATAATATTTCAAATTGGGATCACCTTCACCTACTATTTATTAAAAAAAAAAGACTTTATTTTGAAATAATTAATTAATTTAGGTTCCTTAATCTCACAACTCTACTCCATAAATTCTATGGAACCAATAAAGGAATGGTTATTATTATTTTACCCCTGAAATAGAAAATAATATTAAACCACCCCTGATATTGAAAATAATAACTCAAAAGATCCAACCGTTAATTAAATGACATAGTAATTCCGTAAATAATTCAATTTAGAGGGTAAAAAGGTAATTGAGGGTTGAACCTAGAAATGGATTCTAGCTATATTTAATTAAATAATATTTCAATTTTCAATAATAATAAAAACAATAATTGAGCAAATAAGAGCTCGATACGTGTGCTCGTAATTTAAATTGAGAATATGTAACATGGTGCTACGCCTAGGTATTATTTCCTGATTTGTTCAAGAGTGAGGGTTTTTTGTATTGACCTAGAGATTTACTATTTAATCTTTAGTATTGAGGTTTTCAATGTGTGAGATGGGCAAAAGAGAGAGCTGAATTAAGAGAGATGATAAACATTTAGTCAATAGTGGATTGAGTACAGGTGCACTCTATAGATATAAGGATCACATTCATTGTCAAATCACTTAAAATCGTCTAGTTGTTTATGTGTGATAATCAAAATGTTGGATGAAACCATTGAAAAAAGCCTTTTTCTTTTTTTTTAAGTTACAGATACAATTACATCAACTCTTACAACTTCTAGGACCATATGAACAAGACTCTTAAGGAATTGTTTAGAACACAATACTATTTTAACTTTACTCTCTAATAGTAGAAAAAGAGAGATCTATACTAGGTAAAAAAACTGTCCTCCAATTAAAGGAACTTTATAATTTGTCCACACTCAAGTCGCTTAAATGGAGAATGTGCACTTTTGGAGGACACAGTACTCGATATGAAAAGCAGGCTGGTGTTGTTTAGCCACCAGGCTAAACAACTTGTGAGTCATTGAAAATGGCTTTTAAATTTACATATTGTTATTGTGATGATACATAGAAAATGACACCTGACACAGTTAATGAAGAATAAATTAAATTTCAATATAGTTAATGGGAGAACAAATTAAACAAGAAGTCAGATATATAGGGTCCTTTTCTGGTTAGGACTGTCCTGACTACAAAATTTCCGCGTATAATATATGTTCAAGGTTTCACAACATTCTATATTAAGCTCCTCAATCTCTCTCCCGCACGCCTCTCCATTTGCAGAATGGAGTACTCGTCCTTCGCAATCCTTTTAGCTTTCCTATTTTTTGTTTTCATGATTCTGAAATTTCAGAAGGCATTGAAAACCACTCGCTTAACAGCCAATCTACCCCCCGGACCCTGGAAGCTACCTCTGATAGGAAATATGCACCTGGTTGTGGGCTCTTTACCTCACCGCTGCCTAGATGACTTGGCTAAGAAATATGGTCCTATGATACCTTAAACTCGGTGAACTATCTCATATTGTAGTCTCTTCACCAGAAACTGCCCAAGAAATTATGAAAAACCATGATATCAATTTTGCTCAAAGGCCTCGTCTCCCTGTTTTAAGATTTTATGACTACTCTGACATTGCGTTTGCACCATATGGAGATTACTGGAGGCAAATGCGAAAAATTTGTACTTTAGAGCTTCTAAGTGCTAAACGTGTGCGGTCATTCAGATCCATCAGGGAAGAGGAGGTGTCAAACTCCATTAGATCAATTTCTTCAAATGCAGGATTGTCAATCAACTTCACTAAGATGTTATATTCCTTAACAAATGACATCACTGCGAGGGCGGCTTTTGGTGAAAAGTGCAAAGATCAAGAAGCATTCATACAAATTACCAAGAAAATAATAGAGCTGGCAGCAGGTTTTACTCTTGCTGATGTGTTCCCTTCCACTAAACTGCTCGAGGTGCTCAGTGGGATGAGGTCTGAACTAGAGAAGCAATTTCGAGAAGGTGATAAGATTCTTGACAATATCATTAACGAGCATAGAGCGCGCCAAGCAACAGGAAATTACACTGATGTGGGTGAAGCAGAGGATCTTGTACATCTTCTTTTGAATCTCATGGATAAAGGAGACCTTGAAGTTCCCCTAACAACTGAACACATCAAAGCGGTTATCCTGGTAAGCCAAGATAATGTTTCTATACATCCATAAAGTCTTTATAGTTTCATTTTGCTCAAAGATTATCCGGAGATTTAACCATGTGAATAGAAAATTCAGTCCTTGGACAACTGCGCATAAAATCCTTAGATTTAACATTTGTAATTCAGAGGAAAAAAAAGTATTGTATGCGTCGTCATCTATCGACAAGGTCATGAAGCAGTCAATTACAAAAAAGTTGGTTAACCAAGATCATCTAGTTGATACCAAGCTTCTCAGAAATGCTTATATAAAATTATTTTTATTTTTTAAAGCCAACACTATATAGGTAAGATCAATCTCTTCTTATGTAGTTTAGATATTGTTAATGTAGCATAACCTCAAATTTTAAATACTAATGTTAGATTTTCTCCTATCAACTTAAACTTGTGGATCCGGTGGTAACTAACATGATATCAGAGTTTGAAGATCTTTAGTTCAAATTCTTTCTTTCCCCCTTATCTGAAATTTCTATTACATATATTACACGGTAGAAGATGTTTAAAATGTTTGAAGATCTTTAGTTCAAACCCTTTCTCCCCCCTTATTTGAAATTTCTGTTACATATATTACAGGGTAGAAAGCGTTTAACATGTATCTATTATTTATCCACATTGCATGTTATACGGTAGAAGATCTTAAATACTAAAATTAGATCATTTCTTATTAGTTTAAGTTTTTAAATCTGGTGACAACTAATAAATATCTACTCTTAAACTTAAAGATATCTATTCCCACGATAATGGTAAAACACTACTACATGAATCTTAGAAAATACATTTGGTAGAACTTAAACCCCCACCACTTAGATGGATGGGACATGTATATTCATCTATGCTAGGAGGAAATGAGCATAAAATGACTATTTTAATCTATTGTTCATCCATACTATATTTTCAGGGGTGTTTATTCAACCAGCTACAAGATGTGGCACCTGAAGATCAAGAGAGAGCTTGTTTTCCTTTTTTCTTTTTCTTTTCATTTTTAGTATGTTCATGTGTGCAAAACAAGTTATGCAATTTCTTAAGACAAACTGTAATCCTATTTCAGGATCTTTTTATTGCTGGAACCGAGACATCTTCCTCAACAGTGGAATGGGCAGTGTCAGAAATGTTAGTGAACCCAAGGGTGATGAAAAAGGCGCAAACAGAGGTGAGGCAAATCTTTGACAAAAAAGGAAATGTTGATGAAACAGGCCTTCATGAGCTCGAATACTTAAAGTTAGTTATCAAAGAAACTCTAAGATTACATCCTCCACTTCCTTTGGTTCTCCCAAGAGAATGTAGAGAGAATTGTAAAATTAACGGATATGACATTCCTTTGGGATCTAGAATCATTGTCAATGCATGGGCGATTGGAAGGGATCCTAATTACTGGAGTAAAGCTGAAAGCTTCCATCCTGAGAGATTTCTCGGTAGTTCAACTGATTACAAAGGGTCTAATTTTGAACTTATCCCATTCGGTGCTGGAAGGAGAATGTGTCCTGGGATGTCTTTTGGTATAGCTAATGTTGAGCTTCCACTTGCACATTTGCTCTACCATTTCAATTGGGAGCTCCCAAATGGAATGTCGAGCAAAGATCTTGACATGACTGAATCTTTTGGTGCAACTGTAAGAAGAAAAAATGATCTATACGCAATTCCGATTCCTTACCATCATCCTTCTAGCTAGTAAGTAAGACTACATTATTTAGAAGTTTATTCTATGTTAAGCAACAAAGAACCAGTGTCAAGCATATCACCTTAGTTGAGTTGGGTTGTTGTTTTTCTGATTGGGCTGCAAAACACTACACATATGCAATCACAAAAATAGTTTTCTTCCAAAAAGTACCCTACTGGTTGCTGAAAGTAATTGTTACTTTACGTTGCTTGTTAGTTCTATTGCCATCTTTGGTCACTATCTTTCTAGTTATATAATATGATGAATTTGGAATAATGGAAATTCCAGTTTTTGTCACCATATGCATTACCAAGTTGTAGTGATATTTAATTTTTCTATCACCAACCATCAATGACAATAAAATTTTAAGTTTGTAGGAAACGAAATTTCAAACAGTAAAAATATTCCAAACAGGCCAGTATTTGTATACAGTCAAAGTTTGACAGCGATGTAACACCGGAAAATTGGAATAAAAAAATTAATAATCTGATTATTTATTGTTTTTGTTGTGTAATTTTTATTTAGGTCTGCCTCTGAGGTTGGTGGCAGCCTAATTATCTACTCAATTGTAGACATATAGCAGAATAATGTCAGCATAATAATTGCTTTGATGTTTCATCTATTAAGGAAATTTTCTTTATAAATTAATGATGCTTTCAGGTTTTTTCACTGTCAAGCATTTGATTAATTGGAACCTCAACACAGAAAATTGTTTTATTAGTTGCAGTTTGCCCTTAACTCTGACGATTCACATGAATCTGTCAATAAAATTTCAAAGTATAAATCGTGCTTAAATATTAATACAAATGATGAAATTGATCAAACACCAAAATTGGACTAAATTAAAATGGATAATCAGACTAATGTTTTTGGTCTATTTAATTTCTTTTTAAATGTACCTTTGATAGATACAGGGCTGCCTAATCGTCCCAAGATATTAGTTGGACAAAACTGAAGTTTTAGAACAAATTTTGTTGAGAGCTTCTGAGAATTAAAATGAACATATGTATTAGATATTAATTGATCTGGTTCCAAGTTTTTCTGTCAAGCCTCCGATGAATTGCATCACTCGATTAGAATGTCAAACAGGAAAATGGTCTACTTAACTACAGCTTTTCTTTTAAAACACCAGACATGTTTTTAGCCAAGTCTTTTATTGTTGATGTGGTAGAGAGCCAACAAGCTGGTGCAAGTTTCCAATGATATTACAGGTAATCTCAGGAGACCTGGGGATAAATTTGTATTTCAGATATTTTAGTCGGATTTCTTTCTTAATTTTAATCAAAATGAAGGCAGAGAGAAGACACGCGAGAGAGAGATTGACAACAAATGTTAATGTAGCCTTCCCATTTTATTAATGATGTTTTCAAGTTTTTTATCAATTTCAAGATGCAACTTGATCTAGTCTAGACCAGATTCCAGTTGAAGCATCCCAATGGAAGGAAATCCTGGCAACAAATGTGAAGTTTCCTGCATAACTGATCGAATTACATGACAATCTTCATACCAAAGGCTGCCTTTAAGGTGGTATAACTTGTTACTGGGTGAATATTAGTATAGATTAATTAGTGATCCTGCTTTTGAAGCAAACCAAATAATGAGATTGGACATCTTTTTCTTTCTCTTATTAATCGAAATGAATATAATGTTGGATTCAATTATTTTATCATAAATGTATGCAAATTCTCATTTAATTTAGTCCTTTTGATAGTTCTTTGACATCTAATAGTGCAAAGCACTAAAACCTTTAATGTGATGGCTTAGAGTCCTTTTAAGTAAGCAGAAATTGCCAGATATATTGCTTAACTTGAAAATCAATATTTTTCATAGAAGATTGA
Organism: Litchi chinensis; assembly: GCA_019925255.1. Classification (NCBI taxonomy): domain Eukaryota; kingdom Viridiplantae; phylum Streptophyta; class Magnoliopsida; order Sapindales; family Sapindaceae; genus Litchi; species Litchi chinensis. The sequence continues at coordinate 34,404,190 of CM034462.1, read as the reverse complement.
TAATAAGAAGTTATATATTAATACAATCAAGTCAGTTCCTTCTGTTTTTATTTATAAAAGTTAAGATGTGAAAACACTATAAGGTAACCATCTAATAATATTTGATGGTATAGAGTGTTGATCTAGTTTAACAATATTTCATAATCGAGTGGTTGCCATGTAGATGACATCTAAAGAAGAAGAAGAATTAAAAAACACTATCAGGTACACCATCTAATAATATTTGATGGCATAGAGTGTTGATCCAGTTTAACAATATTTTGGAATCAAGTGGTTGCCCTGTAAACGGCATCTAAAAACGAAGAAGGGGAAAAAAATAAAAAATAAAAAATAAAACTAAGAAAATACTTTGAGCCATCAAATTCCACGCTAACGAACGAGATGGTGTCCTAACTAGCTTGACTCTCTATGAGTTTTTTACGGCGTAGAATATGCATTTTGAATGTTATAAGTGAAAAATCACTCTCCCCTCTTCCCTTTTCTAATGGTCACGGATCACGTGATTATGTTTTAGTCCATGTGACAACTCACTTTTTAAACGTAAGTATTGGGACTTGGTCCATGTGATGATCCTGTTTTTGAAGAATAAATAATGCTAAAGATTCGTCGGCGAGTAAAACAATTAGGTCGATTCCTAAGGTGAATTATTTATGTAAAGCTTGTTATAAAGCACAACAATGATTTCTTTATTGTAACAAGTAATTTAGATTTTAATATTTCGTGATTCCTCATGTTAAAAAACAAAATATGTCCATTGGTACATTTGATTATTATTTATATACCCTTTATATAAAGAAGTAATTATACAAAACCTGTCAAGATTTGTCAAAAAACAAGTGAAAATACATTTATCTTTTTGTTAGATCAAAATTCCTTCGCTATCGGTTGGCTTTAATAAACTTTAATGTTTGACTAAAATTTTTAGTCAAATGCTCATTTTACATTTGAATAAGATAACAAATTATTAAAAATAAAATAAAAATTAAAAATAAACCATGGAATGAGATTTTTTTTTTTTTTTTTTTGAGATAAAGTCTGGTTCTCTTAGGTGATAGATGAAGGAGGACCTCCATCTGTGCAATGAAGGAAGCGTGGCATCATCGTCTCCTTTGTTTAACCCTACAATAAATAGATATCAAGATTTGTCAAAAAACAGATGAAAATACATTTATCTTTTTGTTATATCAAAATTCCTTCGCTATCGGTTGGCTTTAATAAACTTTAATGTTTGACTAAAATTTTTGGTCAAATGCTCATTTTACATTTGAATAAGATAACAAATTATCAAAAATAAAATAAAAATTAAAAATAAACCATGGAATGAGATTTTTTTTTTTGAGATAAAGTCTGGTTCTCTTAGGTGATAGATGAAGGAGGACCTCCATCTGTGCAATGAAGGAAGCGTGGCATCATCGTCTCCTTTGTTTAACCTTACAATATATATATATATATATATATATATATATATATTTAGGGGAGACTAGAGCCTCTCCATCACAAAATCAAGAGGCACTAGCCTCCCCACCATGAAAAAAGAGAGGCTAACTTCCCTTGCCTTGACGACAAGTGACGACAATGAAGAGGCTAGAGTCTCTTTCCATAACAAAAGGATGGTTTGTGACCTTTACAATTTTTGCTAGTTTGAGACCAAATCTAAGAGTTTACTAGATTTGGTGTTAAATTTTTGTTTTTTGTTTTTAAATTTAATTATTCAAATGGTATATTTGGTTAGTATTATTTTTTTTCATGATGTGTGTTGTGATGTTTATGATGGTGTGTTGTGGTTTGACTAGTGTTTGATGACTCGGATGAGAAAGAAGTAGAGAGATGGAAGAGCAAGAAGAAAATTAGAAGAAGATGATGGTTTATTGGTGTTTTGGGTTTGTGGAAGAAGAAGAAGAATGGATTTGTTTAGCTCATGAAGAGAACTATAATAAAAGAAGACTTGTTTATCATATAACAAAGATAAATGAATAAAAATTGGATTCTAATTTTTTATTTGACTTTTAATCCAATAATCTAATCTGGATTATATATATAGTTATTTTTCTTCCTTTTTTTAGGTATTTTTCTTGGTTTTTTAATCTCTCAATTTCTTCTTTACTTAATATTATATAAATATCTAGATATGTTACAAATAATTTATTTATTCGATATAGAAAATATAATTTAATTTTAATAATTTGTTTATTTTATTTATGGGTAAAATGGTCATTTAACCAAAAAAATTGGTCAAGTGTTAAAGTTGACGGAAGTCAACTGATAATATGGGGATTTTATGTAATAAAAAGGTAAATATGTTTTCATCTGTATTTTTGACAAACTTTAGGAGGGTTTCGTGCCCTATTTTGTTATATAACATATGTCCTAATTAACAAGAATTTGTCTGAAACATGCCAAATCCAACACATGATAAACATATGTCAATCCAAGGTATTACGAAAAACAGCCATTATATGTATTTATTTAAAAAAAAAAAAAACCTTATAAAAAATCTCAGATTATATCTATTCACAAATAGAATTACAAAAAAATAAATAACTATTATACTAATAATCCATAGATCTAATATTGATAATTTCAATTTGATATTCGAAGTCTTAGATATCTACAGGTCTATTAGATAAATGGATCTTACAATTTATACGTCTGAGACGGTATATACATCCCTTTTGTAAATACAATTTCTTACAAATTGTTTTAAAAAATTATAATTTATAATTAGAATCCACTTAAAATATGAAATATTATTTCTTTAGTTTATTTATTATACTATATATTTATAAATGAACACATCAAAACATTTTTTTTTCACGTAAATTAGAATTTTTTTTTTTCAAATATTTGATGCGATGTACTTACTGTTTAACAGTTTTAGACTACAAAGTGGGCGAAATCTCTAGCCCAACCCTGCCAAGCCTTATTTCGCCCTTATTCTGACATTGATCAAAAACCAGAAATTTGGACTTCATTAAAATTGATAATCATACTTAGACTATTCAATATATTTGGTCCATTAAATTTATTTTGTACTGCACCTATAGGCAGCCTAATCCTCTCAAGATATTAGACTTATTGGTAGGTGTTATGTGTATTTTCTGGACTCACCAAATGGGCTGCTAAAAGTCTAATAGAAGCCTAACAAATCAGCCCAATGAAGTGGCCCAACAGAAAAGGCCCGGTTTATCAATGCTAAGCCCAATGAGCTCGCATCGCAGCCAATCTATAGACCGTTATATAGTTCGCTCAATGCACAATTCGCTACTCAACGAGGCACAACTCGATATCGTTCAATACAGCGTACAGCTCACTCAACGATCAGTTAAACGAGAAAATCTTTCAGAAAAGGCAATAACCCGATTTGACCGTAATTCTCTCATCAGAATTGCTACCTAAACTGTAACATATATTTCTCTATAAATAGAGGCTGAATTCATTGTAACAGAGATATAAGTAATATTATACTGTCACTCTGTCGAATTATTGAAAGACAGTCGTGGACGTAGACACACTTGTCGAACCACGTTAAACCTCCTGTCTTCTTTGTGTTGCTTTTAGTTCTTTGTCTTGCTATTTGTTTGCGTGTTTTCTATTCTATTTACGTTGAATGTAGGTATTAGATTTTGAGCTCTCGTCGACCAGAAATCAACGTCGACATTTTGACGCTAGAAGAAAGGCTCAGACTGTAATCAATTTCGCTGCAATTTCTAAGCTTTTAACAGACATGGCAAGAACTAAAACAACTATGTACGTGGGCTTACAAGCTAACCAAGTAAAGAGCTAGACCAGTCAGCATCAGCACGATACACAGCAAATGGAAGATGCACTCGTGCATGCAGCAAACACGTCATATGGTTAGAGAGTTGGTGTTGCAGCAGGCATGCTGCCCTTGCCCCCTCGCCAACTCATTCCAATCACCCCAACCGAGGGGCTGTAAGCATGGTACTAAAGACAGGAAGCGTTGGAGCTCACAGTTCGACAACTTGCAAATGATGTCAATGTGTTGGTGCAGACTCAGACGCAGAACGCACCCAGGATTAAGGTTGAGGCTCCAAGGTAAGTATTTTCATAGCATGGAGTGCAAGGGTTAGAAAGGCCTGTTAGAAAGGTGCAGCGACTTGCTGGCTCAGCTCGCTCTTCCAATTCGCGTTCTAGAGCTGGAGGTCGCCCCGTTCACTAAGAAAGAGAAGTGCGCCCTGCGAGCCTGGTGATAAGGTTAAGTCAAGATGGAAGCAGACGGGTAGAAGCTGGTCTTGATAAAGTCCGAGCTGCACCTCGGCATGAGGACGAGGTAGATGAGCGACATGCAAGGTCGCATCGAGCTGGTGGCTCGTTCAGAGAGAGCCAAAGGTATGAACCAGAGCACCGCTCTCCTGGTCGCGACCACAGGAGGAGATATGGGCCCCGAGACCCGCAAGTGGAGGAACTTCTTCAGAGGGTCCAGCAGCTTGAAGCGCGACCTGGTGCCCCGGACCATCGTGAGCATTATGGAGAAAGGACTCCTTTTACTAAGGAGATCGAGATGCAGCCTCTCCCTATAAGATTTAAGGTCCCAAACATTCAGCAGTACAACGGGGACAACGACCCCTATGACCATATTGATGCTTTAATGTCCAAATGGATTTGTAGACGGACAACCCTATGGTGAAGTGCCGCGTATTCCCAACTACTTTAGGGGATATCCTGCGGACTTGGTTCAAGAATCTTCCAGCTTGCAGCATAAGAAGTTGGGAAGAGTGCCAGCAGAAGTTTGTTAGCCAATACAGGGCTTTAAGAAGGCAGCTCGCACCATCCTGCCACTTGGCCACCATCTTCCAGCGTCAAGGTGAATCATTGAAAGATTATATCACTAGGTTCAAACGCGAGGTCGCCAACGTTGAGAATCCATCAGACGAAAGTATTTTGACTACGATCTCAACCGGGCTGTGCAAGGATGGAAAGTTGTATGAAAGTATTTATAAGTCTCCGGTGAAAGGACCTGGGAGAATTTTACGAGCGAGCTGCAAAGGAGATCAAATGGAAAGAAACTTTCGGCCTGAAGAAGTCTAATTAGAAGATCGAAGCGGACAGTTCTAGCCAGTCGAAAAAAAGGAATAATGGCAGGAACGAAGAAGAAGGTAGAAACAGTGGCTCAAGTAATCAGATTGCTAAGAAGGTTAGAAGAGAGCCTAGGAATGAGCGACCTCAGCGTCAAGGTCATTATGACAATTATAGCATCCTGTCAAACTCACAAGATAGGATCTTTGCAGTGGAAAGAAATAGGGAAGACATTGGAAAGCCCAATCCTTTGAGAGCCCCTATTCAGCACAGAGATAAAAGTAAGTTTTGTGTCTATCATAATGAGGTCGGGCACAATACTTCTGATTGTTAGGCATTGAAGGACACCATTGAAAAGTTAATCAAAAGAGGTCGCTTGAAAGATTACGTGGCGAGATTTGCAGACTCGCGACCTCCACAACAATGACCTCAACAGCAACAGCCAGCACAGCAGCAACCCCAACGAGCTCTCGAGCCAAAGCACGAACCTGCGGTAAGGACAATTTTTATAATTCATGGTGGCCCCCATATTGCAGGTGCTTCAAATAGATCGCATGAGAGGTATGTCGGGAAGCAAATCATACCTTGCAGGTTAGTGGATCAGAGGGACCTACGAAAAAGGCAAGGACGATCTCGGATGAAATTGTTTTCACTCAGGAAAATGCTAGAGGTGCGGTCTGGCCTCACAATGATGCACTAGTTATACGAGCTAAAATCAGTAACATGGAAGTGCGACGCATCATGATTGACACTGGGAGCTTGGTGAATATGATATACATGAGCTGTTTTGATCAGATGGGGTTAGGAGCAGAGCAATTGAGACCTTCCCCAAAGCCTCTTTACGGCTTCACTGGAGATGTTATTGTATCAGTGGGCTAGATTAAGCTGCCACTTACATTCGGAGAAGCAAGTCGCCAGGCTACTGTGTTAGCAAATTTTTTTATCATTGACTGTCCATCAACATACAATATGGTCCTAAGAAGACCTTCGTTGAATGAGCTGGATGTAGTTACTTCAACCAGGACCCTCACAGTTAAGTTTTCAACTCCTAACGGCGTCAGGTGTGTTCGGAGAGAACAACACTTAGCCAGACGCTGCTATGAGGATGTTGTGAAGATGGGCGTAAGAAGAAAGAAAGTGAACTTGGTTTCGGGGGGCAAGCCACGACCTATGACTGAAAAGTGGGTTAGTCATGATCTTGACCCTCGCGAAGTGGATGCAGAGTAAGCTACTGGGCCAGTTGAGGAACTGGAAGATGTTCAAGTCAGCAAAGCAGATCCTGAGAGGTGCCTGAAGCTGGGAAGAGACTTAGTTCCAGAAATAAGAGTCCAGCTAATTGACTTTCTTAAGGAGAACTTAGACCTATTTGCTTGGAATCATAAAGATATGGTGGGGATAGACTTCAAGGTCATGTTACACAGATTGAATATCGATCCTCACCATAGACCAGTTCGCCAGAAGAGGAGACCGATGACAAGGGAGTGCTACTTTGCGTTAAAAGAAGAGGTAGATAAGTTGCTGGCAAACAAGTTTATCCGAGAAGCTTACTACCCAACTTAGGTCGCCAATTTTGTGTTAGTGAAAAAGAAGAATGGGAAGTGGAGAACTTGCATCGACTTCACTTATTTGAACAAGGCGTGCCCAAAAGACAGCTTCCTCTTACCGAGAATAGACCAGCTCGTGGATGCAACAGCTGAACATCAGCTCCTGAGCTTCATGGATGCGTACTCGAGCTACAACCAGATTCCAATGAATCCTGAGGACGAAAAGCACACCTCGTTTGTGACAGATCGCGGCCTATACTGTTACAAGGTGATGCCCTTCGGGTTGAATAATACAGGAGCGACCTATCAACGCTTGGTAAACATGATGTTTGAAGAGCAGATTGGGAAGACCATAGAGGTCTACGTTGATGATATGTTAGTAAAGTCCAAGTAGATAGGTGATCATGTGCACGACCTGGAAGTGATGTTTCAGATTCTGATAAGCTACCAGATGAAGCTGAATCTGCATAAGTGTGCATTTGGGGTAGCCTCAGACAAATTTCTTGGCTTCATGGTGAACAGTAGAGGCATTGAGACCAATCCAGAGAAGATCAAAGCATTGATTGACATGAGGTCGCCTACTCGGGTAAAAGACATGCAAAGCCTTAATGGTCAGGTCGCAGTACTTAGCAGGTTCATCTCGAAGGCTATAGATAAGTGTATTCCTTTTCTTTGATGTTTTGAAGAAGGCGAAGAGCTTCGAGTGGACCGAACAATGCGAGGTAGCCTTCCAGCAATTGAAAGAGTACATGGGGCGAGCTCCACTTCTTTCTAAGCCCAAAGAAGGAGAAAAGTTATTCTATACTTAGGAGTGTTTCAGCAGGCTTTGAGTGCTGCTTTGGTAAGAGAAGAGGAGAAGACGCAACTTCTCATATATTATATAAGTAAAAGGCTGCAGGATGCTGAAACCAGATACTCGCAGATGGAGAAGCTCGCTTATTGCCTGGTGGTCGCATCGAGGAAGCTACGACCTTATTTTCAAGCTCACACCATTGAAGTCCTCACCCAGTATCCACTGAAGCAAGTTCTACAGAAGGCAGTTCTACAGAAGGTAGATACCTCAGGTCGCTTGCTCAAATGGACAGTAGAGCTCGCACAGTTTGACATACAGTTCAAGCTGAGAACGGTCATCAAAGCCCAAGCTCTTACAGACTTTATCGCAGAATTTACTGGGCCCGTTGATGATGAAACTGAATCCTTTGAAGGTCCGACCTGGGAGTTGTATGTTGACGGGTCATCTAGCGAGTAGAAAGCTGGAGCTGGAATTTTGTTGATCAGTCCTAAAGGCCATAAAATCCTTTGTGCATTAAGGTTTGGTTTCCAAGCTACTAATAATCAAACTGAATATGAAGCACTGCTCGCAGGTCTGCATTTGGCTAAGGAGATGCGAGCTGAACGATTAAAGGTTTTCAGCGATTCACAGCTCGTAGTTTGTCACATACTGGGGGAGTATCAGACCAGAGGACCAAAAATGGCTATGTACCTCCAGAAAGTTCATAAAATGCTAAGTACTTTTCAGAAGTACGAGGTGAAGCAGATCCCACGAGCTCAGAATTCGCATGCAGATGCACTAGCTCGCTTGGCGACTACTCGAGATGCAGACTTCCTAGGGGCAATCCTAGTGGAGTTCTTATTAGCTCTAAGTACAGAAGAGAAAAATTCAATGATGGCCATAACTGTGCAGCCCAATTCGTGGATGGGTCCGATCTTGAGCTATTTGTAGGGTGGAAAGCTATCAAGTGATAAATTGGAAGCACGACGCTTACGAGCTAGGGCAGCCCGATATTGCATATACGACGACGTGCTATACAAAAAAGGGTTTTCAGATGGCCAGGACTGCAAGACTGTGATGAAGGAAATACACGAAGGCCATTGTGGGAATCATGCTAGGAGGCTATCTCTAGCTCACAAGGCGTTTCGACAGGGTTTCTATTAGCCCACCAAGAAGCAGGACGCCATCGACCTGGTCAAGAAGTGCAACAAGTGTCAGAGGTTCGCTCAGATTCCACGAGCTTTACCAGCCTATCTGCAACAAATGGTGAGCCCGTGGCCCTTTGCGATCTAGGGGATGGATCTAATTGGGCCTTTACCAACAGCTCGCGGAAGATGCAATCATGCTATGGTTGCGGTGGACTACTTTACCAAGTGGGCAGAAGCTAAGGAGTTAGCAGAAATTTCCATGACAAAGATTGAAAAGTTCGTGTAGAATAATATTATCTGTAGGTTTGGGGTTCCTCAACAAATCGTGACAGATAATGGGACTCAGTTCAGTAGCGACCAGTTTCTTAAGTTCTGCAACGACCTAAAGATTGTCAAAAGCTTCTCAACAGTGGACCATCCACAAGCCAATGGCCAAGTTGAAGCTGTGAATAAGATTATAAAGCAGACCTTGAAGATGAAGCTGGAGGCAAAGAAAGGAGTATGGGTGAACGAGCTTTAGAAAGTGTTATGGGCTTACAGAACCACAGCTCGCAACACCACAAGTGAGACGCCCTTTTCGATGGTGTACGAATCTGAGGCCATGATTCCAATAGAGCTAGAAGTAACCTCGCAGCATAGAGCAACCTTCAATCCAAAAGATAACGACCAGCTACTGACCACAAACCTAGACCTGCTTGAAGAAGTCAGAGAAGTAGCTAGATTGAAGGTAGCGGTTTATCAGCAAAGGATTGCTAGGTATTACAACAAAAAAGCTTGGGTTCGAAGTTTCAACGTAGGAGATCTGGTATTTCGCCTTATTTTACCTGGAGCTTGCAAAGCCAACGATGGATCACTAGGCCCTAATTGGGAAGACCCTTATGTCATCAAAGCAAACTTGGGAAATAGAGCTTACCGTTTAACCAATGTGAATGGAGCTGAAGTCCCTCGAGCTTGGAATGTCGAGCATCTTCGACCATACTATTGGTAACTCTGATTATGTGTCTAGTTTGTATTCCAACTTTATCAAAATTAATGAAAGCTCCAATTTCCTCATATTGTTTGCATGTATTGAGTGATTGCTCTTTTAACATTATATTCAAAGTTCACTAGTTAGCAGACTCCATCCTAATTAGCTCGCTGCCATGCTAAAAAAAAGAGCCAAAAGTAGGCGAAGTTACGTACCCCTGCATAGCTCGCTAAAATTAGAGCCAAAAAAAGCAGGCGAGGTTACGTACCCTGCATAGCTTGCCAAAAAAAGAGCTAAAAAAGCAGGTGAGGTTATGTACCTCTGCATAGGTCGCCAAAAAGAGCCAAAAAAACAGGCGACGTTACGTACCCCTGTATAGCTTGCTAAAATTATAGCCAAAAAAGCAGGTGAGGTTACGTACCCCTGCATAGCTCGCCAAAAAGGAGCCGAAAAAACAGGCGAGGTTACGATCCCCTGCATAGCTCGTCAACATTTCAATATGGCAGATAAGGTTCTGACTTGCTGCCTATATCAAAAGAGTTTAACTGTTGAATTAAGCAATTACTTGAGCTATTATATCAAATTTTGAGCTAGTTTATGTTACAACAATTAGCTCGTAAGAAGTCTCATAACTTGCAATAAAATGTGTTACAACAAACACAATAATTCAAGCACATTCAACAGAGAAGATGTAATGAAAATTTTTTTCATTAAGTTCGAAAATCATTACAAGATAGAACAAATGAATTACAAAAATCAGAAACCAAGTTCAAAAAGAGCAGAAAACAAGGCAAGCTACTGGTCTTGAGCTGGAGGATCCGGGCTTAGAAGGGAATCATCACTAGAAAACGAGCTAGAAAGCTCTGTGACTTGAATGGGCTCAGCCTGAGAGGTCGTGCCGGGCATCTCCATTGCCAAAGGAAGCGTGTCTGATATAAGCGGGGACGAGGTAGTTTCTGCCTTGAACCTCTCCATAGCTCGAAGTCCCTCATCGCCAAAGATAGAAAAATCTAGCTGAGGATGGGACATCCACAGCATGAAGAGGAAGTTAATACCTGTTTCTACCTCTACCTCATCTCTGGCGTGAGCAACCTGTATTTCCGCTTCCTGAATAGATCTCTCTCTGAAAACCATGAACTCTACACAAGTGTCATGTACGCGGCGATTAGCAACCCCAGCTTTTCGCTGTGCAGTCTCCACTTGCTGCTCGGCAGCCTCAGCTCGCTTCTTAGTAGCCTCAGCCCATGGTAATGCAGCCTCTACCTGTTGCCCGACCACCTCAACTTGCTTCTCTACAATCTCAGCTCGCTGTTCGACCAACTCAGTTCGCTACGCTGCAGCTTCCACTCGCTCAGCTCGCTTTTCGGCTACCTCAGCTCGCTGCTCAAATTGCCTCAACTGATCCTTTGCCTTGTCTAATTCGTCTTCACAGTTATGAAACAGGGCAGTAAGATGCGACCTCGAAACTTCATAACCGTTTTCTACACGCATCAAGGCTTCCTCAGCTTCCCGTCTGGCTTCGTTAGCATTCCTCAAATTTGCCTCAAGATGTTCCTCGTGCCTCCTAGCACCCAGAACCTCCTCGTTCAAGGACTTAATCTCCTCCTTAGCCTTCTCCAACTCGTTCTCCAGTCTCATTATGCGATCTTCAGAGAACCTGGTCTCCTTTCTCCGTTTTATTGATCCAAGGGCAGCCTGAAACTCTACAAGTTAGTATTTAATAAATAGAGCAAAGAGTCAAAAAGAGAAGTGAGTTACCAACGTTGCATGCCGACTTATGTATTCGTCTAGATTCAAGCCTTTTAGAGACTTATTTTCCAAAGCTCTCGGATGGGTCATCGTGATATTCGACCAGTTGTTAAAGAGAGATTTTAGATATCTTCCACCTGGTCCATCTTTGGGGCCTGTCATGGTTGGCGAAGTAGTATCTTCGGTCGGTGCGACCTTAGGTTCCTTACCCTTATATACATGTCGCATGGTAGAGGTGCGTCTACTTAGACTCTTTCTTCTTCCACCCCTGCTAGCACCAGCTTGGGTCCTTGGGATGAAACTTCATTTGATTGAACTTCCCCTACTTCGGGTTGTGAGCCTGGGAGATAACCGGGGATGGGTCTGCTGCTACTGCCGGAGGTGCCACTTCACTAAGAGCAACGACTGAAGGAGCTTTTGCCTTAACAAGTCATTTTGAAGGAGTAGTTGAAGAGGCTAGAGCTTCAACAAGTCGCTTCGGAAGGAATTGCAGAAGAGTGAGCTTTCTCCTAGCTGGAGCTCGCCCAAAGGCGGAAGCTAAAGCTGGAGGAATAGCTGTTTGAGATACACCTATTGGCGAGGTACGAGCTGGAGCCGGAGCCACTTCAACAGGAGCTGGAACTGCTTGAGTTGGAGTGGAAACTAGAGCTGGTTCTACCTACGAGGTGGAGGCAAGAATTTGGACTAATTGGGAAGCAGGAATTTGATCTGCCTATGAGGTGAAATAGGAGCTGGAGCTGATGAAGAAGCAGAAGTATCTTCTTCTTCGACGGATACCTCAAAGACAAAAGGGAGCTCGAATTCTCCCCTGCTTCCTATGTCCCTATTGCAGTCAATCAATGGGGAATTATCAGGAGGAGCGAGGCCATAAGCCCGAATGAAGGCATTATCAAATTTATCACTGATGCTCGCTTCACCGGAATTTGCAAGCACCCCGAGAGCCTTTTTCTCCTGTTGTTGAGAGGAGACCTGTCCGCTTTCAGTTCTGCAAGACAAAATGTTAAAAAAAAAAAAATCAATCATAGTTCGCTAAGTATTTTTCTCTGTACCTGGACTTAAAACGAAACTGAAATTTTTGAGATCTCTGAGAGAAGGGCAAGAGACAAAAAACCAGTTGTCTTGTAAGCCCTTGCATTGGACTTGCCCTTCACATCTCCTCGGGGCAGGAGGTTCTTGTAGTCCGATTGACGAGCTGAGAGGTAGTAAATTCCGTCTCGTTTCCCATCTTTCGAGCTACTACCAGCTTTGATGCTGTAAAGATGGTTTATGATTTTTGGAGTTGGGGGAGGAAGGTCGTTTCTAAGAAAGGCCAAAGTCAACGAGGTGAGCTGCGAATATGAGTTTGGGATTAGCTAGAATGGTGCAAGCTTGACTATGTTCAGGAACTTGACCAGATAAGGAGGAACTAGAACCTGAGCCCGAGCCCAAGATGTGGGTACTGATAGCAATGTACCCACTTGGAGGATAACATGTGTGGTCATCATCAGTAGGTGACATTGCACGGCAGCCCCTAGGGATACGATATTGAAGAGCGACCCCTTCCAGCTCGACAGAATCAACTATAGAAGAATGATGCGCGAACACTTCACGAGCTTCCCTCTCCTCACGAGCACGTCGCTCCGCTTTAAGACGACGAATTATTTCAGGATCGACTCGAGCTGTAAACTTCTTTAGAACCTCCCCACTTTGGGTTGTCTCATCAACATTATGAACTCCACTTGAAGTCATCTATATAAAAAGGGTACAATCAGGTTGCATCAAGCAGATCATACATAATGTTCAAATTTTCTAAGATCTACTCTACAGATTGCTAATACAGTTGTGGAGGCTCGACCTGCGAGCTACAACAGGTACCATCCAACAGTTCGCATGCATGACAGGCCACAAACAGAAAACAGATCGCAAATAGACAAGCAACAGGATTAAATTAACAGAAACTGAAGAATCGTGATCAACAAGAAACACAGAAAATAGAGATTCAACATCAAGAACACGACGCGTTCAACCCATTTCAAACACAGAAAACAGAATACAAGTGCAACGCAACATCGATACAACAAAAATAAACCAAAAATTGAAAGCTTGAAGTTGAACAAAAACTTACCGTGAATCTTTGGTGAAGACATGAAAAACGGCGACTGAGAATGAAAAATTTAAGAAGAGCCGGTGAGAAATGCAGCAAAAGAAATTGGATGGCTGAAGAAAATGACAAGTGAAAAGGGTAATGAAGGGGCTCCACCAGTTTATATAGGTGGCCGAGCTCGAGCCCCAGCCGTCCGATCTGGAGAGTGTGTAATCGCTCTGAATCCAACGGTGCAGTACGAGTAACGGCTTTGTAATCATGCAGCCGTCAGTTGAAAGACGTGCGCATTAAATGTGCGTGGCACAAGACGTGCCAGTGCCGGTTCAGTTACTGCCCAATGGGTGCCACGTGTCACGATTGATGGGATAGAATTTGAAAAAGCGCGAAACGGTAAATTCAAGTTAGCTTTTACCAACAAGCTCGAGCTCCCAATTCGCAGAACGAACCGAGAGCTGGAGGACTGATGTTATGTGTATTTTCTGGACTCACCAAATGGGCTGGTAAAAGCCTGATAGAAGTCTAACAAATCAGCCCAATGAAGTAGCCCAGCAGAAAAGGCCTGGTTTATCAATGCTAAGCCCAGCGAGCTATACAGCTCGCACCAACGAACTCGCATCGCAGCCAGTCTATAGACCATTATACAGTTCGCTCCATGCACAGCTCGCTACTTAGCTAGGCATAGCTCAAGATCGCTCAATACATCGTATAGCTCACTCAATGATCAGTTAAATGAGAAAATCTTCCAGAAAAGACAATGACCCGATTTGATCGTGATTCTTTCATTAAAATTGGAAGTTAATTCAAATTTGAACTTAGTCAACGTGATCTCAAGATATACGAAACAATTTCTTGATTTGACTCCAACCGATTAGGAAGTGCATTCAATGTGAAATTCTTTTCCTGTTTTATTGCTACCTAAACTGTAAAGTCTCTTTTTCTCTATAAATAGAGGCTGAATTCATTGTAACAGAAATATAAGCAATATTATACTGTCACTCTACCGAATTATTGAGAGACAGTCGTGGACGTAGGCACACTTGCCGAACCACGTTAAACCATCTGTCTTCTTTGTGTTGCTTTTAGTTCTTTGTCTTGCTATTTGTTTGCGTGTTTTCTATTTTGTTTACATTGATTGCAGATATTGGGTTTTGAGCTCTCGTCGATAAGAAATTAACGTCAACAATAGGGGCGGCAATTCCACTCATAAACCCATAGATTTTCACTCGTAATAGGTAGGTTCAAATTTAATTAAATGGGTTTTTGGATGGTTGTGGATGCTAAATTTCAAACTCAAAGCGGGTTCCGCACCCGCAAAACTAAAAAGGAAAAACTGTTAATTTATATATACATAAAATTCTATCATCAATATTTGCTTATTTTAAAAAAATTAAGATGAATCAATCAAATTTATCCATTACATTCTCTCTTCTACAATAAATTTTCTCACTTATTGAATTCAAAATCAATAAATGAATTTGATTGATTTGTCTTAACTTTTTAAAGTTAGAAGATACCAATGATAGAGTTACATTTATATATATATATATATATGTTAGAAGATACCAATGATAGAATTATATATATATATATATATGTATATATAGACACACACACACACTATGCTCAAAACAATATATATAAAATGGAAACTAAACCCTAGCTGACCTAGTCTTCACTCTCTCTCAGTCTCTTCCTTTCCTTAGCCAACCGACCAACTCTCTCCTAGTTGATCAATTATGCTTTTCTCTCTTTCTTTCCTCCCTTATCTCCTTTTTTAGCTCTCTTTCCTACTTTGTTTTCATCCAGCTCTCTCAAGTTTTTATACTTCATTTTCGTCGCTATTTCTCTCTTTGTCAACTACTGCTCGCTTGCCTTTCCAATCTCTCTTCTTGTTTTGTTTTGTTCTTGTACCAATAGTCTATCTTCTTCTTCTATTTTCTACCTATCGTTTCCTCATCCTTTTAGTTCTCTCTCTGCTCTGTCTTCTATATATATATTTTATTAATTTTCTTTAAAATTTTATTGATAAAGTGATTTGCTCTATTTAGTTTCTAATGATGAGGATTTGGGTTTTTTAACTATTTAATTTATTTTTTGTGGTTTTATCAGTAATTTTTTTTCACGTTTGACTTGATGTTTGGTTACTGAGAAAATTCAAGAAAGTGATGTGATCGATGGTTGTAATTAGTTGATAGATGATTATTGTTTATATAAAATATTTTTTATTTACATGTTGAACTTATGGGTGCAAGTGTAAAATTTACTTTGGGTGCGGGTTTGAGTAAACCCATTCAAACTAAACCTATTGTCATTCCTACTTATTTGGCTGTAACAAAATATTACAATATGTTACGTCAAGTTATATATGAATTATGTCAAAGCAATGATCATCGATCATAAAGATTTTTGTGCAGTAACATATGCTTTTTTTTATGGGCTTAAAAGATGGGGGGTAGTTTGTAGGAACTTGAAAATAAATAAATCAGTTATTGGGCTATTGGGCTATGTTTAATTAGGTAACTATTTTTCCAATTAATTTTGAGAGGTTGTCTCAATGAAATTTACGACATTGCAACGATTGTATATAATAAGGTTGTCATTTTCGTTTTTTCAAGTTCCATCACTTCTTCTTGTTGTCTCATACATCAATTACTTAATAAATTTTTATCATGAAAATTTAACATTATTTGTAGAAGGAATTGCACAAAGCTCCCCTAAAGTTGCTTAAAATCGGACGGAAAAACATTTATCATTTTTATTACACAACACCCCCACTCTATTATTCAAATGTGAGGAAAGATGTGGTGGAGGATTTGGAGGTGGAGAGATTGATGAACAGAGATGGATATCGATGACGAAGACCCATAGTTCCATCATCGTAGTCGGTGATGGAGAAAAAAATCTAGAGAAGGATCTCTGAATGGTTTGTGTTGACCTTTTTATTTTTTGGTTTTTTTTTTTTCTTGAAACTATATTTTTAGTTTAGTTTTGTTTTGTTTTTAATTGTTTTTGTATTTTTTCTTTAACGGTTGAGATCTCCACCATCCAAGATGGACAATAGAGATCCATATGTTTCTTTCTTCCTTTTTTTTTTCTCTAATTTTTTTATCTTATTCATGTGTAAAATGGTTATTTAATCAAAAATTTTAGTCAATTATTAAAGTCAACGGAATTTGACTAATAGAGTGAGATGTTGTGTAATAAAATGATAAACATATTTTCGTCTGATTTTAGGCATATCTCAATGGGGTTTTGTGCAATTCCTTCTTATTTGTATCTAGGTTTTATTTATATTTGACTTGGTCTATAAAAAGATTGTTTGTAATATTTAAAAAAAAAAATTGTTTGTAATGACTTGAAAGGGTATTAAAGCTTATGATATTTATAGGAATAACATAATAGTGAAATATAATATTCCCTGTTAATTTTGAAGAATAAATAGTATTCAACATTCGTTATGAAATAATCATAAGATTCTTCATAGGCTGAATTACAAATTTTAATATGTTACGATCAGTTATTTTATTTTATTATTAATTTTTAATCTACTCTTTACATATTCACATTTTCTACTGATACATGATAGCAATTTTGGTATTACATCGATGATTGATAGTTCATTGACACCGAACTTGAAAAGAATTTATCACACTTCAATAATACAAGGCATTCGATAATACAAGGCAAACAATCAATCTATGATAGCATGAAATGGTACTACTATTACAGGTGGTCTAGAATGACAAATTCTGGATGACTTGATTTGATTCACCACTATTTTCAAATTTTATTGTCACTTTAGAAAGTTTAAATTCAAACACAGGAAGTGTTACTAACAGGGCCGGTGAACCCAAAATTTTATATTGGGGAGTTGCACTAATGTAACACTGATGCAACACCAGAAATTGAACCATCCAATTGATAATCAGATTATTTAACGTTTTTGTATTATTATTATTTTTAAGTCTCTTGTGAGGTTGATTACCACACTTACACGATTATTCCTCTGCTATCAAAAATAGACTGTTAAATTGTGAATATGTCACATGGAGCTATGCCTAAGGATTATTTCCTGAGTTGTTCAGAAGTGACGGGTTTCTTGTACTGACCTAAGATTTACTATTTAACCTTTAGTATTGAGGTTTTCAACGTGTGAGATGGGAAAAAGAGAGAGCTGAAATAAGAGAGAATGTAAATCCGTAGATGTAAGGATTACATTGATCTTCAAACCACTTAAAATCGTCTAGTTGTCTCGATGTGATAATCAGAATGTTTGACGAAACCATTGAAAACAACTTATAAATTTACATGTTATTATTGTGATGATACATAGAAAATGACACCGTTAATGAAGAACAAATTAAATTTCAATATAGTTAATGGAGAACAAATTAAACAAAAAGTCAGACATATAGAGTCCTTTTCTGGTTAGGACTTTCCTATTCACCACAAATAAAATATCCAACTTTGATTACTAATCTCAAACTAAATTCTCTTATACATAACACTTATATACTTAATTTGAGACTACATAAGAAATCGTGGATGTTACTGTAATACCCTCTCCCGAGTTTATACTGAACCCATATACAGAATGAGTTAATTTTTGCTTATAAACCAATAAAAAGGATTTTTAAAGTGTTCTAAGATGAAATTAAATTTTTATAAAGTTACCGGAAGGATCAAAAGTAAATTTAAATTATAAAAATTGAGGGATAATTGGTGAAAATAAAAGATTTTTATAAGAATGACAAAATTGTAAATAAAGTGAAAGGACAAGGGTTTGTGGGAAAAGTAAAGAATTCTCTAGAATGTGGTAAAGTTGTCATTTTAAAGAAGTTTAAGGGTGAAAAGCCAGCTTAACCCATGCCTATAAATAGGTGTGTGTGTGGTGAGAGTTTACCATGAAAAAGAGAGAGAACAAGAGAGTTGAAGAAAAATCTAGAGAGAGAGGGGGAAGCTGTTGATAGAGAAGAAGGGAGGCAGATTGCAGCTGTATCAAGCTGATCTGTTGCCATTCTTAGAGGAAATCAAGCTGCTGGAAGGTGAAAAACATATTTAGGAATCAGATCTGGTAAGAATCGCATGGTAAGAGTAAGATTTATTGTTTTAATTTAGTAAGAAATCTGTTAGGCAGTCCATGAACTGCGTCTGATATTAATGAGCTTTTGTGTATAGATCTGATGATATTAAAGTAGCAAACAAATGGGAAATGAAGGCAAGGAATTGAAAAGGTGATCTGTTAAGTGGAGTATTTGAGATATAATATTGATTTGAAATAGTTTAATTGTGGTTTAGGATGTTTAAGTGCCCGTCGCACAACTAGTTATGGTGTTGCAACCTGGTTTTGAATGACGAAGCTGATAAGATGTTGTTGAAAGTGTGTGTGTGAAATTTATCGAGGATTTGAGTGTGTTGATGTTTGTAAGGATGTGAACAACTTGGAAAGGAAGTGTTGTAAGTGAGCTCACACAAGAGCTCGTTGAGTGCGAGCTGAATAATACCTGCAACCTTTCAGCACTGGTCGAATCAGATTGAAGCGCGAGCTGGGCTAGAGCGAGCTGAGGGATGCTGTAGCCCTCTATAATGCCATTCCCATCTGGACTAAGGCTGTGCGAGCTGAGCAGAGCCTGTGAACTGGCCTGAGCTAGAAAAAGGTAGCAGCTTGTTGAAAAGTGTGAGCTAAGCGAGCTCGTTGGAATGATGGATACCCGCAAGATGGGCTGAGTTGGTCAAGGTTAAAGCTCATTGTAGGCGCAAGGTGGGACAAGCTGTAGTGCAAGCTCGCAGCTTGAGCTGGACTGATATTGTTATATTCCATAATATCTTGGCTGAGATTATAAGTTATAGAGATAATAGAAATTGAAATGTTCTGCAAGCTGAATGGAAAATTTCAATTTGTGACTAAAAATATGTAACCCGTGAGCTGACGAAGGACGCTGAAGAAGTAGTTATTGGTGAGTTGGGCAGCGAACTATGAGTGTAAAAAATGTTTTTAAATACATTTCAGTTTATTTTGCAAATCCTTACAGACTTTTATCACTTGTTCTTTTTAACTTATCAATGATTTATTTTTAGCATGCAAAGAAATTATTTAGGTATGAGATGGTATGCAAATATAATTAGCACCTTTTATGGAGAAGAATTTGAATTGAATTATAGAAAAGAAAGAGTTTTTCAAAGACTAATGGAACGACCCAAGTTTATAGATAGAGAGACCTTGTAGCTTTAGACCCGGTTGGTATACCCCGTAGTGTATGACAAGTGTTAGGAGGACTAGTCTTACTAACATCGGGGGGATCGAGTTTGTCATGTTTGTCATGTCGCCCTCTACACTTATGGGGTATTATCTCGTTATGCGATGTGCGATGGTAGTTCAGTCACGCAGTAGCGGGATGTCTTTGTAACTTGTCACAGTGTGCGACGCTAGCTTTACACCACGTGACCCCTCATATTGAACAGACTTGGTCTTCCCGCTCATGTGGTTGTAGCTTCCTTTGGGTTCCCCATTAATACAGTTTTAGAAAGAAAAGCATACCATTGAAGCAAACTTTTAGAAGGAAAATGTTTTAAAAAAATTTTAGAAATCCATAAAATATTTTAGTGCTTTATGAAAACTTTTACAACTTTAAAGAGATTTTTATAAAACCCAAATTTTTAGAAATAAATCGTTTTAAAAAAAAAAAATTCAAAAATGTTTTTCGGGAGGTATACTTTAGAAAAGATAAATTTAAATAGAAATTCTTACGCACTCACTGAGCTTTATAGCTTATAATATTTTGGTTTTATGTTAGAAAACTTCCCATGTGTAAAAGCAAAAGATCAGGTTACCAGTTCGCCGCGTTTAGACTAGGTGGGCCAGACTTCCAATGATGCTTCTTAGTTTCTTTCTAAATGTTATGATTTAAATGTTAATCATGTAATTGTGCATATTTTGATTTTGGACACGGTTTGTAGAACTTTTATGCCGAGATAATGTATGCATATTTCAAATATTTGAATATTTATGATAATACTTTTAAATTACATATTTTTGGATAATCTTGAAATAAGATTTTAAAGTATATGACATTTTATATTTAGTAAAGTTATTTATAATTACGGGTTCACTCCACGACATCCTTTTGAGTCATATTAGTTAGACATCAGAAGAGTCTCGTGGGGTGTCCGGCAAGACCGCTGGGTTCAATAGAGGGAATTCGGGTCGGGTCCTGTCAGTTTGGTATAAGGGGCCTGAGTTTTAGAAAATTTTGAGTAAAAAATATTTTGAACATTCGTTTTCAGCTGAAATTTTCAGAAAACTTACCTAAAGATTTGATATCATGATTTTAACCTCCATTTCATGCATTTTATAATTGGATTTCATAGAATCATGTGTCCACGAGGTCACCCATCTATTAGGAGAGTGGCTGCTCAGGTACCCATACTAGAGGGAGGACACATTGACGAGTTTGTCAATGTGCCTGTAGATCAAAATCAAGTAGGACCTTCGCAACCTGTAGAGCTAGCAGTTGAGAATATGAATATAGAGCAGTTGGGTCAAGTTTTGGCAGCAGCATTTCATCAGTCGCGAGAATCAGAGGTTTCCATCGAACGTGCTCGGAAATTAGGCACTAAGCCTTACGATGGGACCGACGATCCAAAGCGCGCCTTATCATGGTTAGAGACTAACGAAGAGATTTTTCAAGTCAAGGGTTGCTCAGAAGACCAGATAATGGTATTCTCCACTTTCTTACTGAAAGATAGAACTAAAGACTAGTGGAAAGCCATTCAGAGGCGAAACATAGCTGGAGTGTCTTGGGTGCTATTCAAGCAAGAGTTCATGGATAAATTTTATCCGAAGAGTTACCAGAATGCAAGGATTGAAGAATTCTTCAAGTTAGAATAGGGTAATTCGTCAGTGGCCTACTACGAAAAGAGATTTTTCGAACTGGTTCGCGTAGTGCCTTTCATAGCGAACGACGAAGAACAGAAGGCCAAACAATTTATAGTAGGCTTGAATTCAAAGATTCAAGCTTATATAGCTTCAGCCGTCTATACGCAGTACAGAGAGCTAGTGGAAGTAGCCATTAGAGTAGAAAGAAGTATCGAAGCTATACTGAAGCCAAAGAAGATGACTTTGGAATGCGGTTGGTTGAGCAACTTCTTCGGAGGACCTAGCAAGTTCACAAAAAGTGGAAAGAGCTCAACTGGATCGGGTAGTCAGAGATCGAGCTAGTGTCCAATCTAGTCAAGGCTCCGTTAAGCAATTAGTAGGCTCCAGAAGTAACGACGACAGCTGGAAAAGCTGGCCTGTGTGCAAGAACTGTGAAAGGACACATCCGGGCAAGTGTTTTAGAGGTAGCATTAGATGTTATAGATATGGGCAGGAAGGCCACTTTATGAAAGACTACTCGAATGTAGCTTTTGCCACCAAATTGGAGATTAGACCCGCAGCACCAGAGCAGACTAGTGGAGGCCGGGGATTAGATCAAATGGGCTCCCAAGCTAGAGGAACCACTAGTTCTGGCCAGCCTAGTAGAGTATCAAGTAGAGGTGTACCATCTAGAGGTCAACTAAGTATACCTCACACTTAGGCCAGAGTGTTCGCAGTATCGCAGTAGGAGGCAAACACTACCCCTGAAGTCGTGATAGGTATAATTTCAGTTTTTGATCGTGATGCTTATGTGCTGATAGACCTTGGGGCTACCCATTCCTTCGTGTTTAGGAATTTGGCTAAGACTATTGATATCGAGCTCGAACCTCTAGATTGTAGTATAATAGTATCCCTATTTATAGGGGATTCTCTTTGGGCGAAGCGAGTATTCAAGGTGGTATAGTAGCCATTGAGGGTAGAGAATTCCCACTGAACCTTATTATATTGGACATCAATGACTTTGATGTCATATTAGGAATGGATTGGTTGTCTATACATTATGCTTGGGTGGATTGCTTTCGAAAAGAAGTTAGATTTCCCAAAGCAGAAGAGCCAAACGTTATTTTTCGTGGAATATGAAAATTGCTTCCTTCTAGTATCATATCAGCAATGGAGGCTAGCAAGATGCTTAAAAAGTCATGTCAAGGATATCTAGCCTATACAGTGGAGGAGCAGTATGATGGAGCAAGATTAGAGGATATCCTAGTGGTTCAAGACTTTCCAGATGTGTTCCCGAAAGATCTGCCAAGTCTACCTCCAGATCAGGAAATGGAATTCGAGATAGATTTGATTCCAGGAACTAAGCTGATCTCCATCGCGCCGTACAAAATGGCTCCAGTAGAGTTGAGACAGTTAAATGTTCAGATGGAAGAATTGCTAGATAAAGGGTTTGTACAATCTAGCCATTCTCTTTGGGGGGCTCCAGTACTATTCGTTAAGAAGAAATATGGGAGCTTGAGATTATGTATTGATTATCGGTAGCTAAACAAGGTGACGATATGGAACCAATATCCACTCCTAAGGATTGATGATTTATTCGATCAACTACAGGGATCTATAGTATATTTAAAGATCAATCTAAGGTCAGGTTATCATCAGCTGAAGATTCGCGCAGAAGACGTTCCAAAGATTGCCTTCAGGACCAGATATGGGCATTACAAGTTTCTAGTCATGCCATTCGGATTTACTAATGCCCCAGCAGCTTTTATGAACTTGATGAATAGGATATTTAGGCCGTATTTGGATAAGTTTATGATAGTATTCATCGATGATATCTTGGTGTATTCAGGCAGCTATAAGAAGCATGAAAAACATCTATGGATCGTATTATAGATCCTATAAGAGCACCTGTTGTATGTAAAGTTTAGCAAGTGCCAATTCTGGCTAAATAATGTTGCTTTTCTAGGTCATGTCATATCGGCTAAAGGAATCAACGTGGAACCTCAGAAGATAGAAGCCATAATGAGTTGGAGACTGCCTATTAACGTTATGGAGGTTTGGAGTTTCCTCGGTCTGGCAAGTTACTACAAAAAATTCGTAAAGGGGTTTTCCAAGATAGCAGCCTCACTAACCTGATTGATAAGAAAAGAGGAAAGATTTGAATGGTCAGATGCCTGCCAGTAGAGTTTCGATGAGCTGAAAAGAAGATTGACATCAGCTTTAGTGTTAACTTTACCAACAGGGGAAGATGGATTTACCATATTCTGTGATGCCTCAAAGCAGGGTTTAAGGTATATTCTGATGCAGAATGGTAGAGTTGTAGCATATGCTTCCAGACAGTTAAAGAAGCATGAGCAGAGCTACCTTACCCATGATCTAGAGCTCACAGTAGTAGTATTTGCACTACGAATTTGGAGGCATTACCTTTATGGCATCCCTTATCAGATCTTTACAGATCATAAGAGTTTACAATATCTGTTCACTCAGAAAGAGTTAAATATGAGACACATGAGGTGGTTAGAGTTAATTAAGGATTATAATTGTACGATAAAATACCATCCCAAAAAAGCTAATGTAATGGTAGATGCTTTAAACAGGCAACTTATGAGTTCCCTAGCTCATTTAAGGACGGTATATCTTCCACTTTTGGTGGAATTAAGGTCGCTGGGAGTCTGGTTAGGCGTGGCAGACTCAGGGGTTTATTAGCTGCTTTCTATGTTCGTCCCATTTTGGTTAATCAGATAAGGGAACAGTAATGGCAAGATCCCTAGTTGGTAAAGTTAAGGTGAGAAATTGAAGAAGGACACCGAACATATTTCATAATCAGGGAAGACGGTACAATATGATGGGTCAACATCTATGCGTACCGAACATTAGCGATCTAAAAAGAGAGATCATAGAAGAAGCTCATTCTTCAGTATATGCCATGTATCTGAGCAGCACGAAGATGTAACGCACCCTAAAGGAACATTATTAGTGGAAATGGATGAAGAAAGAAATCACAGAGTTCGTATCCCGGTGCTTCACCTGTCAACAAGTCAAGGCAGAGCACCAGAAACCGACAGGACTACTACAGCTGCTCAATATTCCAGAATGGAAGTGGGCGAATATTACCATGGACTTTTTCATAAGGCTCCTGTACAATCAAAGGGGGCATGACGCCAAATGTGTGATAGTAGATAATTAACAAAGTCCGCATATTTCTTCCTGATCAAGAGTGACTACCCCCTAAGTAGGTTAACGCAGCTCTACATAGATAAGATAGTCAAACTCCATGGTATACCGGTTTCTCTTGTGTCAGATCGCGATCCCAAATTTACTTTCAAGTTTTGGCTTAGCGTACAAAAAGCCTTAGGAACTCGACTGGATTTCAGCACGGCCTGTCATCCCTAGATGGACGGCCAATCAGAGAGAACAATCCAGACACTTGAGGATATGCTCAGAGCATGTGTCTTAGAGTTTAAGAGGAGTTAGGATATGCACCTACCACTTGTGGAGTTCGCATATAATAATAGTTATCAAGCCAGCATAGGTATGGCCCCGTATGAAGCCCTTTATAAAAGAAAGTGTAGAACTCCAGTATGTTGGTACGAGGTAGGTGAGAGGAAACTAATAGGTCCCGAGCTTATCCAAATGACTACGAACAAAATTAAAATCATTAAGGACAAGCTTAAAATAGCAAGTGATAGACAGAAGAGCTATGCGGACAATTGTCGTTGGGACCTCGAGTTTGAAGTTAGTGATAGGATATTCCTTAAGATATCTCCTCGGAAAGACGTGCTCAGATTTGAAAAACGTGGTAAATTGAGTCTGCACCATATCGAACGATATGAGATCGTGAAAAGAGTGGGACCTGTGGCATACAAGTTGGCGCTGCCACCGCAGTTGAGTAAAATTCACAATGTATTTCATGTGTCCATGTTCTGCAAGTATGTTCCAGATTCCTCCTACATACTTAGAGAGCAACCGGTGGAGTTAAGAAGGAATCTAACTTATGAAGAAGAACCGGTGCAGATTTTAGACCGCAAAGAGTAGGTTATATGAAATAAAGTTATCTTTTTACTAAAAGTATTGTGGAGGAATCATAAGGTAGAAGAGACTACTAGGAGCATGAAGATCAGATCTATCAGAGATACTCCCATCTTTTTTCCTATAATATGTAAATTTTAGGGATGAAATTTTTATAAGGGGAGAAGAAATTGTAATACTCTCTCCCAAGTTTATACTGAATCCATGTACAGAATGAGATAATTTTAGCTTATAAAACAATAAAAAGGATTTTTAAAGTGTTCTAAGACAAAATTAAATTTTTATAGAGTCACTGGAAGGATCAAAAATAAATTTAAATTATAAAAGTTTAGGGACAATTGGTGAAAATAAAATATTTTTATAAGAACGACAAAATCATAAATAAAGTGAAAGGATAAGGGCATGTAGGAAAAGTAAAAAATTCTCTAGGATGTAGCAAAGTCGTAATTTTAAGGAAGTTTAAAGGTGAAAAGCGAGCTTGACCCACGCTTATAATAGGTGTGTGTGTGTGTGGTGAGAGTTTACCATGAAAAAGAGAGAGAACGAGAGAGTTAAAGAAAAATCTATAGAGTGAGAGAGAGGGAAGTTGTCGATAGAGAAGAAAGGAGGCAGATTGCAGCTGCATCAAGCTGATCTACTACCATTCTAGAAGGAAATCAAGTTGCTGGAAGATGAAGAACAAATTTAGGAATCAGATCTAATAAGAATCACGTGGTAAGAGTAAGATTTATGGTCTTAGTTTAGTAAGAAATCTATTAGGCAGTCTATGAACTGCGTCTGATATTAACAAGATTTTATGCATAGATCTGGTGATATTGAAGCAACAAACAAATGGGAAATCAAGGCAAGGAATTGAAGAGGAGATTTGGTAAGTGGAGTATTTGAGATATAATATCGATCTGAAGTAGTTTAATTATGGTTTAGGATGTTTAAGTGCCCGTTGCACAACCAGTTGTGGTGTTACGACTTGGTTTTGAATGATGAAGTTGATAAGATGTTATTGAAAGTGTGTGTGTGAAATTTATCGAGGATTTAAGTGTGTTGATGTTTGTAAGGATGTGAAAAACCTAGAAAGGAAGTGTTGTAAGTGAGCTCGCGCGAGAGCTCGTTGAGTGCGAGCTGAATAATACTTGTAGCCCTTCAGTGCTGGTCGAATTGGACTGAAGCACGACCTGGGCTAGAGCAAGCTAAGGGATGCTGCAGCCCTCTATAATGCCATTCTGAGCTGGACTAAGGCTATGCGAGCTAAGCAGAGCCTGTGAACCGGGCTGAGTTAGAAAAAGGTAGCAGCTCGCTGAAAAAGGTGAGTTGAGCGAGCTCGTTGGAATGGTGGATGCTCACAAGATGGGCTGAGTTGGTCAAAGTAGAAGCTCATTGTAGGCGCAAGCTGGGACGAGCTAGAGTGCGAGCTCGCAGCTCGAGCTGGACTAACAATGTTGCAGTTCGTAGCATCTTGGTTGAGATTATAAGTTATAAAGATAATAGAAATTGAAATGTTCTGCGAGCTGAATGGAGAATTTCAATTTGTGATTAAAAATAGGTGACCAACGAGCTTTTTATTTAAAAACATTTTTCACACCCACAGTTTATTGCTCAGCTCACCAACAGTTGCACTGGAGGTGCAACTGTTGGTGAGCTAAGCAACGAATTGTAAGTGTGAAAAATGTTTTTAAATACCTTTAAGTTTATTTTGCAAATCCTTATAGACTTTTATCACTTGTTTTTTTTTTAGCTTATCAATGATTTCTTTTTAGCATGCAAAGAAATTGTTTATGTATGAGATAGTATGCAAATATTATTAGCACCTTTTAGGAAAAAGAATTTGATTTGAATTATAGAAAATAAGGAGTTTTTCAAAGACTAGTGGAACGACCCAAGTTTATAGATAGAGAGACCTTGTAGTTTTAGACCCAATCGGTATACCCCGCAGTGTATGGTAAGTGTTGGGAGGGCTAGTCCTGCTAACATCGGGGGGATCGAGTCTATCATGTCTGTCATGTCACCCTCTACACTTGTGGGATATTATCTCGTTATGTAATGTGCGATGATAGTTCCGCCATGCAGTGGTGGGATGTCTTTGTAGCTTGTCATAGTGTGCGATGCTAGTTTTATGCCACGTGACCCCCCACACTGAGCGAACCTGGTCTACCCGCTCATGTGGTTGTAGCTTCCCTTGGATTCCCCAATAGTTGCAGTTTTAGAAAGAAAAACATACCATTAAAGCAAACTTTTGAAGGAAAATGTTTTAAAAAGATTTTAGAAAGCCATAAAATATTTTAGTACTTTATGAAAACTTTTAGAACTTTAAAGAGATTTTTATAAAACCCAAATTTTTAGAAATAAATCGTTTTAAAGAAAAAAGTTTTCAAAAATGTTTTTCGGGAGGTATACTTTAGAAAAGATAAATTTAAATAGAAACTCTTACGCAGTCACTGAGTTTTATAGCTCATAACATTTTGGTTTTATATTACAAAAACCTCTCAGGTGTATAAGCAAAAGATCAAGGGGTCAGACTTTCGACGATGCTGTTTAGTTTCTTTATAAATGTTATGATTTAAATGTTAATCATGTAATTGCACATATTTTGATTTTGGACACGGTTTGTAGAACTTTTATGCCGAGATGATGCATGCATATTTCAAATACTTAAATATTTATGATAATACTTTTAATTACATATTTCTGGATAATCTTGAAATAAGATTTTAAAGTATATGACATTTTATGTTTAGTAAAGTTATTTATAATTACGCGTTCGCTCCACGATATCCTTTTGAGTCATATTAATTAGACATCAGAAGGGTCTCATGGGGTGCCCGGTAGGACTGCTAGGTTCAATAGAGGGAATCCGGGTCGGGTCCTATCAGTTACATGATATTTGTATGAAGTAAAACATTTCATAAATGTACATAAATTGAATAAATATATTTTATTTATTATTTATTTTAAATGTTTACTAATTACAAGTTTTTAGGGTACAAACCCTAACATCACCACCATGAACTAGGTTCAAAGACCCGGATCGAACCCATATGACAATCTAGTGTTCAAAACTAGATCGTCATCTAGTGCAATCTGATGGGTGCCATCTAGTGAGTCTGATGCTTGCGATCTAGTGATGGGTGTTTGGTTTTGAAAGTGGTAAGTGTGTCAGGTTTTAATGGTGGTTTTGATAGTGGTAGGTGTTTGAAGGTGGTGGGTGTGTTTGGTTTTGATGGTGGTAAGTTTTTGCGAGCTGGTGTGAACTAGATCATGCTGATGTAGTGATGAACTAGATCACTATGATTTGGTGATGACTAGATCATTGCCAATTTGGTTAAGTTTTTTTAAAAAGAAAGTTAATTGTTTATTTAATTATAAAATTTTATTTTAATGTTTCTTTTTTTTT
The DNA here is from genome assembly GCA_019925255.1 of Litchi chinensis. NCBI lineage: Eukaryota > Viridiplantae > Streptophyta > Magnoliopsida > Sapindales > Sapindaceae > Litchi > Litchi chinensis. The sequence goes on along the minus strand of CM034462.1, from coordinate 34,375,618 downwards.
AATTTTAATGTTGACCATACATGTGTCATCATCCCAGCTCTGTTCACAAAAAGATCATAATACCCTTCTTGCCCAAATTTACCATCCCTTTTGACCTCTAGTTGGCTGACAAAAAGGAATTTTTTGAAGTGTTTTCAAAACGTGAGGGAAATGAAGTTGTTTCTAAAAGACATTTAAAATCTTGATATTTTCCAATACTTCAAGGATGAAAAAAAGTTTCACCTTAAAACAAATTAATTTGAAAGAATATATAATATTTAAGAAAGAAATAATATTTTTGGTAACTATTAAATATTCTGAGAAAAGATATAATAATATATACAAACTCAATTAATCAAGTACTAGTATTATTCAACTCTTAATCAGTGATTACTTTAGTGGTTACTGTAATTAGTCATAAGTAGTTAATTGTCTTGAGGTAATTAGTACATCTTCCTTCTCTAGATCTACCACCCTAGCAAGACACAATTTTATTAATTTTGTTGCGCAAGATACAATTTTGTTATAAAAAACTGTGGTTGAATTTATAATATAATATAATTTTCTTTTTAATAAAAGCCAAGACACCTTACCAAAGAATTTGAAAATTTGAACTCCTCTTTATATATATATAGAGAGAGAGAGAGACATCAAACATATAATTTTTCGATATTATCAAATTGAATGAGTATTCTTTATCACAAATCACATTGAGTGGTGATTATACAAAGTATATATTAATTATTATATGAACTAAATATCTTTTGGAGATCCCATTTTTTATTTTACATAGGACTATTTGTCGAAATAATTTGATCTAATATTTATGTTGAATAATTTAAATCAGTTAATTGATGATATGGATTTTTGACATTTTTAAAACTACAAAAATTTTATAGGATAAATTGACCTCAATAATAGGCTCTTTACATTGATACATGTCAATAAAATTGTGTGTTCATCACCGTCCTTTAAATCTTGAAACAATATTAATTTATATATATACAACTTTTTTTTGTCTTGGATTAAAACACAAAAATTTCATATTGAAAGTGTTCATTCTTTCATTATTTTTTCTTTTCTTAAACAAAAAAAAAAAAGAAAAAGAAAAATTATCTCAAGATTTTTATGCCATTGATATCCATCAAATATTGGATTGAATAATGTCAACCAATAATTGAATAAAGCAAATTTAATTGAGTCCTATTAATTAAGTATGGGCTTAAACTTCATATCTATTATTTATTTATTTATTATTATTATTATTATTTAACTTGAGAGAGGGAGATTTGATGCTGAGACCTTATCTTCGTTGAGAGATGTGAATGCGTGATTATTAACCAAGCTATGCACCACGACTTTATACACATCCATTATTGGTTAAACAATTATTCAAATTACATATTGTCCATAATGTAACATGTATGTGAAGATAATAACATTTATCTTGTTTAGTAACTGTTGTACTTAAAATTTTAGCCATCAAGTAAGGATCAACAATAGTATATTTATACTCTATCTTCTCAAATGTTTTATTACATAAATTGATATAAATCTTGATTATGTGCTGCATTATTATTAAATATTTAATTAATAGAATATGGGTTTTGAGATTGTTAAGCACTCCAAATTTGGTCCCCATGTCCAATCAATTAAAGAAAATGAAAGGAAAAAAAGAACGGCTTTGAGTTTGGACTTATTTAATCTCAACCAAATTAAGATTTTTGAGAGAATGTATAATAATTATGCTACTTCTCTTCAAATTTCATTAACCACCAATTAATACATGATAGAAAAATACTTGGATACAGTGGACACAGATATTTTAATGTAAAGAAGTAAAATTATATATATGCATATATATATATGTATATATATATATATATATATATGTAAAAGTAGAAGAGAAAAAGTATAAAAAGTTGATAAATTTTATCCCTAAATATTTATGAAGCTTATCATATGTCAACCAAATTTTAAAATATCAATAAAAATATATATATATATTTAAAATTAACTAGAAGAGAAAAAGTATAAAAGGTTGATAAATTTTATCCATAAATATTTATGAAGCTTACCTATGTCAACCAACCTTTAAAATATCAATAAAAATTAGATCAGTACGATGTAAAATCTATAGAGTGTAAAAAGCCAACTATTCTAGAATTTAGGCCAATGCCTAGGTATACAATCTTCCATTCATAAAAAAAGAGTGACAGGGTTTGATTCACTTTTCTTATCTTAACGTGGATAATTTTTTCATATTTACCTCTTTCACTTTTTGAAAGTAATGATTCGGACCGTGTTTTAGAGTCCGATTTCAATTGATTCCGATAACATTTCGATCTAAAATCAGGAAGTAAAAATAAAATAAAAATAAAAAATAAAAAATAAAAAAGAAGAAGGCGAGAAAGGAAGAAAGATAATACACCCTATCAGTCAACCCACTACCTAGATTCGCTGACTTTAGTCTGGTGGCCCGCGTCAAAACTTCCTAGTTGCTTCTCCGTTAAAAAGCAGAATCTTAAACAGTTGGCATGTATATGTTCCCACTATGATCTCTGAGTTGGCCTGACATCATCCTGTATAATTGAACCATATCATACTCTTTTTTTTTTTTCACTTTTTTTTTTATATAAATTTAAAGTTAAGTAATGTTAGATTCCCCAGACCATTTATCTAAATTTATTTAAGTTATTAAGGTTCTATTAATTATTACATTATCTTATAATTTATAAGATCGTGGTAACTCATACACCATATCATTTAAGTATAAAATTAAATAAAATATTTAAAAAGTCTATCATTATTTTTTAAAATTTGTGAGTAAAAGGATACTACATCAAACCAAAACCTCAAAACATAACAACTTTCCTCTCCTGGTGCTTTGTTTTTTGAAAACGTAAACAAATATTTTCATCTTAAAAGATTGACTCTCTTGTAACCTTTTTAAATGATGAACCTCATCGAAAGGTGGTCTTCAAAGCATCAACCGTCCTCTTATTCCCCTTTAGAAACTCTTCCAAAAGCAATTCCACCTTGACTTGGAGAAGAGTCAGGAAAGAGAGCTCTTACACGTAAACACACCTTACATTCCATCCAGGTTGTTCTACTACTCTGATGAGCAGATGATGCCAGCACCTATGCCACCTCTTCAAGGCTATCTCAACCTCCAATCTCGCATGCAGAGAAAGCATGGTCAGTAGGTCACTGCTTTAATGCACAATACAAACAACCGTTATGATTCAGAAGTTGATACTACTCTTTATGTATAAAAGGAATCTACAATATTGAGTGGAGTAACTTGTTTTTAATAGCATTGTTATGATTATATATCCTCATCATATTCAGCTATTAAATAGGCACTTAAAGGTATTATTTCTTTATTCGCTTTGAGGGTGCATCACCATCATAATTTGTAACACCTGAGTGATCACCATGATCAGTAATGCTCCATTTCCAAATATATTAGCAACCAAGCAATATTTACTTCGACTCTAACTTGGAATCATCATTTTTAATACATTTAAATAAAAAAGCACTAACCTTTGTAGCATTTCCTTCTAATCTTTGCATATCGAAGACAGGAAACCGTGGATGTCAATGCATAATAATATAAAGCTAATCAAGATTTAGCGTTAATTAAACCCTATAATGAGTGTTCAGAGTATTTGAATACTATTGTTAGCACTTTTTTATAAGCTCAAATTTTAGTTTGGAGGGGTCATTTATTATAAAGACAAGTTTGAGGGGGTTCAAAGTGCAAAATTTTCAAAATTTGAAAATAAATTCATACTTCTCTTAAAAAGAACTTTAAGAAAAAAAAAATTGAGGAAAGAAGATTCATCCGGCCTCTCCCTCAGTACTCACATGATTATATTTGAAATTATTAAATATTTATACTTGAGCTCAAGTCACATGATAAATGTGTTAGTCTTGAATGTAATGGGATGTTAATTGATGATATGGATTTTTGAAATAATATGATCTAATATTTATGTTGAATAGTTTAAATCAGTTAATTGATGATATGGATTTTTGACCATTTTTTAAACTAAAAGAATTTTAAAGGATAAATTGACCCAATAATAAGCTCTTTACATCTATCCCAATAAAATTTTGTGTTCATCACCCTCCTTCAAATCTTTAAACAATATTAATTTTTTTAAAAAAATGTAACTTTTTTGTCTTGAATTAAAACACAGATATTTCATATTGAAAGTGCTATTTCTTTTGTTGTTTTTTCTTTTCTTAAAAGAAAATGAGAAACTATCCCAACATTTTTATGTTGTTGATATCCATCAAATATTGGATTGAATAATGTCAACCGGTAATTGAATAAAGCAAATTCAGTTGAGTCCTATTAAATAAGTATCGATTTAAACTTTATATCCATTTTTTCTTTTTATAATTTGAGAGAGGGGGATTTGATGTTAAGACCTTATCTTTACTGAGAGATGTGAATATGTGATTATCAATCCAGCTATACTCGATAACTTTATATCCATTATTGTTTAAATAATTGCGTACCTTTTTATATTTATGATAATATTCGAATAACATATATCTTGTCCATAAGGTAACAAGTATGTGAAGATGGTAACATTTGATCTTGTTAGTAACTGTTATATTTAAAAGTTTAAGCTATTAAGTAATTATTAAAAATATTGTATATATATACTCTTAATATATCTTCTCAAATTTTTTTATCACATAAATTGATACAAGTCTTCATTGTGCTCTACATTATTATTAAATATTTAATTAACAGAATGTGAGTTTTGAGTAATTGAATTTGGGATCGTTAAGTATTCCAGATTTGGTCGTCGTGTCCGATGAAGTAAGAACACATAATAATGAAAGGAAAAAAAGAATGGCTTTGAGTTTGGACTAATTTAACTTCAACCAAATTTAGATTTTTGAGAGAATGTATAATAATTAATATGCTACTTCTCTTCAAATTTCATTAACCAACCAATTAATACATGATAGAAAAAGACTAGCTTGGATCCAGTGCATACTGATATTTTAATGTAAAGAAGTAAAATTAAAAAAAAAAAAAATTGTATTTAAAAGTGGGAAAGAAAAAGAATAGAAAGTTGATAAATTTTATTCATAAATATTTATGAAGCTTACCACATGCCAACAAACTTTCAAAATATAGTAAAAATTAGAACAGTACTACATAGAAATCTATACAGAGTGTAAACAGCCAACTATTCTACAGGTTAGGCCAATGCCTTGTTATACAATCTTCCATTCATAAAAGAAGACTACATCCAATCAACCAACCCCAACTTTCTAAATTCACTGCATTTGGTATAGTAGCCCACATCAAAACGTCCTAGTTGCTTCTCTATAAACAAAAAGCAGATTCTTAGAAAGTTGGCAAGCACTAATAAGACATGTTTCCACTATGATCAATAATTAAGTTGGCATGACATCATTTTTATGACATCATTCTATTGAATTGAACAATATTATACTATTTTTCTTTCACTTTTTTTTCCCCTGCATATAAATTTAAAATTTGGGAGTAAAAGGGTGCATAATTACTATATATTTTATCAATATTTTTATTTTATTTAAAAATCATTCAATATAATTTTATTGAACAAATAAAAACTTTTTGATTAAATTAAAATATTATTTAATTAATCCGTTCTAATTCAATGATTTACCAAACAAAGTATTGCATGCATTGTAAACATTTAATCCAATACGGCAGACCAAATGAAACGAAAATGAAACGATGGTAGTTGATCTTAGCATATATGTGGATAGACAAATGCAAAAGTACAGAGATTTGAAGATAGATGAGAAGAAGGGGAACAAAGAATGAGAGGGCAATAGATGATGTATAGGGTTGTTTGTAATTATGAGTTATGAATTGAAAATAAAATTTTCAAGTGATCTAAAAACAAACTTTTCGTTTAGGATTAACAACAAATTCACATTGCTGTTGAGAATTATTCCACTATTATTTACTAAAATATAAAAATGTCCTCATAATATTAGCTAGAATATTCTATACATTATATATCTAACGAAATAAAAACTTAATAAATTTGTTCAACTTTAATTTTCACTACAACAAAATAGGTCAACTATATCGGTATAGTTGACTATCAATACCAGGTGGAGCATCTGGTATAAATAGAGCCGATATAGTTGCTGATAGTATCCATATATACTAGACACCAACTTGCTATGGATATGGGTAACCATATCGAGCTATACTCGGTATGGATACACATATCAAAACACAGGTCAACCCCATGTATATATGCTTATCCATACCAGGTATGAGCCCGATATGGATAACAGTATTTATACCTGATGACCTGGTATGGATCCCATTTTCATATTAAAAAATACATATACAATTTTTTTTTTGTGGAGAAAATATATATAATTTGATAATAAAATAAAAATAATATTACAACATGCATTAAAAAACCTATTTATATATAATCACTTGAAAATGTTATTAACAATATAAATATAATCACTTGGGACCCTTGTCTTTCTTTCTTGTCATCATTCGATCCACTTGAAGACGGATCACTAGATGTACCTTTGGCCGATATCTAAAAATGTTATGGAAATAACATATATTAGTAGGAAACACATGGGTAACAAACTTAATATGTAAAACAAAATATATAAACTCGATTAATTTTACAAAAATTTTGATAGAGTTTTCCCTATTTTTTGAATTTCCCAAAAATTTAATTCACCTGCAAACTAGAGTAATTTCACAACAAATCCAACAAAAAAAGAGATTCTGTCTCTCCGCAAATATATATGCAAACAATATATATATATATATATATATTGAAAAAGTTAAAAACAATATCCATACACACACATAGCAAAAAATATGAAAATATGAATTCTTCCTTTGAAAGGTCTACATCTCAATATACAAATACATTGCTAATGTTGTATTAAAATTGGTCCCTCATTAGTAGCGAAATGATCACACACATATATATATATACACACACGGTACCAACTTTCATAACATGATGGCATACAACTAGCAATGTCAAACAAAATTTAAAACCAAATCAAACTCAATCATCACAATTAAAATTCAACAACTACAACAACAATCTATATTTTCATCAAATTCAACAACAAACAATCTCATATCACAATCAACTACTCTTATAATTCAACAATTTCAATAAGGAGGATAATTCAATAAGCATGAGTGGGCCTTATAATTGATTTTTGTTGTCTATTTTTAAATCCAATTTATCTATCTTTTTTAAATATTAAGTTTAATCTCCATGTATGATTTGACCTTTTTTTTTTTAAATCTATTTGTCCCCTCGACTGACTCTAAAAGATATTAACCGCAGCTAATAGATCTATATATCCACTTCTTGTAATTTCCCTGTTTGTTTGTATTCTATATCTAATATTGTGGCTCTCAAATATAGATTCACTTCTTGTTTTTGTCTCTTAAAGAGAAGACATGAATATTGTTAACAGAATTGATGGCAGCTATTGTACCTTTAACCCACAAGACACAGAAAATATGCCCTCCAATGTCCACATGCAGACATCTAGTCCTATATAACTAACTTACCTATTTTCGCATGAAAGATCACTATATGAATATTATAATAAATAATACATATAAATTCTAGACAACAAAACCCAACTAAGTCAAGACAAACCTTACATTGATGGCCTCCAATGTAGCACGGTCTTCTGTCTCATACTTCAACAAAGCACAACCTCCCCATTAAAAAACAAATAGCATAATAAACAATAAGCTTGATTTTTCAACAATAAGCTTATATTGCAAACTAACAACAATAAATGTTGATAGATTAAAAGATGAAGATTAAAAAATAAAAATCTTCTAACAATCAATTTCTCGAACACCTTATGTGCAACTAAAACACAAACTTAGCTTCAGTTTTACATATATACATAAGCATTTCGGCCTAAGTCAAATTTCAGGTCTCACGTATGGAAACATTTTATCTTATTGTCACCATCTTTTAATTTTCACAAGATTCAAAAAAACTGTAAAAGGTATTTGAGAAAAGTTACCTATAATATTTCAAACACAAATCACAATTATGGTCTCAAAATTGCATATACAAATTAAAGACAAAAGCAAAGCCAAGGTTCCACATCACAAAACAGAAAAACATATCAAGATAACAACAAAACTTGAAAGTCAACCAAGTTGAGGAATTTAAAATATTAAAAAAAATGTAACTAAATTAGAGAATCATAATTGAATTGTAGTGCAAAAATAGCCAAAGTGACAAGACGAGAGCAATTGAGAATCGCATACAAGCCTTAGAACCAACCACCTCAAATGACAATTTAAACAGCTCAACTATCAACCAACCATATAACTAAACATACACACAATTAAATATTTAAAAAGAAAAAAGAAATCAGATAGTGAGAAAAGAATAGTGAATTGTAGTAACCAAACAAAAAAAGGAGTAAAAAAGGAGATCTATTTATGTGACAAACAAAATTTGAATGACATTATAATTCTGAAAACTGACAGAAAACCTTCTCTAATAAGTTAAAACAAAGCAGCAAGAGCACTACACAGACAATCAAAGGGTTTAGAATTAAAGTATTATACATTTCAAATTCCTTCTTCACTTCCTTCTTCACTGCTTATGGCAGTGGAAGAGCTAGTGAACTGTACATAACTTATAGAGCCTTTAAAAAACAAAATTAGTACATAATAGTTTTAGCAACTATCCTTTATCACACATGTAACCATGAAATTAGTCGACAAACAAACAATGCAAATAATCCTCCTATTTCCATTAACTTAGAATCATTTATGTATCAATGCAATTCAATTGTCAAACTATGACATAAAAAAATATTCAAACAGTTAATAAATAATGGATACCTACAAAGAAGATGATTGGGTTGGTCTTCTATTTTGCATTACATAGATATCAGCAAATAGTTCATGAACGAAGTCAAACCAAAATTTGAAGCAAAGAAAGCAATCAATTAAATAAGCTAAATGAATAACACCTCTTAACAGTGAGAGGGCCAAGCAGTGAAAGTAATAAAGGCGAACCATGATACACTGAACCTGCAAAACAATCTCAACATCATTCAATTCTCAAATCACATCAAAACAATTCACACAATCAAAATAAATAACAAAATAAAGATAATAATAATAATAATAATAAATCTTCTGACAATCAGTCTCTTATATATATATGGGCTACATGTAAGAATTATTATTATTCTAAATACATAAATTTGACAACATTAAGGATGAAGCAACAGTGGCGTACTAGATCAATCAAGTGACGATAGATCAAGTAACGGATGAAGGAAAGCAAAGCGAAGAAGGCATTGACGGTGGATGTGCGGAGGGAACAAGAAGAAGGCAGCAGATCGGCGAAGAGGAGTGGACAACGATGGCGTGGATGAATGGCATGACGGTTGAAGGTAGCAAATCGAAAAAGAGGAGTGGACGTGTGGCAGAAAGAAGAAGAAAAGGAGAAGAAGAAGGGAAGAAGAAGAATGATGACTGACAACAAAATAATTTTTTTAAAAATAAAAATTGCTGTCCATACCGGGCGCATTATAGGCTAGCCATGGACACCGAAATGTACTTTTTTAAAAATAAAAATTGCTATCTATTCAGTCTAGTTGACCTGTTTTCTTAGAGTGTTTTTAATTTGATTATATATATAAATTTTAATAAATTAAGTATATAAAAATTCTTTCAAATTTAAAAACCAAACAATCTACATATTGAAAAAAAAAAAAATTGATAATCAAACAATAAACAATTTTATCCAAATAAGGGAAAAAAAAAATGCTCATAAAAGCTTCAAATAAAAAGGTTTTATTATTAAAAACCTTACTAGGAGAAAGTTCTTCCAAATCTCATCTAAAAGAGTGTAAAACAAAGTGCTTTTACTTGTTTCAGCTTACAAAATATTCGGAAGTGCTTCTCTTTTTGTCTATGGTCAGTGGGGGAAAGTAACTGCTGGAATGTGTATAAAATCTCCTTATGACATGCGATAAATCAATCAAATCATACCAAGAAATTAACTATATAATACATAAAATCAGTGAAGACAACAAAAATGTAAAAAGAAAAACCATAACATGAAGATTAATTGCCATGGAGTTGCTTCTGGATCCTTCAAATCACTTCACTTCCTCCACACTTTGTAAGTCTGCATAGCCAAGCTTCTTCCCCAAACGTCCAGTTAGAGTGGCTGCATCAGTTCCATCTCCAGTCATCACCACTTTGTTCTTCTCTTCACCTTGCCATGCCACTGAAATTAAACCTACACCAATCACACAAGCTTTAAGAACATCGAAAGCACGCAAAAGGGTTTTCATTCTCTTCAATTTTATTATTGAAATTCAACTTTATACAATTCGATAAGACCACCAACCATCTGCAAGCAGCTGCTATCTAGTGCTCAAATCTAAAGTAGTTAACAGATATTTTTTCACTTACTTTATACACTCTTCACATATTTCTGAAGTGAAGTCAATTGTTATAATATTGAGTCAAATATTAAAAATAAAAATTCAGAACTATAAAATCAAAATTTAGTATTATTAAGATTCAACCGTCACGTTTTGAACCAATTTGGAGGCCGTGTGTACAAGTCATGCCAGGCTAGTTTTAACTTCATGATCAGAATTTTGAAAGAGTATTTATTATTTTTATTTTTGAATTGGGGGAGAGGATTCTAAATTGGGACCTCATTAATTAATGAAGAATATTGAAAGATTAGATTATTGTTTTCATTGCGGTTAATGGTTATACTTTTATTTTTCTTAAACTGTTAAATACATTAAAAGAACAGATGACATAAAAGTATCACCATAAAGATATCAATAAATTTATGTCTTGTTTGCTTTCCATTAATTGTTTTTTCTCTAAGGTATCATATATTTATATAGGTAATGGCAAGGAGACCAATTGTATCAGGGAAGACTCCCAAGTTTTTCATTGATTGGAGGATTTCAAAAATTTATCTCTAATAAGGTACAAGTTAATTGAAGGTAGTGACATGACACGTGTTGCTAATATAAACCAACTTATTTGTTATTGGATCATTGAATAGATTCATTCTTTTAGTGTACAAGCAACTTGTCATTTGACTTGATGGATGGATTATGGATGAATAAATTATACAGTCATAGGGAGGATCTTACAACATAGATGTTATGCATGGTTGCTAACTATATCAACAGGCAAACAAAGGATTTCTTCATTTTTATTTATTTATTTATTTTTGTGATAGTGCTAACATTGCTATTGATTTAAGATCCGTAATATTGTTATTTGCACACACTTTTAGTAACAAGTTTACGAATTGTTCTAGTTAGAAACCTCAACTCTGATAATTTTATACAGCTCGATAAGAGGGCATCAATGTTCTTGAAAGATGTCCATTTTTGATATATTTCAAAATATTGAGACAGGCTAGTGTTGGAATTCAAAGTCCTCAGTGGAGGTAGATTTTAATATTTTGTGGTTCTATTTCTCTATTCCATCAGCATCCAACAACTCAAAGATACGAAAGAAGTTAAAAAAATAAAAAAATTCAAAGACGAGAAAGATGATATAGAGAAATGGAGAGAAATGTTAGTCTTTGGTGGGGTCTCTCCTCTCTGTAAATGGGACGAATAAAAATATCATAGAATCATCAACTCCAAAAATCATTCCCCAATCAGAAACCATGTTCTTGTCTCCACATCATTAACTCCTCTGCTTTCTTTCTATAATGAAAAGGGAATGTTCAAACAAGGTGAAAATTATAAAGATCCTAACAAAAACCTCATAAGCATAAACCATCCTCTTATTCCCCTATAGAAACTCTTCAAAAGCACACTTCCACCTTCGCTTGGAGTGAGAAAGTCTTCTATAAAATTGTCTCGCAGCTGATATGATAAGATGAACCAATGAAATAACATCATTTCTTTATCTTACCTTTCTCATTGGTTTTTTTTCCCCTCCCATCTTTCTTATTGATTTGTCTTCTCATATCGGTTGTGAAATAGTCCCATGAAAAATTTTTCGGCTTAGGGTTTATATCCTATCCTTTTCTCATCATGAAATAGTCCTTTTGAGGTTTGGCCCTTCACATTCACCAGCTCAAAAACTCCATGAACTAGCTAGGCACATAATTAACTTTGCTTTGTTGGACTTTACTAAAAACTGTCTATAATACTTTTCATTCAAATTTTATTATTAGAGGCCTAAATTGAATAAGAAAATAAATTGAAATCATACAGAATGTCCTATATATAGTAGCAAGGACATACTAAGTCTCCTCACAAGCACTCTCATTGGTCTCATTGACAGTACAATTTGATCCTCCAGTATTGAGTAGGCACAGTGGTGAACAAGCTCTTGCCCTCTTGCAAGAGAGGTTTAGGAAGTTGGAGACAGCAAAGGAGAAGAGGCAGGAGAGAGAGCTCTTACATGCAAACGCACTCTACATGCCATCCAGGTTGTTCTACTACTCTGATGAGCAGATGATGCCAGCACCTATGCTACGTCTTCAAGGCTATATCTCAACCACCCATCTCTCATGCAGAGTAAGCATTTTGGTCAGCAGGTCACTGCTTTAATGCACGATACAAACAACCATTATGATTCGGAAGTTGATACTTCTCTTCATCTATATAAGGAATCTACAATATTGAGTAGTGTAACTTGGTTTTAATAGCATTGTTATGACTTATGATTATGTATCCTCATCATATTCAGCAATTGCATAGGCACTTAAAGGTATCATTCCTTTATTCGCTTTAATCGTGCATCATCATCATAATTTGTAATACCTGAGTCATCATGATCAGTAACGCTCCATTTCCATATCATGAGCTTAGCAACCAAGCAAGTTATTTATTTTGACTCCTTATATGTTGTCAATTCACTTAAATAACTTGGAATCATTATATTGTCCATTCACTCCATTTATATTTGTTTTGATTCCAAGCAATAACTTGGAATCATTATATTGTCAATTCATTTAAATAAAAAAGCACTAACCTTTACAGCATTTCCAGCTAATCTTTGCATATCGAAGACAGGAAACCGTAGATGTCAATGCACAATAAATTTATAAAGCTAATCAAGATTAAGCGTTAATTAAACCCCATAATGAGTGTTAAGAGTATTTGAATACTATTGTTAGCGCTTTTTTATTTGCTCAAATTTTATTTTGGAGGGGCCAATTATTTTGAAGACAAGTTTGAGAGGGTGCAAAGTGCAAAAATTTCAAAATTTGAAGGTAAATTCATACTTCTTTTAAAAAGAACTCCAAATTAAAAATTTGATGAAAGAAGGTTCATTAGCCTCTCCCTCATACTCACATAATTATATTTGAATTTATTAAATATTTATACTTGAGCTCAACTCATATGATTAGTACGTTAATCTTGAACGTAACAAGGTGTTAGAATACTTAAATATTATTGTTATATATATACATATAAATATATATATATGTATATAGTGAGAGAGCGATCAATTACCACTTAAAGTGCCAAATTTGTTCAGTTAATGATTTAGTGTAGCATTAAACACCACAATAAAATTCAACGCAAGAGGCACCTCAAGATATAGTAAGAAATCTGTATAGAGAGCAAAAATATAAGCCCAAGTAATTTGTTTTGAGTGAGAAACAAAACCACAATCTTTGGACTTGTGCTGCGACTCGGCCTCGGCTTGGGCTTGAGGCAAATTTTAACATCCATTTTAAAAATTAAGGCCGACAATTCATAGAACCATGAATTGGGTGGTGATATTAGCACCATGAATCTTAGCATGCTTTACGTGTTTAAATATAATTTTTTGGTAACATTTTATTAAATATTGTAATTAATAAATTATCCGTATAATTAAAATAAAAATAAGAGAAATGAAAGGTATGGGCCTTCTTACTTTTGTTTTGTTTAATTCAATCTTTATTTTAAGTCAATTTTTTTTTTCTAAATTTGATTTGAATGTTTCCATTTTTTTTTTTTTAAGTTTTAAAAGATTTATTTAATGTTTCTAATATTAAATAATCATCATTGAATTTTTTATTTGATAAATAGTTCATATTTTGATAAAAAATACTATGCATATGTTTTCAAATTCTCAAAATACTAAATGTGGCATTGATGTAATATATATGGAGTATTTACAATTATTTAAATTATTTAAATATCTTTTTCTTCTTAAAGATAACGTTGAAATATTGAAAATATTGATTGCCGGTGCACTTGATTTTTAGCAGGATACAGATTGTCCCATTTGGAGGTTTGAGCCAACAGGGATGTTTGATTTGCTAGGATTTTTTATGGGGTTGCCATTGCATTCCTGCTCTTGTTTCATCATTATTTATTTATTTATTATTATTTTTTGCAATTTGAACTTTAAACTCTTGCTTTGACTGTTTGATATTGAATTTTATATACCTGAAACTCGAGTATTAAATAACACATATTATTTATTTTATAAATAATTTAATGATCTATGTGATAAATATAATTCACATATCATATAAATTAGGTAATGAACTTTAATTGTAAAAAGAAAAAAATTGAAACAAAATTATATTACTTAGAATAAAGAGTGTATATATATATATCTAATATAACCTAAATTTATTATATATATCAGAATATTACTTAAATTCATGATCTTAGTTTTGTGAGCGTGTGGAATTTACGACTAGATTATCTCTACTTTTATGAGTTGTATAATATTCATAAATATTTATTAGTCATTAAATTACAACATATGGATTGATAGAAATATTTCCTTTTGAAATGTCATATGCGGAAATCATTTTTTTTTTTTTTTTTTTTTTTTTTATTCTCTTGTAATTCATACTTGTACAACTACCTATTAACTAGAACAACACACTCGATAAACATGGAAGCAACCAGTAAAATTAAATGACAACATGCAAGACAAATCACCACCTAAAAGAAATCAACTAACTATACACACGCGGTTAAAAACACTTTACCACTCGATAATATATTCTTCAAAGAGATACAAAGATAAAAGGAGAAAATGTATAAAAGAGATTATATTTTTTAAATTAATGGTCGATTTTTTTTTTCACCATGGTGGGACTTAATGTCTACATGAAATTGGGCACGAATTTAGTACCATAGCCGACAAACATGTTACTCTAATTTCAATCCTAGTTCCTATTCCGATTACTAAATGAATTATCACATCATATGTTAGATTTCAAGAATTAATTGTGTTAGTAAATGTAAGAATATTTTAGTGGGATCGTTCTACAATATGCTGACGTGGAGCATATCTCACTTGTCAACTTCTTTGGAACTAGGCAACTCGTATCCTCTATAGATCAAACAAAAGAGCAAAAGTGACTTAGACACTAGTGTGGTGCAGGCCGTAGACACTCTGATGCTCAAGTCAATAAATAACTCAAGTAATAAGGTAAAGAGAGCAAGTAAAATGATAATGCAAAGAACAGAGATGATGAATAAAGGGGAATTTGGTGTTAGAGAGGACTCAAAGTGGTGGCCTGACACAGAAGAGAGATCATCTTGAAGGATGGTAGTAGCGGTGGTTCATCGTAAATTGTTGCAATATCTTATTAGAATGCGGCCCTTGAGAGGTCTCCAGTAAGGTGTCTGTAAGTGAAAGCTTCTGTATTTCTCTCTCTTTCTATGTGTGTTTCCATTAGGTTAAGGATCCCTTTTATAGGCAAGGGGATCTTCATCTTTAAGGCACCTTCCTATGTTAGGAAGATTGTATCTTGGAGGATTTAGGGGATCTCATATTGATCCTTAAATCCTTAATCCCAAATATTTAGCTTCCCATTTTATTTATTTGCATATTGCTTTTAAGAAATGATCTTACTTGGGAATGAAGTTAAGTAGGTTATAAATGGAATAGGAAAGCTAACCTTTAGGCTAGACCCATATGCTTCATAAACGGGGCCTGTTGTTGGATTGTCGATCGATCCTATGGGCTAACAAGAACTTATTAGACCTAATCAGTTGGGACATTTGGTCGATCAACCCATGAAGCGATGGGCCTCATTTTCATTGATCCATTCAACTGATGCATCGACCAAGCCTGTTGATCAGTGTAGTTAGGTGGGCCAATTCTTGATTTCAATAATGGATTGTGAGTCTAGATTTTAGATGGAGATTTTTGACCACTACAAATATAACCACTCAGTTTGATAATTGGAATTGTGAATGGAATTGGCTCACTCTATTTGGCCTCTGAGATTATTATATTTGAATCAAATTGTTTGTCTTCTACCATAGTGGGACTAAATATCCACATGAAATTGGGTACAAATTCAGGATAAAGATTATTTATCACTGTTGACATAATGCTAACATTTTTATGAGAGAAGTTTAAGTTTAAGTGATTTAAGAGAGGAAAAAAATATAATAATCTTGGTCATCTATTATTTTTTATGATGATGTGTCAATAGATTATTAAAAGTTTAGCACAAAAAAAAAAAAAAAAAAAGATAATAGAAATTCCTTGCTCACAAATTCAACACCATGTAACCAACAATTATGTTAGGAGTCGTTTGTTTTTTTGTCTAAAGACTAAATAATATTGTTGAAGACTGAAGACTGAATAGATTGAAACCTAAAATTTGAATAACATGTTTATTTTTTTTTTTCTCTTACCTCTGAATATGTTGTAAACTTGTTTGTTTTTTAAATTTAAAATTATCTGAAAACTAGTAAATTAACATTTATACTCTTTTTACTATTTATTATTATGTAATTTTAATTAATTTAATATAAACATCTAAAAATAAATAATTTAATAAATTCTAAAACATTTTTATGTACATATTTATAATTTTTTTTTATAATTAAAATATGACTAAAAAATATAGTAATATTAACCATATTTATATATTTAAATATATTAATATATTTAAGAAAACAACTAAAAAATGAATGTTTAAATTGTAAATTAAAATATATTAGTTTAATTCCAAGATAATTTGGGATGAGATGTATTTAGGTTTTACTTTTTAAATATATTTTTTGTAAGTATTAAAGAAAAAAAAAAAAAAGAAATTTTGAGTAATATAAAATTAGGATAATTTTAAAATTATTTTAGTTTGGAGAGAATAGATTTGGAATAAAAAATTTTAAATATTATTAAGTAATTTACAATTAAGTGAAAAGTTAAAAATTCTTAATTTTTTTAGTTGTTTTTTTGTAGTTTTAAATGGTTTGACTACTTAAAAAAACAAACGAAAATAACTTAATAGATGTACTTCAGCTCCATTAAATCTTAAGTGAAAAAAACAAACGGCTTCTTAGTCTAATTTCAGTCTTGGTTCCAATTTCGGTTACTAAATGAATTATCACATCATATATGAGATTTGAACTAATTGTGATAGTAAATGTAAGAATATAACCACTCTATTTGGTGGTTGGAATTGTGACTAGAATTAACCCGCCCTATTTGGTCTCCAAGAGATTGATTTCACCTTAAATGAAAGTTTTTTTTCTACCATAATGGGACTAATTGTCTATATGAAATTGGGTACAAATCTAGTGCCATTTTGCTAACAAACCTCTTAGTCTAATTCAAGCCCTAGACCCAATTCTGGTTATTAAATATATTAAATTAACACATGCATCTTTGAGATTTGAACCAAATTGTGATATTAAACATAAGAATAAACCATTTTGATGAGTAATATCCAAATTAGTGTTTAAATTTAGTGTTTAAATAATGTGATATTTAAAAAAATAGAAAAATTAACTAACTAAATTTTAATTCTAATTTTAAAGATATTATATCATTTAGACACTAGTTTAGATAAAGTAACATTTTCTCTTAATATAATCATTGTGCTTGGAGCTTAGGATTATGACTGGAGTTGGCCCACCCTATTACATTAGCTAGGACTGACTCCCAGATTTGTTGACTAATGGATCGGAGTTCCAAGTCCCACCATAAGTTTAGACGTCTAATGCAAGAATGCAAGTGGCTTTGATAAAGCAATGTTATTAACTGTCGAGTCCTTTTAAAGGTACCACATCATTTAGGGTGGGCCAATTCTTCATCATTTATATACTAATTTAGACAAAATAACATTATCCATTAATATAATCATTATGTTCGGTGCTCGCAATTTTGACCGGAACTGGCCCACCCTATTTGATCCTCCGAGATTACATATATATGTAAAGATCCAGTCCCAGATTTGTTGGATCGGATTTTCATGTCCCACTGCAAATTTAGACGTCCCACCACTACTCATGGCACACGCAATGCAAGAATACAATTGGCTTTGATAAAGTAACATCATTAAGTGTCCAGTCCGTAAGACTTTTTGCAATAAAATGTATCAACTTTTCAGGCTCCTCTTGCACTACAGCAGAATATCTAGATAGACATTATATTATGTTGCATCTAATAACTGTCTTACGTGCCTCTGCATGACATGAGCAAAATGCATGCACTTGGCAGTGACGTAAATAATATCTGGAGTTATGGTACTTGCATTATCAACAAACCCTAGACTCAACTCAAGACTCAAGTGTTGCCGACCCGTCTCTCGCTCTCTCTCCCTCTCCTTCTCCGGCTTCATCGCAGGACAAACTTCGCCGTCGCCATGCCCGTCTCTCACATGCCGTCTCCGTCTCTCACACTGTCGTCGTCTCTCGTGCCAGTCACCGTTGACCACTCTCTCTGCCCAGCCGCGAGCTCGGACTCCTCAGCTCACTTCTCAGACGCTTCTCCGCTCCTTCATTTTTGTACACGTTGGTAATGCTAATGGGGGTCTAACTGCTATGAATTTCTGTTTTTTCAAGTCTCCTAGTGATTCCATATCTGGGTTTGTTTTGTTGGGACATGAGCCGCGATGATAATTTTTTTTTTTTAATGCTGTGAAGGTAACTTTTGTTGAATTATATATTTTCCAATATCTTTTGCATTTTTGTTTATCTGGTTTGATTAATTGTTGCTAAGCTTATAATGTTGGGTTCTACCATGCTCCAAGTTAAGTTTTTATTGTTCTGTTTAATACTTAAACGCTGTCTTTAAAACCGAGGTTTAGAATAGTGAGATCTTGCTTAGTTAACCATTCTAGACGGGTAAAGCTTCTCTTATTAAAAGCATTTGGGTGACTTAACAAGCTCTTTGTCAAGCAAAACAGACCAACAAGATGATGCATATTTTATTTTATTTTATTTAGACTTATCCCTTTATTTTTTTCATTTGGCTGGTAGGGGATTACGCCGGGTCCACCTATACCCGTGGGTACATACCCTTTCCCGAGCTCGTCAGAACTTTGACAAGTCCGGGTAGGGTATGTATATGACAATTTTTAACGGGCTCGGGTAGGGATATTGGCATATTCCCCCGAACCCTACCCGTTATCATCCCTATTTGTGTGACATAGTGTTGTTTTTTATTTCTTTTTGTTTGGTACTAAAAAAAAAAGTTGAACATGTACATTCAGAAGTCAGAACTCAAGCAAAAGAATTACTCAAAAAAAAAAAAAAAAAAAACCCTCAAGCAAAAGAAAGTCAAAAAAAAAAAAAAAAATTCCAATGCATACATTCTGTAGATAAAGTGGACTGGTTTGAAAAAAAGCCAAACATGATCATCACCATTAATCACCAACATATCTTTCTATTTGCAAGCCAAAAACATTTGATACCATGTAAATAAAATTTGATATGTAAGCCTGCTATATATGGAGAATTTCACAACAGAATTAACAAATATGACATCAACATTTCTACACAAAAAGAAAACAAGATTATGCTACAAAGTATATCACGCAAACAAACAAAATAAGAACGAATAATACTAATACACAAATCTCAACTTTAATTTCCAAAGGGCTGCGCTTGGTGGGGGTGTCTCAGTGGTAAGCCACCCCATTCCCCTTGCCTTGTCTTCGGTTCAAACCAGTGCGCCCTCCCACTAAATACAATTTATGGGCAATTTTCAGCTGTTTCCTCCCACATAAGAGTCTCTGTCTCAAGTTCTTCCTTGCTTTGGGAGCTTCTATCCCCTTCTAATTCTGAGAGCTCTCGTTCTGGGTTATGCCTTAATGCTTCTATTAAGAGAGTCTGACAGATGATCATTGGTTATGTATTATGTACTTGTAATATGTCAAAAAAAAAAAAAATTCCAAAGGGCTTAGCTTCATCCTCCACAAGGATTCAATCCTATCTGTAGGCCTGTGGCCAGCTTTGTTTGAGATTCTTCTTTATTTAGTCCTCGATGACTCACGCGTGGAGATGTCACTATTGCAACGCAATATAAGACTTCTGAGGATTTTTTTTTTTCCCTTAAAAAAATGAATTTGAAAAATAGTATTCCAAAATTACAAAAATTAAGTTTCTTTTTAGCACTTTCATGAATAATTATTACTAGTTTGTGTAGGCACTGCAAACTACTGTTAGTTTACAAAACTGGAACGAACTATTTTTGCTAACCATTTGCAAATTAACAATAGTTTCATGAAATATAATATTGGAAAATAAAAAATTAGGTTTTTTAGCATTTTTATGAATTATTATTAGTTTGCATAGGCATTGCGAACTATTGTTAGTTTACAAAGCTACAATGAACTATTTTCACAAACTGTATGAGCTAACAATAGTTCGCGTACAATAGTTCACTCTAACTTCACAAACTGATATTAGTTCGTAGAAATGTTAAAAGTACCTAATCAAATTTTTCAATGCTATTTTTAAAATAGTTATTATCATTCTTTCCTAACAATTAATAAATCGTCATTTTTCTCTTTATTAATGCAAGAAATATCATTTTACTCATTCTTTTGATTTGAATTAATATCATTTCAGTAGTTTTTTTTTTTTTTTTTTTTTTTGACTTTTTCAAGATCCTTAAGGAAAAAAATGATGAATCAGCAAGCCTCAAGGGAGAAAATGATAGTAACTCTTTTAAAAACCTGAGGGTTTTTTTTTTTTTTTTTTGGGGTGTTATTTATTAGAATTTTCTCAATCTCATATTGTTTTATATGCTATCTTGAGTTTCCAAATATAGAAGAAAAGATATAATAGGTTTTTTTTTTTTTTTTAGACTTATTCTACCAGGCTAATATGGATGAATACGTACATCTCAAAATGATAATCCAGTTAGTTGACAACATGAGCTTGGTGCAGTATTATATTCTTCGCATTTATATCTTAAATGTTATGAGTTTGAGTCACGTCCCTCTCTTTTAAATATAAAATTTATTGTAATAATGTTATTTATTTATTCTTTTAAAAGATAGGAAAAAAATCTGAAAAACACCCTTAAATGAAAAATGATGTTATTAAATCCCAACTTTTGAAAATATTAGCTAAAAAACCCCACCCATTAGTCCAAATGCGGATTCTATCCTAAAGTTAAGTGGTTTTGTGATTAAATCACAAAATGATAAAAATGTCCTTGTTGGACTATTTATTAGGAAGTGAAATCCCTTTGTTGCTTTTAAAGTAATGTGAAAAGATGAATATGCCCTCCATATTTATCTTTTTAAAATTAAAAATAACAAATAATTAAAAACAATTAAAATTAAAAAAAATGAAGGTGGAGATGGAGATCCCAGTCGCGATCTCCACCATCCATCAAGACAATGAACAGTGAAGATTCTATATGGGATCTCCACTTATTTATTTACAAAATTAAAAATTAAAAAATATATATTTGGTGTCATCAACCACAATTCTCCTTCAACTCTCACACGACAACTAAAACCAAACCATCAACCAATCAAACCACCATCAACACCTGATCCTTATAACAATAGCTACACTTCACCCATAAACACAACCAAACCATCAACACATATATGGCCAAGAGTAAAGTGAGAAAATAAAAATTAAGAAAAAAATAACTAAATGAAAATTAAAAAGGAAAAAAGAAAAACCAAATGAAAATGAAAATAAACAAAAAACATGCATTTTTTTTCAATATCTGGGTTCACCCAGATGAACATACCAACAACTTTCACAATTAGCATACCAAAGATAAACAACAATCAATAATAATAATAAAAAAACCTAAGTCAGCAACCAACAATCAACCTAGATGAACAAAAACAACAACAGCAGTGAATCATGAGTAGTATTGCAGACCCACCACCAACATCGAATCATGAGCACCGTCGGTAGACCCACCACTAGCATTAATCAATCATCCGTGAATCATCAGCAAATCATCTGTTGGAGATGGAGACAAGCCTTGCGACGGAGATGACCTCTAGTTCAATCTGAGAACATCCCATCCTTTTATAATCTAGTTAAAACCCAACTCCCTTGCATCAGAGATGGCCTTTGCATGCACTGCAAGATTGAATAGCTTTGATGCACGATTTTTTGGTTTTGATTGAGAGCGAACAACTTTGAACCCATATCATCATCTGGGTTCGTTCTTGCTAGTCTTTGGACAATCTGGGTTTGAAGTTGTTCAACCATGGATGTTTAGTGGTGAATTTGGTGTGATGTTGGTCGGAACGAAGTTGTCATAGGTTTGGTCGAAGATGGAATGACCGGGTTTGGTTGGTTGTGAGAAAGAGAATGGGGATGAGAGATTGTGAGAGAGAGAAAGAGAGAGAGTGGGTCGGGATGATAGTGATTTTTTGAATTTTTTTTATAAAATTATATTTAATGATTGATCACACGTGACGATGACTGATTAGTCCAATTAATTTTTACTTTAGTTAATAATTAAAAAATTAATTTTTTTCCCATCCAATTGTCCATCATTCATGTTTTTAGACCCGTTTACCTTCATATCGTTACACTCCAACGGAACCATCAGTTTAGGGACGAACATTAAATACAGCTTAGAATCCAAAGTAGATATAAATTCAAAAAAAGAAAAGAAAAGAATCCTTTAGGTAAAGTGAATTATTTAGTTAATAAAAAAGAAAAGAAAAGAATCCTTTAGGTAAAAGTGAGTTATTTAGTTAAACATAAGTCAAAGTCACATGTAAGATTAAAAGCTAAACATGAACATCATTATCAACCCTTTCCACATGCAAAGCCAAAATAATTGATAACATATAATTAACAAGTGATCTTTATGCATGTTATCAAGGATCATACAACATAACTAGTAACAAAAATGATAAGTAAAATTGAATCATCCCGTTGATTAATTTGTTTCATCTTATTACATATGCATCAACACAAAAACAAAACAAGTCAGATTATACTAGCACACAAATCTTAACATTTCCAATGGTTAAATTAGAGATTGAACAAAGTAAATAGCTTTGTTTAACAAGATATTTTTTTTTTAATATTTTATTTTATAATGCAAAAATCTTTTGACCCCATTTAATAACTTTAAGTTAAAAACTAAAGTCCTCACGGAATATACAAAATTTGGAAAGTAGAGGACTATGAATTTTGTCTATGTAGGTACCTTTGAAGGGGTTTGAACCCTAGACTGGTGGAAGCAATATTTAAGTCTAATTGTTAATATATTTAAGTCTAACTATTCTACTAACCTGTCATTGACATTTAACAATATGTTATTACATGATATTTGCATTTGTTCACTTAAAAAAAAAAAAAAACAAAAAAAAAAACAATTGAATGTTTAAACTATAATGTACGTAAGCTTCTGCGGATCTGATGTAATTTTGTATTATTACAATTGTCGTATCTAATAATCGATTTTGTGTCAGATACAAATAATGAATTACTTATATATTATTTTTTTCTTAATATACTTTATTCTAGTGTTATAATCACTATAAATAAGACATTTGAAGACAATATATAAATTTTATGGCCTCAAAACATACAAAATAAACATACACAAAATATAAGTGAAACTACTCGAAGTCAAAATGTTGTGGTTGTGGCAAAATTTACAAGTTCAACATTCAGATGATATATAGTATTAATATTCTACAAATGATATATTTGGTGTATTTGGTACGTAACAACTTATCTGCTTGCCAAAATAGTTTTTTTTTTTTTTTATAATGCCAAAGCTCTATTTATTATTATTATTATTTTCTTGTTTGGTTGTCATGCATTAGAACTTTTAGGTAATTTAAAAAACTGAAATACATCCATTAAAAGAAGTTCAAATTTTGAGTTTTTTCAAGTAGATCTTTTTAAAGTTTTTTTTTTTTAATCTAATATTCTAATATAACCATATTATATTTTGGTATTATCACTATATCTTTAAATTTAAAGTCCTAATACACTTTTTTTTAACATATCAACACTCCATTTTTATTCTACGTATTTGTTTCAGCAAAAAATTCTGAAGACTCTTCTTTGATGGGTAAATTTTCTAATATTTTGTGTGCTTTAATTTTTTTTCATTTTGTTTTCAATTGGTTTTTTACATTGAATATTTTTCTTAATGCACATGTGTGCACATTGAATTGAAACAGTTTTGTTTTATAATTATTGATGATTTGGAAGTGAAATCATTGCATACGAATTCAATTTTTGCTAAAAGCGTTGATGTTGAATTGTTTGTTCTAGTGGTCATGCTCCAGAATCTATATTAATTAAAGATGTTCTGTTGCGTGTGTATATATGCGTAAAGTTTATTTGTGGGAAGATTAATTCAAGAATATAATTAATATTATATACAGTGATAATTCTCATATATGTGGAAGAAGTGGGAAGAAGTTTCTTACTGGCCCGCATTACAAAATCATATCCACGTTCTGAATTGAAATCATCATATGCATGTCATGTTGATGTTTTATTTGTATTCTATTATTATTTTTTTTTAGCTTTTTTTATTTAATAATTAAATCTGTAGGATCATCACATGCACTTCCATTTTCCTTAAATTATATGATATACTGCTCTAATAATAATTAAATATATATTTTTTGGATTCCGTACCATTTGTCCCCTCTCACTATAATATTTTGCGCTTTTTCTTTAAGTGTCATTCATGATAATTTTATAATTTAAAGGAGTTGTTAAAAATACAATCAAATGATCTATATTTAAAAGAATTTTTTTAATTAATAATCAATCAGTCAATAATTTTTTTTAAAAAGTTTTACTTATAAAATATCTACTTGAAAAAATTGTACCAAATGAAATGAAGAAGTTTTTTGTGACCTTTTCAAAGCCGTTGTCTAGCTAGTTAGAACTGTTCCTTTGATTACTTCATTAGTGCTTGATTTGATAACATTATAAATATACATGATTTTCAAAATGCACTTAGAATTCTACATTACTCTTCTTTTGAGGATCAACATATTTGAACAACACTCCTAAGCAAGACATTCCCAACACAATATATATTCTGCAATAACGCGTAGATGGATATATGAAAACCACAAAATGACCCCAACATGTAAAGATGTGTACACTAATTTAATATAATGGTTCACCTTTTGAACACTTTTTTTTGCTTTAAACAGCATTATTATATGCCTCTCCAAATTTAACAATATATGGCCCCTCCATATATAATATACATATATATACAGCGCGTATATAAAAGGCAATTCGTAGACAAATGGCCAATTGATCATCCTCCACCACAAACTGATCACTTGTTTTCATATATAAGCAAAGCTAGCTAAGCCATGTCTGCTCTAGCAGCAGCTATAGGTGTACAAGAGATATACTAGATATTGACTATTTATCTGAGAGAGAATATAGTTCATCATGACCAGGGCCAAATTTAGATAAAGGCCAAATTCAAGTAAATACTAAATCATTGACCAGAGTGAAAGCAAGTAGAAATAAAAAAATTAAGTGTTTCTTAAAACAGCTTTAAGTTTCAACTGACCAAACCTCAACCGTTCATCCGTAGTCACCACCCCAAATCCCAACCATTCATCGCTCACCCATCGTCGGTTGCAGTCACACACACCTCACCCGCCACTGGAACCTGTTGGCTTCGATCTCGGCCATTTTGGTATTAGCTTTGTGGAGAAGGCTGTGAGAGAGAGCAGAGGGGTGAGAAGGACTTAGCTGGTTTTTTTTTGTCATGCCTCATGCCCGGAACCAACACTAATAAAAAAATTAATGTTATTAATTTTTCTATATATTATAGTAAGCAAGGGACAAATGTCCCTTGGTGGACAGTGGGGTCGGCTCGCATGCTAAAAACGAAAAAACTGAGTGAAGAAAGTCAAACTGTCAAACCTAAGACCAGAAATCAGCAATCAGACAGCTCATACAAGGCACACTCATGCCAACACTTCCTGACACAGCGGCTTTTGCATTTAATTTAATTTATTAATTATTAATTGCAAAACCCCACTTTTTTAGTGTCGTCAACACCCACATGCACAATCCATCATCTCCCTCCCAGACTCGGTTGGCGGCAGGCGGCTGAACGAGTTTTAAAAGTATCATTATTGGATCAAATAAACGCTTTTATGATCCATATATAGGAGTGCTACATTTGTCTTAAAGTTGATATGAGTAGTTGAGTATTATATTGGGTGGTGGTCATTGTTGCATTTTTTTGAACATGAGTTTTTAAATTTTAAATATGATATCAAGTGCTTCATTTATTTGTTTAAAATTACACATATACAAAGTAATTTGACAATAAAAATGATACTTATTTAAAGGTCTTGAATTTCATAAAATCGAGATAATTTTCCATGAGATGCTCAGTTGGTGTACTATAGTGATATTACTATGATCTTCTAATAATAATGTGACATGTAATATTTTTTTTTTATAAAAAATTAATGATAGGTGTCTTATCTTATTTATAAGAAAATTTTTATGTAAAAAACTATGCTGCATGTAGCGTTGCTATGGGAAAATCACACCAACTTTAAATTTTTATAAAAAAGAAATGTCACATGTCATATTGTTATTAAAAGATCATACCAAAATCAGCATAACACACTAACTAAGCGTTCTATAAAAGAATTTCCCCAAAAAAATCATGACATCATATCATATTTTGGAAAAAACTTTTCATAAGACTGTCTCACAAGTGATGTAGTGAGACGGACCAATGAGAAATATAAGAGAAAAAAAATATATCAATAGGAATGGTAAGAGAAGAATAAATGACATTATTTCATTCGTTAGTCTCATTATATCAACTATGAAACAAACCCTATAGAAGATTTTCTTCATATCTTGAACACATTAAAATACAAAACAAGTTTTTGCAAGAATACATCATTATTAATATTGACGAAAGAGATACATGGCTTTATTTGTTTATACACAAGAAGTTTGATCCCAAACTCAAGATCAAAGATCAACATTACTGCATTCATGGCCATGGAATACACTTTACAATCAAACCAATAGGCAGAGACATAGCTGCTATCCCAATACAGAGGGACCAATTCTTCAAATTCATGATTCTCTGCTCATGACTCACAATTGTGAGTACTTCAATAGTTGCAATTTGTAGAACAACAATGGTCCCCACTATTGCTAGAAACCAATATTTATTCTGATATTGCAGTGGCATCATCATGCCCTCAAAAACATCTGGTTTTTCAATCTCTCTTGCATTGATCAGAACAAACACCTGGCAGAGAACAAAAGTGTTGAAGACAATGGTGTTTATAGCTGTCTGATTGGCATGAAGTAGAACTTCTTTGCCCTTCAATTGGATGGCCAAAAAAATGGTGACTTGAAACACAACTTGAATCGAAATATTTCTCCACATAGTCTTGGTTGTCGATGTACTTGCATCATGTACATGTACTTGTTCTTGCAGGACTATTGGTCTTGCAAGAGCCAAGGCACCCAGGACATCCATAACAAAGCTAAACCACAAGAGTCGAAGTGGTTCAAGTGGGATTTCATTGAAGAAAACTGCACCAATTTGGTTGATTGCGAATGCAGCTATTTGAAGAGTGAGTAGCAGCTGAATAATCTTCTGGATGTTGTTCCACAAACTTCTTCCTGACTTAAACACACCAACGACTGTTGAAAGACTATTAACCTTGTCCAAGACAATAATGTCAGCATTCTCTTTTGCCATTTCTGAGCTTTTGTCACCCATCAAAATGCCAACATCCGCTTCCTTTAAAGATGCAGAATCCAAGGTATGCATTCCAATGGCCACAACGGCGACTACTTCCCCTTTCCTTTTCAAGCATTGAATCATTAGAAGCTTGTCTAACGGGGTAGCGTTGGTCAGGACCTTAATGTTGCTTATCATAAGTTCCTGAGTCTTCTCTGAACTGTTTCGAAATACTGTTGCTTCAACTACAGCTTCCTTTGTGTCTTCCTCAGGTTTCAGGATCCCACAATTGGTTGCTATCAATCTTGCTGTGTTGCTGTCTTCTTTCAAAATCATCTTTGTCTTGACAGTTGATTTTTCATAGACCTTTTCAATAGCTTGTCTCAATTCAGGTGTATATGGATTTTTCAAGCACACAAAGCCTAACAAGGTCAGCCTATTTGCGTTGGCTTCAAATGGTACTTCTTCGTCTTTGTCTTCTTCAACTTGTCTTTTAGCAAAAGCGATACACTTGATACTATCATCGTCCGCTGTAATTTTCTCAACAATTTTCTTTAACTCATGGTCTCTTTCATGTTCATTTATAGTCTTCAAGGTTCCATGAACATCAAAATAATGCGTGCACATAGGTAAAATTACCTCAGGAGCTCCTCTCCAGTGTATTGTAGCAAAATTTTTATTTTCTTCTGATCCATTCGATGTCAGTAATGACCCGATTAGATTTTCTTTGAGATGATCAGGAGCTTCAATGTTACAATTTCGCTTCATTTCCTCCACATCCACACCTAGAACATGCTTGGCCCAAAAAAGGAGTCTATGATCATCTTCGAAATCTGACAAGCTAACGTTTGCCACAATTCCTTCACGCAATGCATCAAGGACATCAACATCAACTCCTGCCAATGTCTCACAAACTTTGTCCATTCCAATATACAAATCAATCATCTTTGTTGGCTCTAGAGACATATCATTGGTTTTGTCAACACAAACTGCGGTGACCAACCCAATTGAACCACAAACTTGAAGATTTCTGATTACTATTGTTTGATAACTCATCAATTTCTTGAAAGCATGAAAAGAAATCAACAACCCTAGTGGCAGGCCATCTCTTAAAGCAAAAATTAAAACGCAAAGCATTTCAACAAACCTGTTAGGACTTGTAGTTCCACCTAGCTTCTTGATCATCATGATGATCTTGGTCATTATGTCCTGTGCCGTCTCCTGCATGCCTTTTGGATCAGTGCTAGTGCTCTTGCTCCAAATGAAACACCTCAGAACTTGCACCACTAGAAGAAGCAATGTGATGGTCAACCAAATCTTCTCCAAGCGAGAATTCAAATTTTCGATTGAAGTTATCAGCTTTTGAGATGATGACGACTCCTTGTTTTGATCAGATTTTGATAGTTTCATCATGATCTTGCTAGCTTCTGTGTTGTTGCCAACTGATGTTACAAGCATGTAACACTTTCCGCTTACCACTTTTGCACCATTCAAAATAGAAGGAAACTTATGGTAATCAAAACAATTATGGACATGATCTTGATCTTGATAATAATCATCAACATGATCATGATCATGATCATCTAACTTTAGTCTATCGCCTCGAACAAATAGGCCATCAGCGGGAACTCTGTCACCTTTCTCCAAAAAAACAACGTCTCCAACCACAAGTTCAGAGACTGATACTTTTTGCTCTCTTCCATCTCTCAGGACAGACACTGCTTTTGTCTTTCTTGAATACTTTTGATCATGATTTTTGATCATGTATTCTATCAAGAACTTGATGATTCTACTGACATGGAAAGCAATTAATATCACAATAAACAAAGTTAGACCATCGAGAGTTTCCTCTTTCAGTCCATTCATCTTGATACCAAATACTAGAGAAAGTATTGCACAGAATAAAAGGAGGACAAATGTGGTGTCTTTCATGGCCTCTTTGATGATGATCAGTCCCCAAAAGTAACCTTTCCTGGTGGGAGAATATGTAAAATTCTCGTCAAACTTGAAGTTTGAACCAAACACTTGATGGCGCCGGTGGAATTCAGCCTTTTCAAGACCACATAGTCCCCTATCAAGATTAGTTTCCAAGGCAGCTGCAATGCCTTGGACACCTCCTAATTGTTGAAGTGATGCACGGTTGTTGTCCTGAACTAGTAGTGTTAGTTCTTGTTGGGAAATTGAGAACTTGGGGAATTCTTTGTTGGGTTGTTGTTGTTCATGATGAGTCATTATAGTCATGGGTGCAGAAGTGGTAGTGATCATCTTCAGTTAGGTCTGGTTCTAGGAAGAATAAGTGATCAAACAAATGTTTGCTTCCATATTTGGTTGCCCTAGTGAGGCTTCATGTCATGACTTTTTTGATGAAACAAAGTCATGAGACTAAAAAGCATTTAAATATATTTTTAATTTGAAAAAAAACATTTATAATTTGATGTAATCAATTTAAAGGGTTTTCTCTGATCTAGACCTTGTAGATATGACATGGAACAAATAAAACAAAATAATTTTATTAATGGAATTAAAACAAGAGAAATTACTCATGATTTAAATGACTTCAATAATTTCTTTGACAAAGTGAGATATACAAAGATTAAAAAGAGTTGGAAAAAAAGAAACAAAAGATCATAAATAAGCAAAGTCAAGTGAAAAGACTGTTAAGGAGATTAGTATAATGATCATATAGGACTGTTGTTCCTCATTGTCTCTTCATTCCTTATACCAATTAGTACTTGTGAAAAGTTGTAGGAGGCTTAGCTAATTTACTGATCATTAAAACAAATTAATTTGAAAGAGTATATAATATTAAGAAAGAAAGAATATTTTGGTAACTATTACATATTCTGAGAAAAGATATATTAACATATACAAACTCAATAAATCAAGTACTAGTATTGATTCACTTTTAATCAATGATTACTTTAGTGGCTACAGTAATTAGTCATGAGTAATTAACTGTGTTAAGGTAATTAGTATGTATTAAAATACAATATATGACTTTCTTGTTAGTTATTTTTGCTTTACTTAAATTTAAAAACATATATACTTAACTGCCTTGGGGATCTATATTTAGCAAGCAATTATTTTTCTTTTAGTTCCTAAAACCTTAATTATTCCCTTGATCTATATCCATTTCTACTAATTATAAATTTATATGTTAACTATATAGCATCGGGAGCTCGCGGATCAATTTATGTTATTTGTTCGAATTATTGAATGTGCCAACACTTTAATTAACTGTATCACGACAGAGAAAACATCATAACATGTCATGAAACTTTTCAATTTAATCCATTTATTTAAGTTTATACACAAATAGTTTACTTTACCAATATTTATTTAATCCATTTAAGGTTAATTCTTAAACCTTGATTAGATTGTAAAAAAGCAATAAAGGAAGGGAGAAATAGATGTAAAGGGAGAAATATACGTGGTTTGATGATTTGTGTAAGTGAAAATTTTTAAGAGAAACAAAGAAAAATAATGGCGAAAAAGGTGGCTTCAAGTTTGGTGATGCTAATATACATACATATCAAGTCACCAAAAAAATTCCTTGCTGCACCAAATTTTAATAAAATTTATTATTATTATTATTTATTATTATATCCTAACATGTAATTGCTTAAAAGTACATAATTATATAATTAAAAATTTCAATTTGCTTTCAACACTCAATTTTGTATAAACCCTAATAATATATACAAAAATGCACATTAATCCTTCATAGGAATGGTTGAGCATATTCCCTTGATCTTAAAAGGTCAAAGGTTCAAGTTCCACTCTTATCCTAAAACACAAAGTGTGAATAGTTTTATCTGAATTAATCCTCCTCTCCCAACGTGAGAAAATATATATACAAAATCAAAAGTAATATGACATAAACATATATAATTTTTACAAGTAAACAAGAAATAGATGAATGAAGAATTGATTTGAAGAATTCTGAATGTGTGTACATATATATATGTTTATTTTAATGCTTGATGTTAATAAATTTTTGTGATGGAAAAATAAGAGAAAATAATTAAGAAAGTAGAACAAAGAAGAAAAAGACGGTTTACATAAAGGAGCTTGTTGAATGAGCTCATTCATGATTATGATGATACAAATTTGTGAAGATTTGTAGGCTATAAGGCATTTCAAGACAAGCCTCAGATATTGATTTCTTATTAATTTCGTTCGTTAGTTTGTTTGTGTGATTTTATTTTAATATTCTATAAATTAAATTTTAAATTTATCTTAGTTTTTTCTGTGTGTTTTTGGGGGGTGAGTTGGTGGTAGTGGTTGGTGTGGTTTCCTAGCTTTCAATGTGTGAGAAACGAAATGGTAAAAGCAGGTTTCTATGTTGGGTTTGAGGACCCCATACACATTTCTACATTAAATTATACACATTTCCACATTAAGCATTCATTGCATGATCATTTCCACATTAAGAATTCATTGCATGATGTTTTGATTCTTCTTCTCCAATTTGAATAAGAGATAAGGAAGAAGAAAAAACAATGAAAAATGTAAGGGTTAATTACAATACAATACCCTTAGTTTTTAGATAAAGGTTCAATATTTAACAAATCCATTTAATTGGTACAGCTACCCCGTGAACAATGATTTTCCATCCCAATAAACAGTTGACTAAGGTCTAACCCTATAATTTGGTTTAAAAAGTCTTATTTACCTTTTACTTTTAAAATGATCAATTCAGAAATCTTTAGTTCATAATCAAATAATAAAATGATTTAATGAACTCATTATTACATAAAAGGACAAAATGTTGTTTTAAAGAAAAATATTAAAGAATCATTGAAAAGAATTAAAGAGCTTTGAGTGCAGAAAGTTGCAGAACACTTTAAAAAGAATTTGAAAGTCTGAAGACAAACAATGGAGGAAAGGAGAAATATAAGTCTGCTCTATCTGATGGATTTTTTCTATTTGGAAGTAATTAATCGGTGAATTTTAACTTGAAAGGTGTTTGTGAATTTTCGTTTCAAATTTTAACTAAAAAAATATGGAGATTTAGGTTTTTGTGAAGAATCCTATTTGGGCTTTTGGTGGTTTGAATGCAGAGTTTGTGTTTAAGGAAGAGAAGATTAGATGGACAATAGAAAATGAATTTCTACCATCATCCAACGGATGAGGTCCAGCTTCCATCTTATCTAATACCTTTTTTTTTTTTTAAATTAATTTATCTTGAATAAGATTTTTAATTATTTATTTAATAAGCCAATATTTTAGTTGTAGTTGAATTGACATTCTTACCCTCCATTATGTAGTCAACTGTCAGTTTTAATGGATGTTTACTAATGAAATGCGGGGCTGTAATAATTAAGGAATTTGTTGAATATTAAGCTTTTAGGGAAAAACTCAGTGTATGTTAGTGCAATTAATCAAAAAGTAAAGAACAAGAATACAAATAAAAGTCTCAATCGAATTCGAATTAAGTAAGAAAAATTAGAATTGTGTTTTGAATGAGTGTAAAATTGGTGTAATGAGAAAAAATACATGATTAAATTTATTATTAATGTTGAAGGATAGTTTTAGTATTTTAAAAGGTGTAGAAAGTAAAGTTTAATTTTAACTTTTTATGTGGGTTTGTAAAGAAATTGGGTGTAGCAAGAAAATTTTTGGGTGGTTTATACTTTTTTTTTTTTTTGAGGACTGAAATTGACCCAGGGAACAATCGAGACTTATCGGGATAAAAACACTAGTGGTGTGGTCCAAGGTATTGCTCTTATATGGGAGAGATTCATCCACACAGAAATGAGAGAGAGACCTGCATGAGGGTGTGGGGCATCCCACATATAAAAGATAGGGGAATATGTTATTTTTTAATGTCATGAGGTGTCGACCCATGCTAAAGGCATCGGGATAGCTGGCGCTCAAACCAATGACGCTAGCTGCCATTAATGATGGTTTATACTTTGTAGAATATGTGTAGGAGAGAATAAATGTGTATTTCTATTATGCCACTTCATAGCTGTCTAAAAACTTTGTGTGATCACAAAAATGGAGTAGAAGTTAACTCCAAAAAAAAAAAAAAGTTTAAGTCTGTTTTTTTTTTTTTTTAATTATTATTAGAAATAGAAGAGTAGAAATCATTCACAATAAAACAAAGCTATCATTTTCACTATCGCTTCCCTTTTCTAACATTTATCACTTTTTACTTCAAAGTATAATTATTTGGCAACAATTTTTAATGTTTTACTGCTTTAAGATAAGTTTTTTTTTTTCTTTTTTCTTTTTCTAATCACCGTCTCTTTGTCCACCACTCATGAATTTACAATAGCTTTTTCTTCTTTTATATTTAAAAGTTCACCGATATATATATATATATATAAATCCAAGTTCTAATTTGTATAAGATGTTTATAAATTAATCCTATTATCAATGCCACAATATATAGTAATTAATACAAGGTATCCTAAAAACATAAATAATATGTAAGAAAATAAAGAAATCAAAAACAAAAGAAATAGAAAGCTCAAAGTCAAATATTGTTATATTCTAATTATTTTTCAGTTTTTAATCAAATTCTAAAATTTATTCACAACCGATAAGTTTTCTAAGAGAAAGAAAGAAACATAAGAAATTGATATATCATCATCAACCTCTAATATTTCTTATAATTAAATCATGTATCCTTCTGTTCTAAAATTATGCTTTTAATCAACCTTTCATTATGTCAAAAGTATCTCTACAAAACTGAGTCATTTAATCATATAATTTATTTATTTTTATAAAATAGGTAAAAGGATCTCAACAAGTAAAAAATGGACTATGGTCCTTCTTCCTTGTTCTTTAGCATGGTATTAAATACATGTGTTTTGGAAATTTATGTAGAGTAGGTCTCAATGAAGAACTTGTTAGTTGTCATGCCCAAAAGTATAAATTAATAGAAAATGAATCTACTATAATGTTTAAGACTAAAGTTGATGAAATTTATGATGCATTAACATGATTCATATTGCTCTTATTGTTTTGTTTCTAGCGACATTATTTTTCACTCTAAAACTGAAACGATGTTGACTTGTTTGCTTTGAGAGAGAGAGAGATGACAATGTGAAAGTGAAAAATTACTATTACAGAAACTATCAGTTTTAGGGTTTGAGGGTCTGAGGATGTGAAGCTATACATGCATATAAGATGTGACCAAAAGTGAATCTAAAAAACAAAACAAACACACTTATATGTGCAAATCAACAGCATATCTTCAACGACAGTGATGTTTCCACTTTCCATATGTGGGCTTTTAAATTAGCTGGTAAACATTGCTGTCCCTTGTAGTTTTGTTTGAGGGTATTCATGTAATAAAAAAACGAAGAAATAATACACGGGCGTGTAATTATATCTTTTAATTTGGGTGGCAAAATGAAGAAATAATACAAAGTTGGTATTCACTAAAATTTGATAATTTAAATTATAGAACAATTGACTGTATGGTAATAAATGGTGCATTGTCATATAGATCGGGTAATGTCCAAATCCTTACATGTTGGACGATTTTAGGTTAGTGAGGTATAAAATGTGTTAATAAATTTTTCTTCTTGATGTATGAAAGTTTAATAAAAATAAAATTTCGTCTTTTAAATATGTTAGAAGAAGTTAAGTTGGAATCTTATTTTTTATATCTATAAGGTTGCGAGTGCAAGATTACACATTTATTTTGTGTGGGATTCCAATTTTCAACAGTATATAAATTATTTTGTACCACTGCATCTAATAAATTTTATTGTATTCGTAGACATTTATATAGTTAACACTATATTAAATTTGTTTTCACAAGCATCTTCCTTCACTAGATTTACTTTGTTGCATAAGATATACAATTTTGTTATAAAAAATTGTGGTTGAATTTATGATATAATAAAATTTTCTTTTTAATAAAAGCTAAAAAAATTACCAAAGATTTCTCAACATTGCCAATTGAATGAGCGTTTTTTTTTTACCACAAAATCACATTGAGTTATGGGTAATACAAAGTATATATTAAATAAGCTAAATATTTTATGAAAATCTCAATTTTTATTTTACATAGGACTATTTGTTGAAATAATTTGATCCAATATTTATGTTGAATAGTTTAAATCAGTTAATTGATGATATGGATTTTTGACCATTTTTTAAACTACAAGAATTTTATAGGATAAATTGACCCAATAATAAGCTCTTTACATACCCCAATAAAATTTTATGTTCATCACCCTCCTTTAAATCTTTAAAAAATATATGTAACTTTTTGGTCTTAGATTAAAACACAAATATTTCATATTGAAAGTGATTTCTTTCGTTTTTTTTTTAAAGAAAAAGAAAAATTATTCCAAAATTTTTGTGTTATTGATATCCACCAAATATTGTATTGAATAATGTCAACCAATAATTGAATAAAGCAAATTCAATTGAGTCCTATTAAATAAGTATCGATCTAAACTTTATATCTTTTTTTTTTTTTTTTAATAATTTGAGATAGGGGATTTGATGTTGAGACCTTATCTTCATTGAGAGATGTGAATGTGTGACTATCAACCAAGCTGTGCTCCACAACTTTACATCCATTATTGTTTAAACAGTTGTGTCTTTTTTATATTTACGATAATATTCAAGTAACATATTGTCCATAAGGTAACAACTATGTGAAGATGGTAACATTTGATCTTGTTAGTAACTATTATGTTTAAAAGTTTAAGCTATCAAGTAAGTATTAACAATACTTTATATATACTCTAATATACCTTCTCAAATTTTTTATCACATAAATTGATATAAGTCTCGATTGTGCTCTATCTCATTATTAAATATTTAATTAATACAATGTGGGTTTTGAGTAATTGAATTTGAGATCATTTAGTACTTCAAATTTGGTCACCTTGTTCGATCCAGTTAAAAAAAAAGAAAAGAAAAAAAGAGTGGCTTGGATTTTGGACTTATTTAACCTCAGCCAAATTTAGATTTTTGAGAGAATGTATAATAATTAATATGCTACTTCTCTTCGAATTTATTAACCAACAAATTAATACATGATAGAAAAGGCTTGGATCTAGTGGACTCTGATATTTTAAGGTAAAGAAGAAAAATTTTAAAAAAAATATTTTGTTATAAAACAAAAAAATAAAATGAATAAGTTAGAGTAGAAGTAAGAAAAGAGAGTAGAGGCATAAAATGGGGTCAGTCGAGTGGTAAAAGACTGAATCTCCCTCTCAAGACTTGCAAGTCTTGGATTCAACATTGTGCACCCTACCTTTATAAATAAAATGTGAGATTTTCTCTCATTTTTATGGGCTATCTCCCACTTAGGTATAGGAAGCTTTCAACATTCTGGGAACTATTTATTTGGATTGTACTACCAGTGTTCTACCAATTTGGCCCTAATTGTCTCTTGAGTTAGTTCTACTAACTAAAATATATATATATATATATATATATGAGAGTGGCGAAGGAGATGGGAATCAAAAGCAAAAAACATATAGAGACAGAGAAGTATAAGTAGTGCTAGCAAGAAAAGGATGTAATTTAATTTTGTTACTGTTGTAACACATGTATAGCGCCAAAAATCACCGTCCAAAATAATTGCTTCTTAAATCTGATATAAGTCGGCAAGAAGAGTTTGCTTCATCATGAAGCCAATCAAAATTGGTTTTAACATTTTAATATTTAATATATTTATGATAATGTCATTCAATTTACAACATATTTAAAGTAAAAGAGAAAAAGAATAAAAAGTTGACATTATGAAGCTTACCACATGTCAACAAACATTTGAAATATCAATAAATATTAGATCAGTACAATGTAAAAATCTATATAGACCATAAAGAGCCAACCATTCCAGGCCAAGGGCCAATGCTATCAATCAACCCCCCTTCCTTGAAATTCACTGACAAATTTGTCTATTAGCCCACATCAAAATTTCCTAGTTGCTTCTCTATAAACAAAAAGCAGAATCTTAGAAAGTTGGCAAGTGCTAAAAGATATGTTTCCACTATGATCAATAATTAAGGTGGCATGACATCATTTTTATGACATCATCCTATTGAATTGAACAATATTATACTATTTTTCTTTCACTTTTTTTCCCCTGCATATAATTTAAAATTTGGGAGTAAAAGTGATACTACATCAAACCAAAACCTCAATACATAAGAACTTTCCTCTCTTTATTTTTTATTATTTTTTTAAACGTAAAAAAATTGATTCTCTTGTAACCTTTTTAAATGATAAAGGTCCATATAGACTCACGTGCATGTAGTATTTATTATTTTAAATATTAAATATATTTATATTTTTAAATACCTCTTGAATTTAAACCTGAAAGATTGTAAGATTGAATAAAAATTCTTTATTATTAAGACATATTGAGCACTTGATCTAATTCTTTGAATCACCTGTCTACTTATTTTCGATAGAATATCTTGCTAAACCTACATTTACAAAAAATAATAATAATAATAAAATTACATATATCATATATCTTATCTATTAAATTAATAACATATAGTTGAATAAACAATCATTTAATCATGTTATATATCCAACGTTAGGCAACTTAGCTTTGTTGGACTTTTCAACTCAGCAGCCTTTTATTTTCTTCCTTTGAGACCATTTGGTGTCAAACTCTAAAGGAAAAACTTTAGTTTAGTCCCTAAAGTATAGAAAATTATCAGATTTTTAAAGCTTTTTCAAAAACAGTTTAATTCATTTTTAAAGCTCTGAAAACTCTTCAAAAAAGTCCAAACTATCAGTCCATTAACTATCAAAATAGAATAAAAGCTTGGATAGGAAGGGTATTTTTGATATTTCTCAAAAGAAAGCTAACATTACAACTTATGTAAGGTCAAGATTAAAACAAATATATATATAAATTCATAATTACTATATATTTTATCAATATTTTTATTTTATTTAAAAATAATTGAATATAATTTGTTGAACAAATAAAAACTTTTTGATCAAATTAAAACAATATTTAATTAATCCGTTCTAATTCAATGGTTTACCAAAAAAGTATTGTATTGTAAACATTTAATCCAATACGGCAAACCAAATGAAACGACAGTAGTTGATCTTAGCAATATGTGGATGACAAATGCAAAATTACAGAGATTTGAAGATAGATGAGAAGAAGTGGAACAAAGAATGAGGGGGGAATAAATGATGTATAGGGTTGTTTGTAATTATGGGTTATGAATTGAAAATAAAATTTTCAAATGATCTAAAAACAAACTTTTCTATAGGATTAACAACGAATTCACATTGTTGTTGACGGTTCCACTAATATTTACTAAAATATGAAAATGTCATCATAATATTAGCTAGAATGTTCTATACATTACATATGTAACGAAATAAAAACTTAATAAACTTATTCAACCTTAATTTTAATATGTAAATTTTAATAAATTAATTATATAAAAATTCATTCAGATTTAAAAACCAAACAATCTACATAATTAACAAAAAATTAATTGATAATCCAACAATAAACAATTTTATCCAAAAAAAAAAAATTGCTCATAAAAGTTTCACATAAAAAAATTTTATTATTAAAAACTTTACTAGGAGAAAGTTCTTCCGAATCTCATCTAAAAGAGTGTAAAACGAAGTGCTTGTTTCAGCTGACAAAATATTCGGAAGTGTTTCTCTTTTTGTCTGTAGTCAATGGGGAAAAGTAAATGCTGGAATGTGTATAAAATCTCCTAATGACATGCAATAAATCAATCAAATCATATCAAGAAATTAACATGAAGATTAATTGCCATGGAGTTGCTTCTGGATCCTTCAAATCACTTCACTTCCTCCACACTTAGTAAGTCTGCATAGCCAAGCTTCTTCCCCAAACGTCCAGTTAGAGTGGCTGCATCAGTTCCATCTCCAGTCATCACCACTTTGTTCTTCTCGTCTCCTTCCCATGCCAGTGAAATTAAAACCTACACCAATCACACAAGTTTTGAGAACATCGAAAGCACGCAAAAGGGTTTTCATTCTCTTCAATTTTATTATTGAAATCCAACTTTATACAATTCGATAACACCACCAACCATCTGCAGCAGCTGCTATCTAGTGCCCAAATCTAACGTAGTTAACAGATATTTTTTCACTTACTTTATACACTCTTCACATATGTTTGAAGTGAAGTCAATTGTTATAATATTGAGTCAAATATTAAAAATACAAAATCAGAACTACAAAGTCAAAATTTAGTATTATTAAGATTCAACCGTCACGTTTTGAACCAATTTGAAGGCTGTGTGTACAAATCATGCCAGGCTAGTTTTAACTTCATGATCAAAATTTCGAAAGAGTATCTATTATTTTTATTTTTGACTTGGGGGAGAGGATTCTAAATTGGGACCTCATTAATTAATGAAGCATATTGAAAGATTAGATTATTGTTTCCATTGCGGTTAATGGTTATACTTTTATTTTTCTTAAACTGTTAAATACATTAAAATGAGAGAGGACATAAAAGTATCACCATAAAGATATCAACAAATATATGTCTTGTTTGCTTTCTATTGTTTTTTCTCTAAGGTATCATATATTTATATAGGTAATGACAGGGAGACCGATTGCATCAGGGAAGACTCCAAATTTTTCATTGATTGGAGGATTTCAAAAATTTTTCTCTAATAATGTGTAAGCCATGGAAGGTAGTGATATGACACATATTGATAATATAAACCAACTTATTTGTTATTGGATCATTGAATAGACTCATTCTTTTAGTCGTCAAGCAACTTGTCATTTGGCTTGATGGATGGATTATAGATTAATAAATTATACAATCATAGGGAGGATATTACAACACAGATGCTATGCATGGTTGCTTACTATATCAACAGGCAAACAAAGGACTTCTTCATATTTATTTATTTATTTATTTTTGTGATAGTGCTAATATTAATTGCTATTGATTTAAGATCTGTAATATTGTTATTTACACACACTTTTAGTAACAAGTTTGCAATTGTTCAAGTTAGTAACCTCAACTCTAATAATTTTATACACCTTGATAAGAGGGCATCAATGTTCTTGAAGGACGTCTATTTTTGATATATGTCAAAATATTGAGACAGGCTGGTGTTGGAATTCAAAGTCCTCAGTGGAGGTAGATTTTAATATTTTGTGGTTCTATTTCTTTATTCCATCAGCATCCAACAACTCAAAGATAAGAAAGAAGTTAAAAAAATAAAATAAAAAATAAAAAATAAAAAAATTCAAAGACTATAAAGATGATATAGATAAATGGAGAGAAAAGTTAGCCTTTGGTGGGGTCACTTTCTCTCCTCTCTATAAATGGGACTAATAAAAATATCATAGAATCATCAACCCCAAAAATCATTCCCCAATCAGAAACCATGTTCTTTTCTCCACATCATTAGCTCCACTGCTTTCCTTCTATAATGAAAAGGGAATGTTCAAACAAGGTGAAAATTATAAAGATCCCAACAAAAACCCTATAAGCATGAACCATCCTCTTATTCCCTTATAGGAACTCTTCCAAAAGCACACTTTCACCTTCACTTGGAGTAAGAAAATTTTCCATGAAATTGTCTCGCGGCTGATGTAGTGAGACGGACTAATGAAATAACATCATTTCTTTATCTTACCTTTTTCATTGTTTTTTTTTCCTTCCTATCTTTCTCATTGGTTTGTCTTATTACATCAACTGTGACATAATCCTATAAAAAAAATTTCAGGTTGGAGTTTATATCCTATCCTATTCTCATCATGAAGTAGTCCTTTTGAGTTTGGCCTCTTCACATTTGCCAACTCAAAAACTCCATAAACTAGCTAGGCACATAATTAACTTTGCTTTGTTGGACTTCACTAAAAACTATCTATAATACTTTTCACTCAAATTTTATTATTATAGGCCTAAATTGAATAAGAAAATAAATTGAAGTCATACTAAATGTCCTAAATATAGTAGCAAGGACATACTAAGTCTCCTCACAAGCACTCTCATTCGTCTCATTGACAGTACAGTTTGATCCTTCAATATTGAGTAGGCATAGTGGTGAACAAGCTATTGCCCTCTTGTAAGAGAGGTTTAGGTAGTTGGAGACAGCAAAGGAGAAGAGGCAGGAGAGAGAGCTCTCACATGCAAACACACTCTACATGCCATCCAGGTTGTTCTACTACTCTGATGAGTAGATGATGCCAGCACCTATGCTACCTCTTCAAGGCTATATCTCAAGCACCAATCTCTCATGCAGAGAAAGCATTCTGGTCAGCAGGTCACTGCTTTAATGCACAATACAAACAACCATTATGATTCAGAAGTTGATACCTCTCTTCATCTACCTCATCATATCCAACAATTACATAGGCGCTTAAAGGTATCATTCCTTTATTTGCTTTGAGTGTGCATCATCATCATCATTTGTAATACCTGAGTCATCATGATCACTAATTAATGCTCCATTCCCATATCATGAGCTTAGCAACCAAGCAAGTTATTTATTTTGACTCTAACTTGGAATCATCATATTGTCAATTCATTTAAATAAAAAAGCACCAACCTTTACAGCATTTCTAGCTAATCTTTACATATCAAAGACAGGAAACCATAGATGTCAATGCACAATAAATTTATAAAGCTAATCAAGATTTAGCCTTAATTAAACCCTATAATGAATGTTAACAGTATTTGAATACTGTTGTTAGTGTTTTTTTATTAGCTCAAATTTTAGTTTGGAGGGGCCATTTATTATGAAGACAAGTTTGAAAGGGTTTAACGTGCAAAAATTTCAAAATTGGAAGTTAAATTCGTACTTCTTTTAAAAAAGAACTTCAAAAAAAAAAAAAAAAAATTGAGGAAAAAAGATCCATCCGGCCTCTCTCTCATTACTGACATGAGTATACTTTAATTTATTAAATATTTATACTTTAACATAACAGGGTGTTAGAATAGTTAAATATTATTGTTTAATAATTTCTTATTAGATTACTTTTTGGTCTAACACAATGAGTTCGAGGAAGAACACAATATAAGCTTTAAGAAGGTAGAAATGTAAAAAAGTAGTGCCAAAAAAAAAAAAAAAAAAAAGAAAGAAAGAAGAAAGAGATCAAAGGGTGATAATATTATTATATGAATGATCCCATAAATTTGAAGTACTCAAATTGTTGCTAATAGAGGTGGGCATGTTGAACCCAACCCGAATAACTCGACCTAACCTGATCACTTTTGTGGTCAGGTTATAGCAGTCAAAATACTTGATTCAGGTTGGGTTTTACTAGCCCGATTATTTTTTGGGTTGGGTCGGGTCAAGAGATCAAACTGAGAACCTGACTCGAACCCAAACTATAAAAACTCAATTTTCCACTGTTACTTAGTTTTTCACTCATTCTTTCTCAATTTTTCTCTCATCTCTTTCCACCTCCACACTTTAGACACAGCCACCTTCACATTTTCATAGTCATCCTTCATGGTGAACCGATAGTCCTTTAGCTCTAGTCTCTGGCCTCCACACTTCACATGTATATGTTCTGTTTAATCTCTATTTTTTTTCAAAATCAATTAACCTCAATACCTGATTTTTTTCAACTTTAATCTAAAACTTTCTTGGATCAATGAAAGGCAAGGTGTAGTTGGTTAAGTGAGAAGTTGAAAGGTGAGGTATAGGTGCGACTAGTGGAATATATGAAGAGATGGAGGGAGAGGTCGAGAGGGTATGATCTGGTGGCCGAAAGGGAGGAAAGGGTAGAGCCATAGCTTGTGGAGGTGTATGTACTAGTGGGCAGTGAGAATGGAGGTGGATTAAAAGGTGTGTGTGTGTGTGTGTGTGCATTAGTGGGAGGATGGAATATATAGATGGAATCATGTATGTGTCATGTGTGTGTGTGACTATGAGTGGAGTTAGTGGATGAATAGATTATATGGATGTATGTGTGTGTGAGTGATTGTGTGAGGGGACCAAGGTTTGAAGACATTTTGAATTGTGTTGACCAAATCGAGTCAGATAGTCAGTGACAGCGGATTGTCAACTATGTGACAATGTGAAGCAGTGACAGTGAGGGTATTGGTTTAGTGGATGCCTTTTAATTTAAAGTGACTCACTACTTGTATGCGTTTTTATATTGACCTTGAGTCTTTTAATCAATGGATTGTTGTGAGTTGTGACTTTAGACTACAAACATAAATTATGGAATATTTATATAACAAATTGATCACACAACATTACATATATAAATTCTTTATGTATTTTTATTGGTTTGATTTTTTTTTTTTTTTGTATTGCTTTTTTTTTTTTTTTTGGGTTTTATTGGTTTTTTTCTTGGTGTCATAGGTTAGGTTACCATTTAAGTATTTGTTTGGTTATTGAGATTTGAAAAGAGCAAGGCTATTATGGATAAGAAGAGGAAGGTTACATTTAATATGATAATGAAAAATTCAAATACTTTTTGATAAAGTCCTCTAAAATTCAAACATTTAATCATCTAAAATTTTTGTTATTGAATCCTTTAAAATTGTTTTATAGATGGACGAGCATGATGATGATGTTGACAATGACATGGGAATCCTTAAAAAGGGTCAGTCAAAGTCAGATGTGTGGAAATGCTTCACCAAGTATGGTGATGAGTCTAGATGTAAGTGCAATTATTGTGATAAAGATTATGCATGTTCTAACCAACATTGTGGCACTACAACTTTGTGGAATCATTTGCAAACACAATGTGCAC
Source organism: Litchi chinensis (assembly GCA_019925255.1). Lineage (NCBI taxonomy): Eukaryota > Viridiplantae > Streptophyta > Magnoliopsida > Sapindales > Sapindaceae > Litchi > Litchi chinensis. The sequence goes on along the minus strand of CM034462.1, from coordinate 34,331,016 downwards.
AATACAAGTCCGTAAAGGCTGGGGAGGATAAAAAACAAAAAACCTTAACTTTTGGGTCCATTGGTGATAACAAAAAACTTATGGCCCTGGGTTTTGACAAAGAAGAGTGTAGAAAAGCTTTCACTAAAATGATTATTGTGGATGAATTACCTTTCTCTTTTGTAGAGAAAAAAGGGTTTAAACATTTTTGTAGTGTTCTAAATCCAAGGTTTTGTCATCCATCTAGAATAACATTTGCTAGGGATGTTTTCCAACTTTACTTAGATGAAAAGTACTGTAAGCTTAAAAATTTTTTCATTGAACAAAAACCAAGAGTTTGCCTAACCACCAACATATGGACTTCCATTCAAAATTTCAATTATATGGTAATCACTACCCATTTCATTGATTGTGAATAGAAGTTGCATAAATGGATTTTGAGTTTTGGTATTGTTTTTTACCATAAGGGGGGACAATTGAAAAGTTCTAGAGTCATGTTTGAAGGATTGGGGTATTCAAAAAGTGTTTACGATTACTGTAGATAATGCCTCCGCCAATAAAGTGGCTATAGATTATCTAAAGAAGAAGTTGAAAAATTGAGAAGAATTCAAATTTAAATTAAGCTAGAATTTTTCGTATGTGAGATATTTTGCTCATATTATAACTTTAATTGTGTCTAATGATTTGAAAGATTTGAATTATTCAACTGTTCACATTCCTAATGCGATATAATATGTTAGATCTTCACCTTCAAGACTTCAAACGTTTAAAGCTTATATTGACCATGAAACAATTGAGAGCCAAAATCTTGTGGTAGTAGATGTATCTACTAGATGGAACTCTACCTATTTAATGTTATCTAATATTTTAAAATTTGAAAAAGAATTTGATAGATTATTAGAGGATGATAGACGTTATGGGTTGTACTTTGTTGAAAAGGAAAATGGGAAAAAAAAAGGGGTAGGGCCCCTAAAAAAGAAAGATTAGAGCAATGCTAGAGTGTTTGTCAAATTTTTGCATGTTTTTTATGACGTTACTTTAAAGTTTAGTGCTTTCACATCCGTCACTTCCAATATATTCTTTCATGAATTGTACTTTATTGAAAATGAGTTGACTAGATTGGGTAAGAGTGATAATTTTCTGTTGTGTGATATGACAATTGGAATGAAATTGAACTTTGACAAATATTGGGAGAAAATTGAGGAAGTGAATAAATTGTTGATAATTGCACTTGTTCTTGATCCAAGATACAAGTTGGATTATGTCAAATTTTGCTTTAGTGATATGTTTGATGAAAGGAAGGTTTTGGAGTTAACTAGTGGCATTAAAGATCTTTTGATTAAACTTTATGAGTTTTACAAAAATGATGATAACATTTCAAATGGTCAACAAGTTTCTAGCTCCAATCATTCCTTTAGTGAGGATGATGTGAGAAAGATGAATGAAGGTTTTGGTTTTCATTTGGAAAGACTCAAAAAGTTCAATAAAATGAAATAAAAGAATGTTTTTGTTGTTTCAAAGAATGAGGTTGATAGGTATTTGATATAGTCCGATGGAACATTTGGATGATAAGAACTTTGATCTTTTGGGTTGGTAGAAAGTTAATTCTTCTAAGTACAAAACTCCATCTCGTATTGCAAAGGATGTCTTTTTCATTTTGGTGTTTACAGTGGCTTCCAAGTTGACATTTAGCATGAGAGGTCATATTCTTGACTCATTTAGGAGTAGCTTGACTTTAAAGATGGTGGAGATATTGGTTTGCTTGCAAATTTGGTTGCGATCTATTAATATTTGCTCGGATCTTACACTGTCCACGGATGTATGAAGCAATTAATTGAAAAAGGTAAATGATTTGTTTTATCATGATAATTTTAAATGTGTAATTTTATATATATATTACTAACATTTTGTTCTTCTATTTATGTTGAGATTGGAGTGAGCATACCTTTGGATCCATGAAAAAGAATATGAATTGATTATTTTTCATGCTATTAAGGTAATTATTTTAAATAAAAGGCTTATATTTTACTTAGAAATGTTTGTTCTTTTATGATTTGCAAAAGTTGAAAACATGTTAGCTAGTTACACTTTGGGTTGACTTACATGTTTTGTTTGATTTTAGATGTGGTGCATGCAGTTGATGCTTTGGGAATTACCAATTGGAAAATTTTTTGTGGTTTTTTGAAATTTTAATGATAGCAAACAAATTGTGTTGATGGATTTATTAGGATTATTGTCTTAGTTTTTATTTTTTTTGTGCCTTTTGTAGTGAATTGAACTTTTTGTTTTTTTTTTGTTTTTTAAAATTATGTAGTGGCTTAAACTTTTATTTGTATTAAACTTGTTATGTAATCAACGGAAGCATTTTGCATTTGAATGAGTTGATTAATAAAAATGTTCTGTATTTCAATGAGGTGCCAACCTGATTGACTTAACCCAATCCAACCGACAATTATTAGGTTGGGTTGGGTTGGCTTGAGGAATTGATTGGGTTGAAAAATTTTCAACCCAACCCATATTGAGTTGGAAGATTTTTAATCTAACTCAACTCAAACCCGAAAACGTCCACCCTTAGTTGCTAATTCTTATACTATACAAAAAACTTATATATATATATATA
>CM034462.1:34271800-34327917 GCA_019925255.1 Litchi chinensis | reverse complement strand
TTTGTTTTCATGATTCTGAAATTTCAGAAGGCATTGAAAACCACTCGCTCAACAACCAATCTACCCCCCGGACCCTGGAAGCTACCTCTGATAGGAAATATGCACCTGGTTGTGGGCTCTTTACCTCACCGCTGCCTAGATAACTTGGCTAAGAAATATGGTCCTATGATACCTTAAACTCGGTGAACTATCTCATATTGTAGTCTCTTCACCAGAAACTGCCCAAGAAATTATGAAAAACCATGATATCAATTTTGCTCAAAGGCCTCGTCTCCCTGTTTTAAGATTTTATGACTACTCTGACATTGCGTTTGCACCATATGGAGATTACTGGAGGCAAATGCGAAAAATTTGTACTTTAGAGCTTCTAAGTGCTAAACGTGTGCGGTCATTCAGATCGATCAGGGAAGAGGAGGTGTCAAACTTCATTAGATCAATTTCTTCAAATGCAGGATTGTCAATCAACTTCACTAAGATGTTATATTCCTTAACAAATGACATCACTGCAAGGGCAGCTTTTGGTGAAAAGTGCAAAGATCAAGAAGTATTCATACAAATTACCAAGAAAATAATAGAGCTGGCAGCAGGTTTTACTCTTGCTGATGTGTTCCCTTCCATTAAACTGCTTGAGGTGCTCAGTGGGATGAGGTCTGAACTAGAGAAGCAATTTCGAGAAGGTGGTAAGATTCTTGACAATATCATTAACGAGCATAGAGCGCGCCAAGCAACAGGAAATTACACTGATGCGGGTGAAGCAGAGGATCTTGTACATCTTCCTTTGAATCTCATGGATAAAGGAGACCTTGAAGTTCCCCTAACAACTGAAAACTTCAAAGCGGTTATCCTGGTAAGCCAAGATAATGTTTCTATACATCCATAAAGTCTTTATAGTTTCATTTTGCTCAAAGATTATCCGGAGATTTAACCATGTGAATAGAAAATTCAGTCCTTGTATAACTGCGCATAAAATCCTTAGATTCAACGTTTGTAATTCAGAGGGACAAAAAGTATTGTATGCGTCGTCATCTATCGACAAGGTCATGAAGCAGTCAATTACAAAAAAGTTGGTTAACCAAGATCATCTAGTTGATACCAAGCTTCTCAGAAATGCTTATATAAAATTATTTTATTTTTTAAAGCCAACACTATATAGGTAAGATCAATCTCTCTTATGTAATTTAAATATTGTTAATGTAGCATAACTCAATTTTAAATACTAATGTTAGATTTTTCCTATCAACTTAAACTTGTGGATCTGGTGGTAACTAACATGATATCAGAGTTTGAAGATCTTTAGTTCAAATTCTTTCTTTCCCCCTTATCTGAAATTTCTATTACATATATTACACGGTAGAAGATGTTTAAAATGTTTGAAGATCTTTAGTTCAAACCCTTTCTCCCCCCTTATTTGAAATTTCTGTTATATATATTACACGGTAGAAAGCGTTTAATATCTATTATTTATCCACATTGCATGTTATACGGTATTTAGGTAGAAGATCTTAAATATTAAAGCTAGATCATTTACTATCAATTTACGTTTTTAAGTCCGGTGACAATTAATAGATATCTACTCTTTTAACTTAAAGATATCTATTCCCACGATAATGGTAAAACACTACTACATGAATCTTAGAAAATACATTTGGTAGAACTTAAACCCCCACCACTTAGATGGATGGGACATGTATATTCATCTATGCTAGGAGGAAATGAGCATAAAATGACTATTTTAATCTATTGTTCATCCATACTATATTTTCAGGGGTGTTTATTCAACCAGCTACAAGATGTGGCACCTGAAGATCAAGAGAGAGCTTGTTTTCCTTTTTTCTTTTTCTTTTCATTTTTAGTATGTTCATGTGTGCAAAACAAGTTATGCAATTTCTTAAGACAAACTGTAATCCTATTTCAGGACCTTTTTATTGCTGGAACCGAGACATCTTCCTCAACAGTGGAATGGGCAGTGTCAGAAATGTTAGTGAACCCAAGGGTGATGAAAAAGGCGCAAACAGAGGTGAGGCAAATCTTTGACAAAAAAGGAAATGTTGATGAAACGGGCCTTCATGAGCTCGAATACTTAAAGTTAGTTATCAAAGAAACTCTAAGATTACATCCTCCACTTCCTTTGGTTCTCCCAAGAGAATGTAGAGAGAATTGTAAAATTAACGGATATGACATTCCTTTGGGATCTAGAATCATTGTCAATGCATGGGCAATTGGAAGGGATCCTAATTACTGGAGTAAAGCTGAAAGCTTCCATCCTGAGAGATTTCTCGGTAGTTCAACTGATTACAAAGGGTCTAATTTTGAACTTATCCCATTCGGTGCTGGAAGGAGAATGTGTCCTGGGATGTCTTTTGGTATAGCTAATGTTGAGCTTCCACTTGCACATTTGCTCTACCATTTCAATTGGGAGCTCCCAAATGGAATGTCGAACAAAGATCTTGACATGACTGAATCTTTTGGTGCAACTGTAAGAAGAAAAAATGATATATACGTAATTCCGATTCCTTACCATCATCCTTCTAGCTAGTAAGTAAGACTACATTATTTAGAAGTTTATTCTATGTTAAACAACAAAGAACCAGTGTCAAGCATATCACCTTAGTTGAGTTGGGTTGTTGTTTTTCTGATTGGGCTGCAAAACACTACACATATGCAGTCACAAAAATAGTTTTCTTCCAAAAAGTACCCTACTGGTTGCTGAAAGTAATTGTTACTTTACGTTGCTTGTTAGTTCTATTGCCATCTTTGGTCACTATCTTTCTAGTTATATAATATGATGAATTTGGAATAATGGAAATTCCAGTTTTTGTCACCATATGCATTACCAAGTTGTAGTGATATTTAATTTTTCTATCACCAACCATCAATGACAATAAAATTTTAAGTTTGTAGGAAACGAAATTTCAAACAGTAAAAATATTCCAAACAGGCCAGTATTTGTATACAGTCAAAGTTTGACAGCGATGTAACACCGGAAAATTGGAATAAAAAAATTAATAATCTGATTATTTATTGTTTTTGTTGTGTAATTTTTATTTAGGTCTGCCTCTGAGGTTGGTGGCAGCCTAATTATCTACTCAATTGTAGACATATAGCAGAATAATGTCAGCATAATAATTGCTTTGATGTTTCATCTATTAAGGAAATTTTCTTTATAAATTAATGATGCTTTCAGGTTTTTTCACTGTCAAGCATTTGATTAATTGGAACCTCAACACAGAAAATTGTTTTATTAGTTGCAGTTTGCCCTTAACTCTGACGATTCACATGAATCTGTCAATAAAATTTCAAAGTATAAATCGTGCTTAAATATTAATACAAATGATGAAATTGATCAAACACCAAAATTGGACTAAATTAAAATGGATAATCAGACTAATGTTTTTGGTCTATTTAATTTCTTTTTAAATGTACCTTTGATAGATACAGGGCTGCCTAATCGTCCCAAGATATTAGTTGGACAAAACTGAAGTTTTAGAACAAATTTTGTTGAGAGCTTCTGAGAATTAAAATGAACATATGTATTAGATATTAATTGATCTGGTTCCAAGTTTTTCTGTCAAGCCTCCGATGAATTGCATCACTCGATTAGAATGTCAAACAGGAAAATGGTCTACTTAACTACAGCTTTTCTTTTAAAACACCAGACATGTTTTTAGCCAAGTCTTTTATTGTTGATGTGGTAGAGAGCCAACAAGCTGGTGCAAGTTTCCAATGATATTACAGGTAATCTCAGGAGACCTGGGGATAAATTTGTATTTCAGATATTTTAGTCGGATTTCTTTCTTAATTTTAATCAAAATGAAGGCAGAGAGAAGACACGCGAGAGAGAGATTGACAACAAATGTTAATGTAGCCTTCCCATTTTATTAATGATGTTTTCAAGTTTTTTATCAATTTCAAGATGCAACTTGATCTAGTCTAGACCAGATTCCAGTTGAAGCATCCCAATGGAAGGAAATCCTGGCAACAAATGTGAAGTTTCCTGCATAACTGATCGAATTACATGACAATCTTCATACCAAAGGCTGCCTTTAAGGTGGTATAACTTGTTACTGGGTGAATATTAGTATAGATTAATTAGTGATCCTGCTTTTGAAGCAAACCAAATAATGAGATTGGACATCTTTTTCTTTCTCTTATTAATCGAAATGAATATAATGTTGGATTCAATTATTTTATCATAAATGTATGCAAATTCTCATTTAATTTAGTCCTTTTGATAGTTCTTTGACATCTAATAGTGCAAAGCACTAAAACCTTTAATGTGATGGCTTAGAGTCCTTTTAAGTAAGCAGAAATTGCCAGATATATTGCTTAACTTGAAAATCAATATTTTTCATAGAAGATTGATAATAAGAAGTTATATATTAATACAATCAAGTCAGTTCCTTCTGTTTTTATTTATAAAAGTTAAGATGTGAAAACACTATAAGGTAACCATCTAATAATATTTGATGGTATAGAGTGTTGATCTAGTTTAACAATATTTCATAATCGAGTGGTTGCCATGTAGATGACATCTAAAGAAGAAGAAGAATTAAAAAACACTATCAGGTACACCATCTAATAATATTTGATGGCATAGAGTGTTGATCCAGTTTAACAATATTTTGGAATCAAGTGGTTGCCCTGTAAACGGCATCTAAAAACGAAGAAGGGGAAAAAAATAAAAAATAAAAATAAAACTAAGAAAATACTTTGAGCCATCAAATTCCACGCTAACGAACGAGATGGTGTCCTAACTAGCTTGACTCTCTATGAGTTTTTTAAGGCGTAGAATATGCATTTTGAATGTTATAAGTGAAAAATCACTCTCCCCTCTTCCCTTTTCTAATGGTCACGGATCACGTGATTATGTTTTAGTCCATGTGACAACTCACTTTTTAAACATAAGTATTGGGACTTGGTCCATGTGATGATCCTGTTTTTGAAGAATAAATAATGCTAAAGATTCGTCGGCGAGTAAAACAATTAGGTCGATTCCTAAGGTGAATTATTTATGTAAAGCTTGTTATAAAGCACAACAATGATTTCTTTATTGTAACAAGTAATTTAGATTTTAATATTTCGTGATTCCTCATGTTAAAAAACAAAATATGTCCATTGGTACATTTGATTATTATTTATATACCCTTTATATAAAGAAGTAATTATACAAAACCTGTCAAGATTTGTCAAAAAACAAGTGAAAATACATTTATCTTTTTGTTATATCAAAATTCCTTCGCTATCGGTTGGCTTTAATAAACTTTAATGTTTGACTAAAATTTTTAGTCAAATGCTCATTTTACATTTGAATAAGATAACAAATTATTAAAAATAAAATAAAAATTAAAAATAAACCATGGAATGAGATTTTTTTTTTTTTTTTTTTGAGATAAAGTCTGGTTCTCTTAGGTGATAGATGAAGGAGGACCTCCATCTGTGCAATGAAGGAAGCGTGGCATCATCGTCTCCTTTGTTTAACCCTACAATATATATATATCAAGATTTGTCAAAAAACAGATGAAAATACATTTATCTTTTTGTTATATCAAAATTCCTTCGCTATCGGTTGGCTTTAATAAACTTTAATGTTTGACTAAAATTTTTGGTCAAATGCTCATTTTACATTTGAATAAGATAACAAATTATCAAAAATAAAATAAAAATTAAAAATAAACCATGGAATGAGATTTTTTTTTTTTTTTTGAGATAAAGTCTGGTTCTCTTAGGTGATAGATGAAGGAGGACCTCCATCTGTGCAATGAAGGAAGCGTGGCATCATCGTCTCCTTTGTTTAACCTTACAATATATATATATATATATATATATATATATTTAGGGGAGACTAGAGCCTCTCCATCACAAAATCAAGAGGCACTAGCCTCCCCACCATGAAAAAAGAGAGGCTAACTTCCCTTGCCTTGACGACAAGTGACGACAATGAAGAGGCTAGAGTCTCTTTCCATAACAAAAGGATGGTTTGTGACCTTTACAATTTTTGCTAGTTTGAGACCAAATCTAAGAGTTTACTAGATTTGGTGTTAAATTTTTGTTTTTGTTTTTAAATTTAATTATTCAAATGGTATATTTGGTTAGTATTATTTTTTTTCATGATGTGTGTTGTGATGTTTATGATGGTGTGTTGTGGTTTGACTAGTGTTTGATGACTCGGATGAGAAAGAAGTAGAGAGATGGAAGAGCAAGAAGAAAATTAGAAGAAGATGATGATTTATTGGTGTTTTGGGTTTGTGGAAGAAGAAGAAGAATGGATTTGTTTAGCTCATGAAGAGAACTATAATAAAAGAAGACTTGTTTATCATATAACAAAGATAAATGAATAAAAATTGGATTCTAATTTTTTATTTGACTTTTAATCCAATAATCTAATCTGGATTATATATATAGTTATTTTTCTTCCTTTTTTTAGGTATTTTTCTTGGTTTTTTAATCTCTCAATTTCTTCTTTACTTAATATTATATAAATATCTAGATATGTTACAAATAATTTATTTATTCGATATAGAAAATATAATTTAATTTTAATAATTTGTTTATTTTATTTATGGGTAAAATGGTCATTTGACCAAAAAAATTGGTCAAGTGTTAAAGTTGACGGAAGTCAACTGATAATATGGGGATTTCATGTAATAAAAAGGTAAATATGTTTTCATCTGTATTTTTGACAAACTTTAGGAGGGTTTCGTGCCCTATTTTGTTATATAACATATGTCCTAATTAACAAGAATTTGTCTGAAACATGCCAAATCCAACACATGATAAACATATGTCAATCCAAGGTATTACGAAAAACAGCCATTATATGTATTTATTTAAAAAAAAAAAAAACCTTATAAAAAATCTCAGATTATATCTATTCACAAATAGAATTACAAAAAAATAAATAACTATTATACTAATAATCCATAGATCTAATATTGATAATTTCAATTTGATATTCGAAGTCTTAGATATCTACAGGTCTATTAGATAAATGGATCTTACAATTTATACGTCTGAGACGGTATATACATCCCTTTTGTAAATACAATTTCTTACAAATTGTTTTAAAAAATTATAATTTATAATTAGAATCCACTTAAAATATGAAATATTATTTCTTTAGTTTATTTATTATACTATATATTTATAAATGAACACATCAAAACATTTTTTTTTTCACGTAAATTAGAATTTTTTTTTTCAAATATTTGATGGGATGTACTTACTGTTTAACAGTTTTAGACTACAAAGTGGGCGAAATCTCTAGCCCAACCCTGCCAAGCCTTATTTCGCCCTTATTCTGACATTGATCAAAAACCAGAAATTTGGACTTCATTAAAATTGATAATCATACTTAGACTATTCAATATATTTGGTCCATTAAATTTATTTTGTACTGCACCTATAGGCAGCCTAATCCTCTCAAGATATTAGACTTATTGATAGGTGTTATGTGTATTTTCTGGACTCACCAAATGGGCTGCTAAAAGCCTAATAGAAGCCTAACAAATCAGCCCAATGAAGTGGCCCAGCAGAAAAGGCCCGGTTTATCAATGCTAAGCCCAATGAGCTCGCATCGCAGCCAATCTATAGACCGTTATATAGTTCGCTCAATGCACAATTCGCTACTCAGCGAGGCACAACTCGATATCGCTCAATACAGCGTACAGCTCACTCAACGATCAGTTAAACGAGAAAATCTTTCAGAAAAGGCAATAACCCGATTTGACCGTAATTCTCTCATCAGAATTGCTACCTAAACTGTAACACATCTTTCTCTATAAATAGAGGCTGAATTCATTGTAACAGAGATATAAGCAATATTATACTGTCACTCTGTCGAATTATTGAGAGACAGTCGTGGACGTAGACACACTTGTCGAACCACGTTAAACCTCTGTCTTCTTTGTGTTGCTTTTAGTTCTTTGTCTTGCTATTTGTTTGCGTGTTTTCTATTCTATTTACGTTGATTGTAGGTATTAGATTTTGAGCTCTCGTCGACCAGAAATCAACGTCGACATTTTGACGCTAGAAGAAAGGCTCAGACTGTAATCAATTTCGCTGCAATTTCTAAGCTTTTAACAGACATGGCAAGAACTAAAACAACTAGGTACGTGGGCTTACAAGCTAACCAAGTAAAGAGCTAGACCAGTCAGCATCAGCACGATACGCAGCAAATGGAAGATGCACTCGTGCATGCAGCAAGCACGTCATATGGTCAGAGAGTTGGTGCTGCAGCAGGCATGCTGCCCTTGCCCCCTCGCCAACTCATTCCAATCACCCCAACCGAGAGGCTGTAAGCATGGTACTAAAGACAGGAAGCGTTGGAGCTCACAGTTCGACAACTTGCAAATGATGTCAATGTGTTGGTGCAAACTCAGACGCAGAACGCACCCAGGATTAAGGTTGAGGCTCCAAGGTAAGTATTTCCGCAGCATGGAGTGCAAGGGTTAGAAAGGCCTGTTAGAAAGGTGCAGCGACCTGCTGGCTCAGCTCGCTCTTCCAATTCGCGTTCTAGAGCTGGAGGTCGCCCCGTTCGCTAAGAAAGAGAAGTGCGCCCTGCGAGCCTGGTGATAAGGTTAAGTCAGGATGGAAGCAGACGGGTAGAAGCTGGTCTTGATAAAGTCCGAGCTGCACCTCGGCATGAGGACGAGGTAGATGAGCGACATGCAAGGTCACATCGAGCTGGTGGCTCGTTCAGAGAGAGCCAAAGGTATGAACCAGAGCACCGCTCTCCTGGTCGCGACCACAGGAGGAGATATGGGCCCCGAGACCCGCAAGTGGAGGAACTTCTTCAGAGGGTCCAGCAGCTTGAAGCGCGACCTGGTGCCCCGGACCATCGTGAGCATTACGGAGAAAGGACTCCGTTTACTAAGGAGATCGAGACGCAGCCTCTCCCTATAAGATTTAAGGTCCCAAACATTCAGCAGTACAACGGGGACAATGACCCCTATGACCATATTGATGCCTTTAATGTCCAAATGGATTTGTAGACGGACAACCCTATGGTGAAGTGCCGCGTATTCCCAACTACTTTAGGGGATATCCTGCGGACTTGGTTCAAGAATCTTCCAGCTTGCAGCATAAGAAGTTGGGAAGAGTGCCAGCAGAAGTTTGTTAGCCAGTACAGGGCTTTAAGAAGGCAGCTCGCACCATCCTGCCACTTGGCCACCATCTTCCAGCGTCAAGGTGAATCATTGAAAGATTATATCACTAGGTTCAAACGCGAGGTCGCCAACGTTGAGAATCCATCAGACGAAAGTATTTTGACTGCGATCTCAACCGGGCTGTGCAAGGATGGAAAGTTGTATGAAAGTATTTATAAGTCTCCGGTGAAAGGACCTGGGAGAATTTTACGAGCGAGCTGCAAAGGAGATCAGATGGAAAGAAACTTTCGGCCTGAAGAAGTCCAATTAGAAGATCGAAGCGGACAGTTCTAGCCAGTCGAAAAAAAGGAATAATGGCAGGAACGAAGAAGAAGGTAGAAACAGTGGCTCAAGTAATCAGATTGCTAAGAAGGTTAGAAGAGAGCCTAGGAATGAGCGACCTCAGCGTCAAGGTCATTATGACAATTATAGCATCCTGTCAAACTCACAAGATAGGATCTTTGCAGTGGAAAGAAATAGGGAAGACATTGGAAAGCCCAATCCTTTGAGAGCCCCTGTTCAGCACAGAGATAAGAGTAAGTTTTATGTCTATCATAATGAGGTCGGGCACAATACTTCTGATTGTTAGGCATTGAAGGACACCATTGAAAAGTTAATCAAGAGAGGTCGCTTGAAAGATTACGTGGCGAGATTTGCAGACTCGCGACCTCCACAACAATGACCTCAACAGCAACAGCCAGCACAGCAGCAACCCCAACGAGCTCTCGAGCCAAAGCACGAACCTGCGGTAAGGACAATTTTTACAATTCATGGTGGCCCCCATATTGCAGGTGCTTCAAATAGATCGCATGAGAGGTATGTCTAGGAAGCAAATCATACCTTGCAGGTTAGTGGATCAGAGGGACCTACGAAAAAGGCAAGGACGATCTCGGATGAAATTGTTTTCACTCAGGAAAATGCTAGAGGTGCGGTCTGGCCTCACAATGATGCACTAGTTATACGAGCTAAAATCAGTAACATGGAAGTGCGACGCATCATGATTGACACTGGGAGCTTGGTGAATATGATATACATGAGCTGTTTTGATCAGATGGGGTTAGGAGCAGAGCAATTGAGACCTTCCCCAAAGCCTCTTTACGGCTTCACTGGAGATGTTATTGTATCAGTGGGCCAGATTAAGCTGCCACTTACACTCGGAGAAGCAAGTCGCCAGGCTACTGTGTTGGCAAATTTTTTTATCATTGACTGTCCATCAACATACAATATGGTCCTAAGAAGACCTTCGTTGAATGAGCTGGATGTAGTTACTTCAACCAGGACCCTCACAGTTAAGTTTTCAACTCCCAATGGCGTCAGGTGTGTTCGGGGAGAACAGCACTTAGCCAGACGCTGCTATGAGGATGTTGTGAAGATGGGCGTAAGAAGAAAGAAAGTGAACTTGGTTTCGGGGGGCAAGCCACGACCTATGACTGAAAAGTGGGTTAGTCATGATCTTGACCCTCGCGAAGTGGATGCAGAGTAAGCTACTGGGCCAGTTGAGGAACTGGAAGATGTTCAAGTCAGCAAAGCAGATCCTGAGAGGTGCCTGAAGCTGGGAAGAGACTTAGCTCCAGAAATAAGAGCCAGCTAATTGACTTTCTTAAGGCGAACTTAGACCTATTTGCTTGGAATCATAAAGATATGGTGGGGATAGACTTCAAGGTCATGTTACACAGATTGAATATCGATCCTCACCATAGACCAGTTCGCCAGAAGAGGAGACCGATGACAAGGGAGTGCTACTTTGCGTTAAAAGAAGAGGTAGATAAGTTGCTGGCAAACAAGTTTATCCGAGAAGCTTACTACCCAACTTAGGTCGCCAATCTTGTGTTAGTGAAAAAGAAGAATGGGAAGTGGAGAACTTGCATCGACTTCACTTATTTGAACAAGGCGTGCCCAAAAGACAGCTTCCCCTTACCGAGAATAGACCAGCTCGTGGATGCAACAGCTGAACATCAGCTCCTGAGCTTCATGGATGCGTACTCGGGCTACAACCAGATTCCAATGAATCCCGAGGACGAAAAGCACACCTCGTTTGTGACAGATCGCGGCCTATACTGTTACAAGGTGATGCCCTTCGGGTTGAATAATACAGGAGCGACCTATCAACGCTTGGTAAACATGATGTTTGAAGAGCAGATTGGGAAGACCATAGAGGTCTACGTTGATGATATGTTAGTAAAGTCCAAGTAGATAGGTGATCATGTGCACGACCTGGAGGTGATGTTTCAGATTCTGATAAGCTACCAGATGAAGCTGAATCTGCATAAGTGTGCATTTGGGGTAGCCTCAGACAAATTTCTTAGCTTCATGGTGAACAGTAGAGGCATTGAGACCAATCCAGAGAAGATCAAAGCATTGATTGACATGAGGTCGCCTACTCGGGTAAAAGACATGCAAAGCCTTAATGGTCAGGTCGCAGTACTTAGCAGGTTCATCTCGAAGGCTACAGATAAGTGTATTCCTTTTCTTTGATGTTTTGAAGAAGGCGAAGAGCTTCGAGTGGACCGAACAATGCGAGGTAGCCTTCCAGCAATTGAAAGAGTACATGGGGCGAGCTCCACTTCTTTCTAAGCCCAAAGAAGGAGAAAAGCTTATTCTATACTTAGGAGTGTCTCAGCAGGCTTTGAGTGCTGCTTTGGTGAGAGAAGAGGAGAAGACGCAACTTCCCATATATTATATAAGTAAAAGGCTGCAGGATGCTGAAACCAGATACTCGCAGATGGAGAAGCTCGCTTATTGCCTGGTGGTCGCATCGAGGAAGCTACGACCTTATTTTCAAGCTCACACCATTGAAGTCCTCACCTAGTATCCACTGAAGCAAGTTCTACAGAAGGCAGTTCTACAGAAGGTAGATACCTCAGGTCGCTTGCTCAAATGGACAGTAGAGCTCGCACAGTTTGACATACAGTTCAAGCTGAGAACGGTCATCAAAGCCCAAGCTCTTGCAGACTTTATCGCAGAATTTACTGGGCCCGTTGATGATGAAACTGAATCCTCTGAAGGTCCGACCTGGGAGTTGTATGTCGACGGGTCATCTAGCGAGCAGAAAGCTGGAGCTGGAATTTTGTTGATCAGTCCTAAAGGCCATAAAATCCTTTGTGCATTAAGGTTTGGTTTCCAAGCTACTAATAATCAAACTGAATATGAAGCACTGCTCGCAGGTCTGCATTTGGCTAAGGAGATGCGAGCTGAACGATTAAAGGTTTTCAGCGATTCACAGCTCGTAGTTTGTCACATACTGGGGGAGTATCAGACCAGAGGACCAAAAATGGCTATGTACCTCCAGAAAGTTCATAAAATGCTAAGTACTTTTCAGAAGTACGAGGTGAAGCAGATCCCACGAGCTCAGAATTCGCATGCAGATGCACTAGCTCGCTTGGCGACTACTCGAGATGCAGACTTCCTAGGGGCAATCCTAGTGGAGTTCTTATTAGCTCTAAGTACAGAAGAGAAAAATTCAATGATGGCCATAACTGTGCAGCCCAATTCGTGGATGGGTCCGATCTTGAGCTATTTGTAGGGTGGAAAGCTATCAAGTGATAAATTGGAAGCACGACGCTTACGAGCTAGGGCAGCCCGATATTGCATATACGACGACGTGCTATACAAAAAAGGGTTTTCAGATGGCCAGGACTGCAAGACTGTGATGAAGGAAATACACGAAGGCCATTGTGGGAATCATGCTGGAGGGCTATCTCTAGCTCACAAGGCGTTTCGACAGGGTTTCTATTAGCCCACCAAGAAGCAGGACGCCATCGACCTGGTCAAGAAGTGCAACAAGTGTCAGAGGTTCGCTCAGATTCCACGAGCTTTACCAGCCTATCTGCAACAAATGGTGAGCCCGTGGCCCTTTGCGATCTAGGGGATGGATCTAATTGGGCCTTTACCAACAGCTCGCGGAAGATGCAATCATGCTATGGTTGCGGTGGACTACTTTACCAAGTGGGCAGAAGCTAAGGAGTTAGCAGAAATTTCCATGACAAAGATTGAAAAGTTCGTGTAGAATAATATTATCTGTAGGTTTGGGGTTCCTCAACAAATCGTGACAGATAATGGGACTCAGTTCAGTAGCGACCAGTTTCTCAAGTTCTGCAACGACCTAAAGATTGTCAAAAGCTTCTCAGCAGTGGACCATCCACAAGCCAATGGCCAAGTTGAAGCTGTGAATAAGATTATAAAGCAGACCTTGAAGATGAAGCTGGAGGCAAAGAAAGGAGTGTGGGTGAACGAGCTTTAGAAAGTGTTATGGGCTTACAGGACCACAGCTCGCAACACCACAAGTGAGACGCCCTTTTCGATGGTGTACGAATCTGAGGCCATGATTCCAACAGAGCTAGAAGTAACCTCGCAGCATAGAGCAACCTTCAATCCAAAAGATAACGACCAGCTACTGGCCACAAACCTAGACCTGCTTGAAGAAGTCAGAGAAGTAGCTCGATTGAAGGTAGCGGTTTATCAGCAAAGGATTGCTAGGTATTACAACAAAAAAGCTTGGGTTCGAAGTTTCAACGTAGGAGATCTGGTATTTCGCCTTATTTTACCTGGAGCTTGCAAAGCCAACGATGGATCCCTAGGCCCTAATTGGGAAGACCCTTATGTCATCAAAGCAAACTTGGGAAATAGAGCTTACCGTTTAACCAATGTGAATGGAGCTGAAGTCCCTCGAGCTTGGAATGTCGAGCATCTTCGACCATATTATTGGTAACTCTGATTATGTGTCTAGTTTGTATTCCAACTTTATCAAAATTAATGAAAGCTCCAATTTCCTCATATTGTTTGCATGTATTGAGTGATTGCTCTTTTAACATTATATTCAAAGTTCACTAGTTAGCAGACTCCATCCTAATTAGCTCGCTGCCATGCTAAAAAAAAGAGCCAAAAAAGTAGGCGAAGTTACGTACCCCTGCATAGCTCGCTAAAATTAGAGCCAAAAAAGCAGGCGAGGTTACGTACCCTGCATAGCTTGCCAAAAAAAGAGCTAAAAAAGCAGGTGAGGTTATGTACCTCTGCATAGGTCGCCAAAAAGAGCCAAAAAAACAGGCGACGTTACGTACCCCTGTATAGCTTGCTAAAATTAGAGCCAAAAAAACAGGTGAGGTTACGTACCCCTGCATAGCTCGCCAAAAAAGGAGCCGAAAAAACAGGCGAGGTTACGATCCCCTGCATAGCTCGTCAACATTTCAATATGGCAGATAAGGTTCTGACTTGCTGCCTATATCAAAAGAGTTTAACTATTGAATTAAGCAATTACTTGAGCTATTATATCAAATTTTGAGCTAGTTTATGTTACAACAATTAGCTCGTAAGAAGTCTCATAACTTGCAATAAAATGTGTTACAACAAACACAATAATTCAAGCACATTCAACAGAGAAGATGTAATGAAATTTTTTTTCATTAAGTTCGAAAATTCATTACAAGATAGAACAAATGAATTACAAAAATCAGAAACCAAGTTCAAAAAGAGCAGAAAACAAGGCAAGCTACTGGTCTTGAGCTGGAGGATCCGGGCTTAGAAGGGAATCATCACTAGAAAACGAGCTAGAAAGCTCTGTGACTTGAATGGGCTCAGCCTGAGAGGTCGTGCCGGGCATCTCCATTGCCAAAGGAAGCGTGTCTGATATAAGCGGGGACGAGGTAGTTTCTGCCTTGAACCTCTCCATAGCTCGAAGTCCCTCATCGCCAAAGATAGAAAAATCTAGCTGAGGATGGGACATCCACAGCATGAAGAGGAAGTTAATACCTGTTTCTACCTCTACCTCATCTCTGGCGTGAGCAACCCGTATTTCCGCTTCCTGAATAGATCTCTCTCTGAAAACCATGAACTCTACACAAGTGTCATGTACGCGGCGATTAGCAACCCCAGCTTATCGCTGTGCAGTCTCCACTTGCTGCTCGGCAGCCTCAGCTCGCTTCTTAGCAGCCTCAGCCCATGGTAATGCAGCCTCTACCTGTTGCCCGACCACCTCAACTTGCTTCTCTACAATCTCAGCTCGCTGTTCGGCCAACTCAGTTCGCTACGCTGCAGCTTCCACTCGCTCAGCTCGCTTTTCGGCTACCTCAGCTCGCTGCTCAAATTGCCTCAACTGATCCTTTGCCTTGTCTAATTCGTCTTCACAGTTATGAAACAGGGCAGTAAGATGCGACCTCGAAACTTCATAACCGTTTTCTACACGCATCAAGGCTTCCTCAGCTTCCCGTCTGGCTTCGTTAGCATTCCTCAAATTTGCCTCAAGATGTTCCTCGTGCCTCCTAGCACCCAGAACCTCCTCGTTCAAGGACTTAATCTCCTCCTTAGCCTTCTCCAACTCGTTCTCCAGTCTCATTATGCGATCTTCAGAGAACCTGGTCTCCTTTCTCCGTTTTATTGATCCAAGGGCAGCCTGAAACTCTACAAGTTAGTATTTAATAAATAGAGCAAAGAGTCAAAAAGAGAAGTGAGTTACCAACGTTGCATGCCGACTTATGTATTCGTCTAGATTCAAGCCTTTTAGAGACTTATTTTCCAAAGCTCTCGGATGGGTCATCATGATATTCGACCAGTTGTTAAAGAGAGATTTTAGATATCTTCCACCTGGTCCATCTTTGGGGCCTGTCATGGTTGGCGAAGTAGTATCTTCGGTCGGTGCGACCTTAGGTTCCTTACCCTTATATACATGTCGCATGGTAGAGGTGCGTCTGCTTAGACTCTTTCTCCTTCCACCCCTGTTAGCACCAGCTTGGGTCCTTTGGGATGAAACTTCATTTGATTGAACTTCCCCTACTTCGGGTTGTGAGCCTGGGAGATAACCGGGGATGGGTCTGCTGCTACTGCCGGAGGTGCCACTTCACTAAGAGCAACGACTGAAGGAGCTTTTGCCTTAACAAGTCATTTTGAGGGAGTAGTTGAAGAGGCTAGAGCTTCAACAAGTCGCTTCGGAAGGAATTGCAGAAGAGTGAGCTTTCTCCTAGCTGGAGCTCGCCCAAAGGCGGAAGCTAAAGCTGGAGGAATAGCTGTTTGAGATACACCTATTGGCGAGGTACGAGCTGGAGCCGGAGCCACTTCAACAGGAGCTGGAACTGCTTGAGTTGGAGTGGAAACTAGAGCTGGTTCTACCTACGAGGTGGAGGCAGGAATTTGGACTGATTGGGAAGCAGGAATTTGATCTGCCTATGAGGTGAAAATAGGAGCTGGAGCTGATGAAGAAGCAGAAGTATCTTCTTCTTCGACGGGTACCTCAAAGACAGAAGGGAGCTCGAATTCTCCCCTGCTTCCTATGTCCCTATTGCAGTCAATCAATGGGGAATTATCAGGAGGAGCGAGGCCATAAGCCCGAATGAAGGCATTATCAAATTTATCACTGATGCTCGCTTCACCGGAATTTGCAAGCACCCCGAGAGCCTTTTTCTCCTCGTTGCTGAGAGGAGACCTGTCCGCTTTCAGTTCTGCAAGACAAAATGTTAAAAAAAAAAAAAAATCAATCATAGTTCGCTAAGTATTTTTCTCTGTACCTGGACTTAAAACGAAGCTGAAGTTTTTGAGATCTCTGAGAGAAGGGCAAGAGACAAAAAACCAGTTTGTCTTGTAAGCCCTTGCATTGGACTTGCCCTTCACATCTCCTTGGGGCAGGAGGTTCTTGTAGTCCGATTGACGAGCTGAGAGGTAGTAAATTCCGTCTCGTTTCCCATCTTTCGAGCTACTACCAGCTTTGATGCTGTAAAGATGGTTTATGATTTTTGGAGTTGGGGGAGGAAGGTCGTTTCTAAGAAAGGCCAAAGTCAACGAGGTGAGCTACGAATATGAGTTTGGGATTAGCTGGAATGGTGCAAGCTTGACTATGTTCAGGAACTTGACCAGATAAGGAGGAACTAGAAATCTGAGCCCGAGCCCAAGATGTGGAGTACTGATAGCGATGTACCCACTTGGAGGATAACATGTGTGGTCATCATCAGTAGGTGACATCGCACGGCAGCCCCTAGGGATACGATATTGAAGAGCGACCCCTTCCAGCTCGACAGAATCAACTATAGAAGAATGATGCGCGAACACTTCGCGAGCTTCCCTCTCCTCACGAGCACGTCGCTCCGCTTTAAGACGACGAATTATTTCAGGATCGACTCGAGCTGTAAACTTCTTTAGAACCTCCCCACTTTGGGTTGCCTCATCAACATTATGAACTCCACTTGAAGCCATCTACCTATAAACAAGGGTACAATCAGGTCGCATCAAGCAGATCATACATAATGTTCAAATTTTCTAAGATCTACTCTACAGATTGCTAATACAGTGTGGGGCTCGACCTGCGAGCTACCAACAGGTACCTAATCCAACAGTTCGCATGCATGACAGGCCACAAACAGAAAACAAATCACAAATAGACAAGCAACAGGATTAAATTAACAGAAACTGAAGAGTCGTGATCAACAAGAAACGCAGAAAATAGAGATTCAACATCAAGAACACGACGCGTTCAACCCATTTCAAACACAGAAAGCAGAATACAAGTGCAACGCAACATCAATACAACAAAAATAAACCAAGAATTGAAAGCTTGAAGTTGAACAAAAACTTACCGTGAATCTTTGGTGAAAACGTGAAAAACGACGACTAAGAGTGAAAAATTTAAGAAGAGCCGGTGAGAAATGCAGCAAAAGAAATTGGATGGCTGAAGAAAATGACAAGTGAAAAGGGTAATGAAGGGGCTCCACCAGTTTATATAGGTGGCCGAGCTCGAGCCCCAGCCGTCCGATCTGGAGAGTGTGTAATCGCTCTGAATCCAACGGTGCAGTACGAGTAACGGCTTTGTAATCATGCAGCCGTCAGTTGAAAGACGTGCGCATTAAATGTGCGTGGCACGAGACGTGCCAGTGCCGGTTCAGTTACTGCCCAATGGGTGCCACGTGTCACGATTGATGGGATAGAATTTGAAAGAGCGCGAAACGACAAATTCAAGTTAGCTTTTACCAACGAGCTCGAGCTCCCAATTCGCAGAACGAACCGAGAGCTGGAGGACTGATGTTATGTGTATTTTCTGGACTCACCAAATGGGCTGGTAAAAGCCTGATAGAAGTCCAACAAATCAGCCCAATGAAGTAGCCCAGCAGAAAAGGCCCGGTTTATCAATGCTAAGCCCAGCGAGCTATACAGCTCGCACCAGCGAACTCGCATCGCAGCCAGTCTATAGACCATTATACAGTTCGCTCCATGCACAGCTCGCTACTTAGCTAGGCATAGCTCGAGATCGCTCAATACATCGTACAGCTCGCTCAATGATCAGTTAAACGAGAAAATCTTCCAGAAAAGGCAATGACCCGATTTGATCGTGATTCTTTCATCAAAATTGGAAGTTAATTCAAATTTGAACTTAGTCAACGTGATCTCAAGATATACGAAGCAATTTCCTGATTTGACTCCAACCGATTAGGAAGTGCATTCAATGTGAAATTCTTTTCCTGTTTTATTGCTACCTAAACTGTAAAGTCTCTTTTTCTCTATAAATAGAGGCTGAATTCATTGTAACAGAAATATAAGCAATATTATACTGTCACTCTGCCGAATTATTGAGAGACAGTCGTGGACATAGGCACACTTGTCGAACCACGTTAAACCATCTGTCTTCTTTGTGTTGCTTTTAGTTCTTTGCCTTGCTATTTGTTTGCGTGTTTTCTATTCTGTTTACATTGATTGCAGGTATTGGGTTTTGAGCTCTCGTCGATCAGAAATTAACGTCGACAATAGGGGCGGCAATTCCACTCATAAACCCATAGATTTTCACTCGTAATAGGTAGGTTCAAATTTAATTAAATGGGTTTTTGGATGGTTGTGGATGCTAAATTTCAAACTCAAAGCGGGTTCCGCACCCGCAAAACTAAAAAGGAAAAACTGTTAATTTATATATACATAAAATTCTATCATCAATATTTGCTTATTTTAAAAAAATTAAGATGAATCAATCAAATTTATCCATTATATTCTCTCTTCTACAATAAATTTTCTCACTTATTGAATTCAAAATCAATAAATGAATTTGATTGATTTGTCTTAACTTTTTAAAGTTAGAAGATATCAATGATAGAGTTACATATATATATATATTAGAAGATACCAATGATAAAATTATATATATATATATATATATGTGTGTATATATAGACACACACACACACTATGCTCAAAACAATATATATAAAATGGAAACTAAACCCTAGCTGACCTAGTCTTCACTCTCTCTCAGTCTCTTCCTTTCCTCAGCCAACCGACCAACTCTCTCCTAGTTGATCGATTATGCTTTTCTCTCTTTCTTTCCTCCCTTATCTCCTTTTTTAGCTCTCTTTCCTACTTTGTTTTCATCCAGCTCTCTCTAGTTTTTATACTTCATTTTCGTCGCTATTTCTCTCTTTGTCAACTACTGCTCGCTTGCCTTTCCAATCTCTCTTCTTGTTTCGTTTTGTTCTTGTACCAATAGTCTATCTTCTTCTTCTATTTTCTACCTATCGTTTCCTCATCCTTTTAGTTCTCTCTCTGCTCTGTCTTCTATATATATTTTTTATTAATTTTCTTTAAAATTTTATTGATAAAGTGATTTGCTCTATTTAGTTTCTAATGATGAGGATTTGGGTTTTTTAACTATTTAATTTCTTTTTTGTGGTTTTATCAGTAATTTTTTTTCACGTTTGACTTGATGTTTGGTTACTGAGAAAATTCAAGAAAGTGATGTGATCGATGGTTGTAATTAGTTGATAGATGATTATTGTTTATATAAAATATTTTTTATTTACATGTTGAACTTATGGGTGCAAGTGTAAAATTTACTTTGGGTGCGGGTTTGAGTAAACCCATTCAAACTAAACCTATTGTCATTCCTACTTATTTGGCTGTAACAAAATATTACAATATGTTACGTCAAGTTATATATGAATTATGTCAAAGCAATGATCATCGATCATAAAGATTTTTGTGCAGTAACATATGCTTTTTTTTATGGGCTTAAAAGATGGGGGGTAGTTTGTAGAAACTTGAAAATAAATGAATAAATAAATAAATCAGTTATTGGGCTATTGGGCTGTGTTTAATCAGGTAACTATTTTTCCAATTAATTTTGAGAGGTTGTCTCAATGAAATTTACGACATTGCAACGATTGTATATAATAAGGTTGTCATTTTCGTTTTTTCAAGTTCCATCACTTCTTCTTGTTGTCTCATACATCAATTACTTAATAAATTTTTATCATGAAAATTTAACATTATTTGTAGAAGGAATTGCACAAAGCTCCCCTAAAGTTGCTTAAAATCGGACGGAAACACATTTATCATTTTTATTACACAACACCCCCACTCTATTATTCAAATGTGAGGAAAGATGTGGTGGAGGATTTGGAGGTGGAGAGATTGATGAACAGAGATGGATATCGATGACGAAGACCCATAGTTCCATCATCGTAGTCGGTGATGGAGAAAAAAATCTAGAGAAGGATCTCTGAATGGTTTGTGTTTACCTTTTTATCTTTTTGGTTTTTTTTTTTTTTCTTGAAACTATATTTTTAGTTTAGTTTTGTTTTGTTTTTAATTGTTTTTGTATTTTTTCTTCAACGGTTGAGATCTCCACCATCCAAGATGGACAATAGAGATCCATATGTTTCTTTCTTCTTTTTTTTTTTTCTCTAATTTTTTTATCTTATTCATGTGTAAAATGGTTATTTAATCAAAAATTTTAGTCAATTATTAAAGTCAACGGAATTTGACTAATAGAGTGAGATGTTGTGTAATAAAATGATAAATATATTTTCGTCTGATTTTAGGCATATCTCAATGGGGTTTTGTGCAATTCCTTCTTATTTGTATCTAGGTTTTATTTATATTTGACTTGGTCTATAAAAAGATTGTTTGTAATATTTTAAAAAAAAATTTGTTTGTAATGACTTGAAAGGGTATTAAAGCTTATGATATTTATAGGAATAACATAATAGTGAAATATAATATTCCCTGTTAATTTTGAAGAATAAATAGTATTCAACATTCGTTATGAAATAATCATAAGATTCTTCATAGGCTGAATTACAAATTTTATATGTTACGATCAGTTATTTTATTTTATTATTAATTTTTAATCTACTCTTTACATATTCACATTTTCTACTGATACATGATAGCAATTTTGGTATTACATCGATGATTGATAGTTCATTGACACCGAACTTGAAAAGAATTTATCACACTTCAATAATACAAGGCATTCGATAATACAAGGCAAACAATCAATCTATGATAGCATGAAATGGTACTACTATTACAGGTGGTCTAGAATGACAAATTCTGGATGACTTGATTTGATTCACCACAATTTTCAAATTTTATTGTCACTTTAGAAAGTTTAAATTCAAACACAGGAAGTGTTACTAACAGGGCCGGTGAACCCAAAATTTTATATTGGGGAGTTGCACTAATGTAACACTGATGCAACACCAGAAATTGAACCATCCAATTGATAATCAGATTATTTAACGTTTTTGTATTATTATTATTTTTAAGTCTCTTGTGAGGTTGATTACCACACTTACACGATTATTCCTCTGCTATCAAAAATAGACTGTTAAATTGTGAATATGTCACATGGAGCTATGCCTAAGGATTATTTCCTGAGTTGTTCAGAAGTGACGGGTTTCTTGTACTGACCTAAGATTTACTATTTAACCTTTAGTATTGAGGTTTTCAACGTGTGAGATGGGAAAAAGAGAGAGCTGAAATAAGAGAGAATGTAAATCCGTAGATGTAAGGATTACATTGATCTTCAAACCACTTAAAATCGTCTAGTTGTCTGGATGTGATAATCAGAATGTTTGACGAAACCATTGAAAACAACTTATAAATTTACATGTTATTATTGTGATGATACATAGAAAATGACACCGTTAATGAAGAACAAATTAAATTTCAATATAGTTAATGGAGAACAAATTAAACAAAAAGTCAGACATATAGAGTCCTTTTCTGGTTAGGACTTTCCTGTCTAACTAACGACACATTATTTGGATTAAATTGTTTGTAAACTAGCTACTGACAATAACTCAAGTATCTTTTTGATAAATTTGACAAGTTTGAGTCTGCTCCCAAGTTACGTAAAAATTATGTAGATCCAAATAATGTACATACCTTCAAGTTATAATAAATATTATTATTATTATTTTGACAGATAATAGGTACATTATTAGATCATAAAAATTACATGCACAAACAGAAATAGCTGTTTCAGTAGCCAGCTTGTGGGGCATAATCTCCAAGCGTTTCATGTGAGTGCATTCATCTTTTTTGTTAGGCTAGTATTAGATTTCAATAATGATAAAAAGTGGGTTCAAAAGATGGGGGTGGGTTGAAAAAGAAATAATGGAACGGCTATTGGGCTTTTAGGTTATGTTGCATCAGGCAACGGTTTTTTGGCGCTAGTACTACTCTGGATATTGTGCTCTCACTATTAGAGTGGAGGAGAATAGCAGTATTTGTATTTTCATTTTATAAGTCATGAAGTGCAGTATTGACTTTTTACTTAAGGAGGTGCTAATAAAACCCAAGTTACATTTTTGGTGCTAGTGATACAAGTAATCAATTATTTGGTGCTAGCTTGTATGGTTTTTACTTTCAATTAATGATAAAAAAAAATGCTCAAAAGATGGGGGTGGGTTGAAAAAGAAATAATGGAACGGCTATTGGGCTTTTAGGTTGGGTCTCATCAGGCAACAATTTTGTCCAAATGATTTTTAGAGATTGATTAGATGAATTGAGATTTATTACGAGATTACCACTAAGTCAGAGCTTGACTTGATGAAACTGATAAGTTCTTATTACATTTGCTTTCTTTGTTTTGTTTTTCAAGTTTCTTCACTTTTTGTAGTCTCAGATTTCAAATGGCACCCAATTCAATTCAGCTCCACTTAACCTTATACAGAAGTTGGTTTCAGCTTCTAACAGAATACACTGAAATCCCGTTTTCATTTTTCATTTTAGGTTTCTGCTTTGGATTATTATTATTATTATTATTTTATTTCATTATTTTTGGTGCAAAATTTGATTTCATATAAAATCATGATAAAACTACTTGTAAGCATCATAATCACATATTTAATCCTTATAATTTTATAGGTTTTAGTTTCTAACTGATAAGACTGAAACCTACCAAACAGGAACGTAGTCAAGAATCTACTTTGGGGTGGGCTAGAATAAAATTTTTAAATACTTTCAACGGCATGAAAATATTTTATAAGTTAAAAAAAAAAAAACATAGGTAGATCTTGTTAAAGAAGATATAACAAGTGTTACTTACCCTTAAAATTCATATTATAAATAAATGAAAATAAAAGTAAACGTACTTAACAAAATATGAAAGAAACATAAAATATAAGTAAAATCAAGTACCAATCAAGTTGTGACTAGATGATTGAATTTATCAAATATAAATTATAGCACAATAATGTCATAGCATCAACAATATCTCTTTAAACATACACAATCTATTTTTTAACAATTATAATTCATAATTATTATAAAACTTTAAATTAAAGAGTGTATAAGAAAAAACATGAAATATGTTAAATTTAAATAATTTATTAAGCAACTAATATTATGATTAAAAAAAAAAAAAGCAAAATGTGACAAATTTAAGTAATACATCTAATATATGAAATAAAATTATTACATATGTAATACTTAAATAGAAATATAAATATAAATAAGAACGTGTATACAATATGTTTGCAACAAATGTACATTTGTTTAGACATCAAAAGAATTAATAAATAAATATAAATATATTATATATATTAAAACAAATATAGTTGTATTATTATAATTTTTTTTTTTAAATCTGGGCTAGATTAGGCTGAGCCTGCTCTAGCCAACACATTGCTACGTCAGTCTACACTAACCCACACAATTTTTGGTTTTTTTTCCCAATGGGGTACGGTTGGTGAGCCTACCCTACCCAACACAATGCTAAGTAAGCCTACCCTACATTCACAATGCCCCGTCCCTGCCACCAAAGCTACTAACTCAGTAACCTTGTTTTTGTAAAAAGTTTTTCTTTGCATTTTCTCTTTTTAAATTATAATGTAAATATCTCTAAGTTGAAATTTTCAAAATATAATAGTTAAAGCTAATCGGTTAAACAATGATTCAATTTACAACTAATGAATAGGATACAAACATATAATAGTTTAACAGATAGAGGTTGTGAATTTACTTTTAACACAATTGATTAAACTAAATATGAAACTGATCAAATATTTATAGTCGATAAGAAAAACAAATCAATTTTTTATATATAATTATTAAATACAATATACTACGATCAAACATAAATTTCTTTAATAATGAATACGATACAAACATATAATAGTTTAACAGATAGAGGTTGTGAATTTACTTTTAACACAATTGATTAAACTAAATATGAAACTGATCAAATATTTATAGTCGATAAGAAAAACAAGTCATTTTTTTATATATAATTATTAAATACAATATACTACGATCAAACATAAATTTCTTTAATAATGAATACGATACAAACATATAATAGTTTAACAGATAGAGGTTGTGAATTTACTTTTAACACAATTGATTAAACTAAATATAAAACTGATCAAATATTTATAATCGATAAGAAAAACAAGTCAAATTTTTATATATAATTATTAAATACAATATACTACGATCAAACATAAATTTCTTTCTTTCGATTAGTCAAAAAAGTTTTCTAACATAAGTACTCTCACTAATTGATCAACCTATGTTAATTTTAAATATCATTACTAATAAGTTCATGCTTATCATAATCATATTCATGTATTATTAAGAACCTAGAAAAATTCAAATCATTTTATTTTGAAGAATAAATTTTGGATTTAGAGAAGACGATGTAACTTGATGGAACCCACAACCTTAATGTGTAGGTCATGAAAGCCTAATTAGTCTTCGAATTATCTCAACTTTTATTGAAAATTTTCAAGATTTCTAAATTTACTTTTCCAACAAATCATGCATATATTTATTCGCGATAAGATTTTTCCACCAGCCGGAAAAAAAAATTACTTGAGCAAACTTAACAATGTTATTTTCCCTGAAGCATTATCAGAAAATATGTTAGAAACTACAAAAAGATATATTGACCAGGCATAAAACACACTCCTATTCAGATAAATTTTAACAATTCAACATTGCTTTCATGAGATGGAATTAAAATACTATGCTCAGGGTTTATGTAAAGGACGATAAAGAAAGGGAATTATGTTCAATTCATCTTTTCTCTCAACCGATATACCAAATTTCTCGGTCATGTCTAAGTCCTCATGCTTGATTCCATCAGGAAGCTTCCAATCAAAATGGTATAACAACATAGCAAGTGGAAGCTCAATACTGGCCATGGCATATGATATTCCAGGACAAATCCTCCTGCCAGCACCAAATGGAATGTATGTAAAATTAGTCCCCCGATAGTTAAGAGGTGAATCAAGGAATCTCTCTGGAACAAAGTTCTCAGGTTCTCTCCAATATTCTGGATCTCTCCCAATAGCCCACACATTAACCATGACTTTGGTTTTGACAGGTATTTCAAATCCCTTAATCTCACATCTCTCTCCACATTCTCTTGGAGCTAACAAAACACCAGGAGGATGTAATCTCAAGGTCTCCTTTACAACCGCCTTCAAGAGTTTCATCTCGCTAATGCCCGTTTCTTCTACCTTCCCTATTCTATTGAAAACTTCTCTAACTTCATCTTGTGTCCTTTTCATCAATCCTGGATTTCTCATCAATTCAGCCATTGCCCAATTTAAAGTTACAGAAGTTGTGTCCGTGCCACCAAGATAAATATCCTGAAAGAAAATTTTGAAATAAGGACCAACATCTACCTTTTGTTTTGTTTTGTTTTGTTTTTTTTTTTTTTCTCTCTTTCTTTTAAGAAAAATCAACATCTACTTTTGATATACACTTTCTCATCTAAGAGGGTTTGACTATCTTCGGATTAGGTAAGTTTACCATCCATAACAACTCTTTGATTAATTATAAGGGTGGATATTGAAGAATATTTAAGGATTGTTATTAATGAATAATCTTATACGATCAGTAAGATAGTTAAACTTTCACATAAAAATGAAAACATGTGCATGCAAGAAATAAAAATACTCACCCAGATAACTGCTTTGATGTTGTCAGTAGTTAAGCGAAATCCAGCATCACCACCATCCTCTTGAATTTCCAAAAGGACATCAACCAGATCTTTATTTTGCTCACTTTTGCCAGCTCCTGATGTAATTGCCTTGGCCTCTTTATGTTCATTGATGATGTTTCCAAGAACTTTATCAATTTCTTGATGCAACTTCTCTAGTCTAGATCTGATTCCTGTAATCCATTGAAGAATACCAATGGAAGGAAACAAATCTACCATATTAAATCCTGACAATGAACCTAAAGTTTCTCGCATAAGTGATCGAATCACAAAATGATCTTCGGATTTCAAACCAAAGGCTGCCCTCACAATGATACCATTTGTAACTGAGTGAAGTGTAGTAGTAAAGTTAATTGGCGATCCTACTTTCGAAGCAATCCAATCAGTGTGCTTTGACACCTCTTCCTCTCTTATCGATCTAAAAGACTCTACTCTTTTCGCGCTTAGTAATTCCATCGTACAAATCTTTTTCACTTGTCTCCAGTAATCACCATACGGTGAAAAGGCTGTACTAGTAGAATTATAAAACAGGATGTCCATGGCTAGAATTTGAAATCTTGATGCAAAGATAAGATCGTGAGTTTTCAGGACTTCTTCCGCGAATTCCGCTGAAGAAACAACAACAGTAGAAAGTTCTCCAAGTTGTAGGTGCATCAAGGGCCCATGTTTCTTGGCCAAGTCTCGTAATCGTTGATGAGGAAGAGAACCAACAAGCCGGTGCAAATTTCCTATGATTGGTAATTTCCATGGTCCTGGAGGTAGATTTGGAGTTTTGGCAGTGTTTAGTTTCAGAAACATGAAGACAAAGAGAAGAGAGGTGACAAAGATTGAGGAGAAGAAGAATTCAAGCTCCATGAGAAAAACAGAGGAGACAAGAGTACTAGGGAATTGTTGGCCTGGAACTAGTATTGAAGCCACTTGTGCTTCTTGAAGCTGTTAAAAGAGAATATATACAGTATACTATATCTATACCAAATACAATGTATAATATAGATTCAATCATTTTATTACCTGCCGGCCGCTACATAATTTTTTTTTAAAATAAAACTAAATTATTTTCTCAAGAAAAAGGAATTTAGTTATTTTATTTATAACTATTAAATTAATTTTAAATAATTATTTTAAAAAAATATTTTATATCTAATCTTAACTTTTATTATTAAATTATTTATTATCAGTTTATGTTTAATCAATATATAGTTTAATATATTTTATTTAAAATTTATTAAAAATAATTTTATTTAATAATTATTTTTATATCCAATTCAATCCGATGACTCACCAAACTAAGAATTGTATAATATTCCATCTAATTTAATTTCATTGAATTCAATATAATTTAGCACGTGTATAAAATGGGTCGGAATGTTTTAAACATGAAAAATGTAATCTGCGTCAAACATTTTAATAAATTTTTATTATTATATATATATCACCGTCATGATTGTAAATGGAGAAAAAGACAATCAAAGTTGATCTTGATAATAAAAGATTAAATTTTGTCATATCATAATTGAGGTGTGATGGTAATCCAACTTGGAGTGAATGATCAGACGATTTTAAATTATTTGTTTTCTATTGTTAGCTGCATGATTGAACAACTTGTGATTCTTATTAGCTGCATGATTGAGCAGCTTGGAGCGGGCACACTTTAATTCCGACAATGTCTAACCCGCAATGGCACACCAAACAAGAAACTGAATTCCGAAGAATATAATTTTTGTTTTGTTTTTGTTTTTTTTTTAACAATATACAGTCTCTTTTACCTCGCAGAAAATCATTTCTTTTCATTTTGTTTATTAATATTATAAATTGATATGTTTATGTAATTATGTTGAAATAATTTTTTTTAGAGCTGAGATTGATCCAAGAGGTTACCGGGACCAATCAGGATAAAAACACTATGACACTGTAACATCCCGAATTTTCTCTATTTAAGAGAAATGAAAATATATCAGAATGAATAGTATTTTCGGACGAAATAGTATCCGTGTGAATAGTGAATTTTTCAGAAAGCGGACCTCGAAGTTTAAAAGCTCCGGAATAAGTAATGGAGTCTAAGGAAACTGAAACGGATTAAAAATGAGTTCGTTTGAGGCAAAACGGAGTGGTTTTCGGATCCGATCAAGAACCCGAAAAGATTTTCGGAAAAATTCAAAAATTTAGGAAAGTGTCAGAATAAGTATTAAAATGCTCATGAAGCATTTTAGAAACTCAGAGGACATTTTCCAAGGTGATTCGGATGGAAATAGAATCAATTCAGAAATCGCTGGATACGATTTAGTGAATTTACGGAGAGCTCAAAAAGAGCATGGAATGACTTTTAAGAGTAACTGAGATTACCAAGAGTATGTAGGCAGTCCGAATATAGGTCCCGGTGAATTTTGAAAGGATTTTGAGAAACTTCCAGAAAAGCTGAATCCGAGTATTCCGGAAAAGACAAATCAGAAGAGATAAGAAATGATAAACATGTGGTATAAGGGAATTATAAATTGAGTATAAATTAAAAAGATAGTGTGGTAAATTTTAAGATTTAAATTGTGACTTTTAAGTGAAAAAAAAAAAAAAGAAAGAGAAATGGGATGTTAAAATTGACATGATTATATTTAATTATAAAATATATGTACAATGACATTTCTGTAACTCTCCGATCTAATTGGACCTAAGCGATTAATCGAGATTCAATTTATTGTTATTAATTGAGTATGATTTTAATTTTAGAAGTATAAAAGTTTGTGGATAAATATCCTATTGGAGGATGTTTTTAAAAGAAATTAAGAAGATTGGATTAAAAAGAAAAATGTCATATAAAAAAATCAAAAGAGTGAGATGAGGGGATATGCTATAGAAAGCGTCTAAAAAGGTTGGTGTACACTTATCTTAAAAACTCATTTTTATTGATAGAAGTTTTAGTTTAATTTAGTATATGAGTTTATTACATTTTAATTGAGTTTATTATGTTTTAATTAAATAGATTTGATGAAAATGTGTGATTTATGTTATGAATGATTTTGTATAGTATTTGATAATTAAATTTTGAAAAGTTTGGGAAAAAGTATGTGTTTTGGTTCAATTTTTAATTAAATCGATTTCGTGACTATGTGTAAATTTTAGTATAAATGATTTTGTGACATTGTATGTGCAAGTGAATTTATGATGAATTTTGTGGCATTGAATAATGAAAAATTTTGTGAAAAAATATATAGATATATATATATATATTGACCGAATGTGGAATTTAAAGGATGTGTGAAATTATTTTGACAATTTATTATCAAATTATATTGGATTGTGATTTTTAATAACTTTCGAATGAAAACGAAAAAGAAACGGAAAGAAACGAACATGTTAGTACCTTGACCGAATGTATATCGGAAGAAGGGCACAACGATTTTGATGAGATTGATGAGTCACTTTTGAATGAGAAATGATGTGTTATGATGCTTTGAATAAATGAGAAATATATATTTTTTGATTGAAAAAGTGTTCTGAGTTTTCCGAATGAGAATTTTTGTTGAGAAAGGAAAATTGTGAAAACATGAAATTTTGATGATAAATGAAATTATAAGGGCCCGAGTAAACCTGAACATTGGTAGGTGGGGATTGGTAGTTGGCATGTCAATAGGGTGATATTAGCAGTACTGCACCGATTTGCTTATATGTGTTGATACGAAATTCATGGACCTTGCGAGGCACCGAGTGTCCGGTCCCAGAATTTATGTGATATGTGAAACGTGCTCCGGCGGGTAGTCACCGAGTGTCCGATGCCGGGGGATACGTGAAACCCGTTTCCAGTCCATGGTATCGTGTCAGAGTTTACGAAGGGCACTAAAAAATATTAAATGAAAAACGTACAACTATGTTTGAAAATGATTTTTATGTGCATATAGATATGTATTTGTTAATAATGTGTTGTCGTTGTGATTTAACATACAAGTTCGAAGGTATCACGTTGAAATATTTAGAAAAGTCTTTTATGTGATTTATATGTGCTTTTATTAATAAAGTAAATTCTTTACGTATTATGTTAGTATTTTGAGAAAAACATAAAAGGGTGGTGTTACCCAATGATATTTTTGTGAGACGAGGAATTTAAATTGTTTGTTTTATATGTGCAATTCTTGATAAATTGACGTAATTGTGAATTTTAATAAAAGTTTGAGCATTTTAGAAGTTTGATTCTTAATATGCTTGAAAACAATTTCATGGGTTGTATACATGTAATTATTAATAAATGAAGTTATTTAAGAATGTTGATAAAAGCTTGAAAATTATGAAATTTTATGTTACGATAATATGATTTTGATGAAATAATAAAAATTTGAGATTTGGGGAATTTTATTTGACAACACGATAATTTTCTACGAAATGGGATTTAATTTTTATTTCATTTCTTGACGAAAATGTGAAAATAGTGAAATCTGGTTTTGTAAAGTCATATTTGGAAAATGATTTTGAGGCATTTTATATATATGCATTTACTAGTAAATTGATCTCTTTATGATTTATTATGAATATTTGATAACTATGAAATTCTGCTTTAAAATCTTGTATCTTTGAAATTGATGAAATTTAAATTTAGTGTACACCCACTAAGTAGAAATACTTAGCGCGTTGGATTTTCCACGCGTAGGTTGAAATTTGGACGCTGTAGATAAGGATAGACAAGAAGACAACTGCCGCGCTTTCTACAAGTCATATCCCTCCATCCTTGATAGTTTTACTTTTAATATTGTACAGTGGTGTTTAAGTATATAGAAATGCATGTACATGCCTATGGATTTATAAGGTTTTATACATGAGAATGTATATCAATGATAGAAAAAGGTTTTTTTGTTTGTAAAGTAATTTTGTAAAGAAAATCCTTAATTATCATTTGATTTGTTTTTAATTTGATGAATATGATTTTTTATTAAATGTTGTGATTATAAATGTTTGTGTGGTGAAGTGATTTTGGAGTCGAAAGGAGAGTCCGAAATTGGAAGTTGAGAAAATTAATATATTTTAGAAGTGTTTGTTTTTGAAATATGCAGGTTTTTATAATTTTGGGTTTTTAAGAAAAACAGAGGAAACTCTGCCGGATTTTCGAAGAAAAAAAAAAAAAAAAAATTTGTAGGACATATATGTAAATTAGTAATGAATAAACCGATAAAGGTAGCATCCTCCGACTCGAGTTTCCATCCGAATGGGAATCGGGTGGGGGGTGTTACAGACACAACCTGGAAAACAACTCTCAATTATGAGGGATCCACCCATATAGAGATGAGGAAGAGAAAATCATATGATGATAGGAGATTAACCTACACTTAATGATGGAAGACTATTATTATTATATATTATTATTACTATTATTATTATTGTTATTACAAATTATTTTGGATGTTAGGGGTGGGTGTCGAACCCATACTACTCACAATGGAAGGCATGGGGGTTACTGGTGCCTACAAATGACACCAGTAGCCAAGCGACTTGAAATAATTTGAAATATGTTATTTCACTTCAATAAACTTGAAAATGATTTTAAACATTATTTTATTTAGAAATGGTTCTAAAAATTTTAATCTTATTAAATAATAATTTTGTTTTAGGGTACCAATAGAATCTTTGTTTGTATGTTTGTTCGTTTGTTTTTTCATCTCCACCAAAATAAATTTAATTTGAAATAGAGATATAAATTGTTTGAGAAAATAGTAAATATGTTTATGCCGTTAATTGAGATTTGTTGGACTATATGAGATTGCTATGTTTCTACCACCTATACTATGAGATTATATGCTCACATTATAACTTCCTCAAATCCTCAAATTAATTATAATAATTTAAACATGAAAAAAAAAAAAAAAACAAATTTAGTGTCATCCTATTAACTAATGGACTAAAGGAAAGCAAAACAGATAAATTGTGTAAAAAAAAAAGGGGCAATATTGTAGATACTTAAGGATGTAACCAGGGGTGAGCAAAAAAAGAAGATCGACCCAACCCAATCCGACTCGAACTGACTTGAAAAATGTCGGTTTTCAACTTAACTTCGAATTGGTTCAGTTTTGCATGTCAAAAACTGATTTTTTTTTTTTTTTTCCAGCTTGGTTTTAGATTGGAAAAACTGATCCAACCCGAGCTCAATTAAAAAAATTATATATATCGTATTCTACAATATACTTAGGATATTGATATACTTAGCAAAAAAAAAAAAAAGAGTGATTATATTTTAAAATTACTGATTATAATTTACTATACTTTTATTATATCTTATTATAACTAAACATGTTTGATAATAATCAATAAATATAATTCTGTCTGTCGATTGTTATAAATGTGATATGATTCATTTAGTTATAATAAAATATAATAAAAATATAATAATTTATAAATAGTAATTTTAGAATATAATCAATCTTTTTTTTTTTTTTTTGTTCAGTGTATCAATGCTCTAGGTATACCAAATGAAACCTATAATATATATATATATACATATAAACAAAATAATGTTAGAACCAGTGGAGAAGACAGCAGATGGTGGACTGGAGGGATCCGCCTCTTTTTGAAGCCTTTAATGCTCACGATATAAGTGAAACTTATAACATATGATAAAGTAATGGAAAATGAAATTAATTAAGAGAGTACTTGGATCTAACTCACCAAAAAGCAGAAATGATTCACGAGTTTAATCATACGTTCTTATTTTATTTTCGTAATTTTTATTAAGAGATCAAAAGGTTCAATATAAACAAAATAATGTTAGAATCACTGGAGGAGACAGCAGATAGTGGACTGGAGGGGTCCGCCTCTTTTTGATGCTCTCGATATAAATGAAAGCTATAAAATATGATAAAGTAATGGAAAATGAAATTAATTAAGAGAGTAGTTGTATCAAACTGACCAAAAAGCAGAAATGATTCACGAGTTTAATCATACGTTAGTATTTATTTGCGTAATTTTTATTTAGAGATCAAAAGGTTCAATATATCATGCAGCTAAAAATAGGAAAACAAATCATGTAAAATCGACTGATTTTTCACTCCAAGTTGGACTACTATGACACTTTATGTTATGACATTTTTTTTAAGTATAACGTTTAATATTTTGTCATCAAGATAAAGTTTGATTGTTTTTTTACCCATTTATAACCAAAATGGCGATATAATATATAATAATAGATAATTGAAGTTAATTAAAATGTTTGAAACGGATAACTTTTTTTTACGTTTTAAACATTCTGATCACATTTGATACGCGTACTAGATTGAATTATTACTTCTTAACCCATTTATAACCATGATGGTGATATAATATATAATAATAGATTATTGAAGTTAAGTAAAATATTTGACAAAAATAACTTTTTTCACGTTTTAAACATTCTGACCCTATTTGATACGCGTATTTGGTTTGTCATTGGATTATCAAGATAAGGTTGGACTGCTTTTTTTTTTCCCCCCATTTATAATCCCGATGGCTTGAGAGAAGAATTGATCTAACATTGGTGGCTAAAGTTGTGTAGGATTGAGAGAAGAACTGGTGGAGTGACGGCTAGGGTTGTGTGTGTGTGTGTACATATATATATATATATATATGTAATCTAATAAGCATACCATTTTTATAATTAGTTCAGTCCATTTTAGCATTTTGTTCAAAGTTCCTTCAAATTTCGGCAATGCCACAACAGTTTATACCTTCCTTCACCAGTAAGTCATTAGTATGTTTAGAAACCAAAACTAACCAAGAATTTAATCGTCCACTGGCAGACTTCCCCTCTAACATGTGGAAGGACATCCAAACCTTCACTTCCGATATTTCCTCTCGTATCTTGGTAAGTAGATCCTTTATTCAAATACTTTAATCTTGCTATGCTTTTAATTAACATCTAATTTGACAAATGATTACTTTGTTTGCTAGTAGCATCCGTGAGTGTTATGATTTATTTAGTACTTGTTCATTTTATTTCATTTAAATGCCAATCACAAGTTTCAAAAATATGTTTAGGTAAGCGCTCACATAAATTGATTATTCTTATATAAATTTTAACAAGATCAGGACTCTAAACAAAATTTATGTTGGAGAAAATTTTATGTAATATACAAATATTACATAATCACTTCTCTAATGTTAAATGCAAATTAAGAGCTAGCTGTTCACATGATAACGGGTTTGTTTCACTTGTAAAAATATCCAGCATATTACATATGTAACCACCATACATTTGGCACCACTGCATATACCACCCGACAGCCCCATGTCATTCTTAGTCCGATACTTGTCACAACTTGTCACGCATGGGGCATCACTTACAAATAAAATAAATAAATAAAAGTGGAGAAGAGATCTGCCTTATCCAATCTAGCTAAAGCTGATAAAACTTTTCTTTCACACCATCTTTGTCTTCTGATTTGAAGCCAAAGAAAAATTCTCCATAAAATTAACTTAACTTGCTGTGATATCATTATTGCAGAAATTTGATGAAATATATGGCAAGCAGGTAGAAAAATTGAAAGATGAAGTGAAAGAAGTGTTAATTGCTCCGAGGAACGATCCGATAGAAAAAGTTAGTTTAATCAACTCATTGTGTCGACTTGGAGTGTCATATCACTTTCAGGCTAACATTGAGGAACATCTTGATCACATTTTTGAAGTTCAATCAACCTTCTCTGATGATGATGAGTATGATTTATACACCACTGCTCTGCTATTTCGAGTTCTCAGACAACATGGCTACAAGATGTGTTGTAGTAAGTATTCACATATCTATATTGATTATTGACATGAAACATAAATACTAAATTAAAATAATAATAAAATAAAATGTACTATGAATTTATTTAGACTAAAGAATTAGGATTAAAGGAAAAAAAAATAGAGAGATTTTTTTTCCTAGCATAAAAAAAGGTTCATATTATATATAAAAATGTCAAGGAAGAACTAAAATGAATTTTTATTTTTTTTAACACCAAGGAAATTATCTAATTATATTTTATAAAGGAAGGCAGTAGTTTACGGACAAAGGAATAATATATATATATATATATATATATATTTAGCGGTATTTGTTGGCGGTCTACGGCATTTTTTCTTCGTAAACTATATTTTATAAATATTGATGATACTAAAAAAACTCATTTCAATTCTTCAGTGATATTTTCAAAACTCACACTTTTTTTTATACTTTTTCACGTGATTTTCACTAAAAAAAGGAATAACTACAAGAAATAAATAAATAATATTCTAGTATAGAAGAGTACATATATAAAATTATAGATTATTAAATTAATAAGATTTTTTTTTTTTTTTTGACTTATTTTGGGGAACCACCAAATCACTAGAGCAGTATCTCTAATATAAAATTGTTCACTTTATTTATTTGCATTATTCGAATTCATTGTTTAAGCTATTATGGGGCTATAAACTTCTTTTGTTTTCTCTACTGTCAATTAGTAATTAATAATTACATGAAAGCTTTTACCTCAACATCCATAATAATTACTAATGCTGAATCGTGAATCCATTGGTATTGGCATTTCTATCTTTCCTGCATGAAAGTTTTGTAGTGCAACATCCATAACCAGCATATAACAATTGCAACTAATGATGAATTGTCAATCCATCAGGCACTTTTAACAAATTTATGGACAGTGATGGTAAATTCAAGGAAAATTTGACAAGCGATGCAAAGGGAATGCTGAGTTTGTATGAGGCTGCGCATTTAAGACATCACGGAGAAGATATTCTTGAGGAGGCCCTTGTTTTCTCAATGGCTCATCTCAAGTCCTTGGCTGAAAAATCAAGCCCTCACTTGGCAAAACAAATTATCAATGCCCTAGAAATACCCTTGCATAAAGGAATGCCAAGACTGGAAGCACTCAAATATATCTCTATCTACGAAGAAGATGAATCTAGAAATGAAACTCTACTCTTGTTTGCAAAGTTGGATTTTAATCGGGTACAACTGTTGCACCAACAAGAGATATGGAACCTTTCAAGGTGAGCGCATAAAGGAGTATATATAGACTAATTAACTTTTATGGATGTCTTTTTTTTTTTTTTTTTCTTGAAAATTTTTATGGATGTCTTTTATTTACCGTAATAATTTTTAATTTAATGATTTTTACATTACTATATATGCTTTTATTGGACTAACCATGACAATACAAAATTTACCTTTGACAAAACAACATTCAATCATGCCTAATTAGGGACCGGGTGTAAATTATGATTTTTAATGTTTTAAAACATTAATATTATATAAATTTATATTATTTATTTTAATTATTTTTTTTTAAATAGTTTGCAAAGCCACTATAGCTTATACCATTTATCGTCAACATCAATGATCATACACATATCAATATATAACTAAGACTATTAAACACGTATGGACAATCACAACACTTTAGAAACAACTTTATTGACAGTAATAAAATTACTTTTTGTTGAAGTTGCTTATCCTGTAACATTACTTAAAAAGTTCTATTTTAGAAGCTACATGAATTTCAAACTTACCCCGTGTGTGTGCATATAATAATAATAATAATAAATTCATATGTATATTTTGGAGAGATAATATGTGCTTATTGAATTGTCTTGTATTTTCTATTCTATGAATTGCAGTTGGTGGAATGAACTAGACTTGCCATCAAAGCTACCATATATAAGAGATAGAGTAATGGAGAGCTTTTTATGGATAACTATAATATATTCTAAACCTCGTTATTCGCATGCACGGTCAATATTGTTCAAAATTAATAATATGATGACAGTTATAGATGATACATATGATTCCTATGGTACTCTTGAGGAGCTTCGGCTTTTTACTGATGCAGTGCAAAGGTTCTCTATTTACCCTTTTTTTTTTTTATCAATTATAATTGATAATTTGACTTCATTAGCTTTTAAAGGTATTATTTATTGAATCAATACCTAATTTGATTGCATAAATAAAATTCTCACTAAAATAGCAATTTCTGTGTTTTAGTGCATTTAAATGACAATCAATGGATGTATTTTAATAACCAAAAACTGAGATTGATATTAGCTAAAATGAAATGTAAATGTTATCATCACCTTATTTTTGTATTGATATAATAAAACTAGACTGCAAAAATTTACGTTATAACAATACAAAGTGAACTTTTATTCAACTACACTTCTTCAGCTTTCTTTTTTTTTTTTTTTTTTTTTTTTTTTTATTGAATTGTAAATATATAGTCTGTAATTAACTAAAACTTTTCTTTCAGGTGGGACATTAGTGCCCTTGCTGATTTGCCAGATTATATGAAGATTATCTACAGTGCTCTGTTAAATATTTTTGATGAAATATACAATGATTTGACCGAGGAAGAAAGAAGTTATAAGTTTTCTTATACAAAGGACACTGTAAGATTTGCTTATATAATTTTAAAATAATGACTTTGTTTTTCTTAATAATTTAACTCTGTATTTCTGCTAATTAATAATCAGATGAAAGAGATGGTGGCAGCCTACCTTGCTGAGGCAGAATGGTTCTATCAAAATAATGTTCCTCCATTCAATGAGTATTTGAGATCTGCACTTATTTCAATTGGAAGCTTTTCGTATACAGCAGCAAAATTTTTGGGCATGGAAAAAGAAATTGCAGGAATTGATGCATTTAAGTGGTTGCAAAGTCGATCGAAAATTCTTACTGCAGCATATCTTATAGCCCGTCTTAAAAATGACTTGATCGGTCATAAGGTATGAATTATAACTTTAATATACATAATGTATATCTCACATATGACATACCCTTATTAACTAGTTTCAATAGAAAAGTTGAGATATATGACGTTACTCATTCTGAGTTGAGTATGCATCATTTTGTTAATTGGTGTTTATTTGCATGAAGTCTGAGTTTAAGAGAGCACATATAGCCTGTGGTGTGGAATGTTATATGAAGGAATATGGCTTGTCAATGAAGGAAGTAGCGGAAAAGTTTAATGTAATATTTGAAAATGCTTGGAAAGATATCAACGAAGAATGCATGAGGCCAACAGCTGTCCCATTGGAGATCCTTCTTCGAGTTGCTAACATTGGTCGTCTTATGGAAGTTACTTACAAGGATATGGATGGATACACAAACCCACAACATCTTAAAGATGATATCACCAAGTTATTCATTGACCAGATTCCCATTTAAGATTCTCTGTAAGAGAGGACTTAAAGAAAAATGTTCTCTTCTAGTGCCAAATCTTTTGTAGCTAATTTGGTTTGGAGGATGTCAAACTATACAGTAGGCATTGGTTTGTGAAGAAAGAATGTGTTGGTAACTAGCTGGAGATGTGAAAAATAAAAAGAGCTACGATTGTCAATTTTAATTTTTAAGGTCAGTGTTTGTTTGATGGTAATTTAAAAAGTCATGGAGTAGTATAGATTAAA
Organism: Litchi chinensis; assembly: GCA_019925255.1. Lineage (NCBI taxonomy): Eukaryota > Viridiplantae > Streptophyta > Magnoliopsida > Sapindales > Sapindaceae > Litchi > Litchi chinensis. The sequence continues at coordinate 34,289,193 of CM034462.1, read as the reverse complement.
AGAGTCCTCAACTAGAGTCATAGCAAAATGAAGCTGAGATTAGTATGACTCAAGTTAGTTATAAAACAAAATTAAATCATTATATTTTCTCTCCTAAAAAATTTCTCTCTCATATTTAATTCTAATACAATGAATAATTAAAATTAATAGTCCTAATAATTTAAAAATTAGAACGCACTGATCATAAAAATTATATATATATAGAACAAGTCATTTGGTAGATTAGTAATATTTCAGTTAAGGGTGGGCACCAAACTTGAAATTGACCCAATTTTGGAGTGTTTAGGTCGGTTCAGGTTAAAATCTCAATGTGTTCAATTCTAAGAGGTGAAAATAAAGAAAATAACTACATTGAGGATGTGACATTGATGATATCCTTGATTTTCTCAATGTGGTTATGACTTTGTATGAACTCCTTCTACAAAACACCAAAGTAGTCATGCAACCCCAAACACTAATGGGGGACAAAGCAGGGAGGAAGAAAAAAGACAAACTCTAAATAAGCACAATCCTTAAAATCCAATTTAGGCTTAACTACCTTACTGACTTCAATAAAGTTATCCAATATAACTATTCAATAACAACTAATTGGATTAGTTACCTAAACCAGTAAGATAGCTCAATTCATCTAATTCAAGTGATATTATACTTTTCTTTATCACTATTGTGGTAGCTAATAAGTCTTTTTATATGCGTATTATAAATATGTATGCAATAGCGGGCCGTAGGAGTGCCCACAAGGACCTTACTGACTTCAATAAAGTTATCCAATATAACTATGAGAGAATTGCACAAAACCCCCCGAGGTTTGCCAAAAAAGAGATGAAAACATATTTACCGTTTAATTACACCAAACCCCCATGCCATTAGTCAATTTGAATGGTTGACCAAAATTTTAGATTAAAATACCATTTTACCCTTCTCCCTACACCATCTTCTTCTTCTCCTCCATTCTCATCGCCGGCGACCATTCTCATCGCCGGCTACAATTTCGCCGTCGTCAACATGGAATCATCAACACAACTGGGTTCCAAAATACATCATCATCAACAAATAAATCAAACTCAAACATATCAGAATCATCATCATAAACATAAATCCAGAATTAAAAAATAAATTCTAAAAAAAAAACACACAACTGGATTTGTGGAACCCAGACATCTGGGTTCGAATCGAACCCAGATCGTCTGGGTTCGAAACGAACCCAGATGTCTGGGTTCGTTTTCGAACCCAGATCTGGGTTCGAAACGAACCCAGACAACTGGGTTCGTTTTCGAACCCAGTTTTCGAACCCAGTTGTCTGGGTTCGAAAACGAACCCAGTTGTCTGGGTTCGTTTCGAACCCAGATCGTCTGGGTTCGTTTCGAACCCAGACGATCTGGGTTCGTTTTCGAACCCAGATCTGGGTTCTTGGAAGAGAGAAGAAGAAGAAGAGAAGAAGAAGAAGAAGAAGAAGAAGAAAGAAGAAGAAGAAGAAGAGAAGAAGAACAGAGGAGAGAAATAGAGATGAAAGAGAGAGATGGCGATCGGCGTGCGAGGGGGGAGGGGTGGTGGAGGTCTGGTCTCTGGTGGAGATGGTGGTCGGCGTGCGGAGGGGGCAGTGGTGGAGGTCGGGTCAGTGGTGGTCGCTGGTGGTGGGAGGTTTGGTGATGATTTTAGGAATTTTTTTGTTTAAAGGATTTTGTTGGATTGAGGGTAAAATGGTCTTTTAATCTAAAATGTTAGTCAACTGTTGAAATGGACGGAAATTGACTAACGGCATGGGGGTTTGGTGTAATAAATGGGTAAATATGTTTCCGCGTCTTTTTTGACAAACCTCAGGGGGGTGTTGTGCAATTCTCTCTATAACTATTCAATAACAACTAATTGGATTAGTTATCTAAACCAATAAGATAGCTCAATTCATCTAATTCAAGTGATATTATACTTTTCTTCATCACTATTGTGGTAGCTGATAAGTCTTTTTATATGCATATTATAAATATGTATGCAATGGCAGGCCGTAGGAGTGCCCACAAGGACCATGACATCCCAAGCCAGCCAATTGATTTTTTTTTTTTAAATGTATTTTTTGTTATTTTTTCATGCAAAATATATTTTATTAAAATTCAATTAATTCATCCAGTTAATTATTATATATTATTATAATTAAAGTTACATTTATCAAACTAGATTTTGTTTAACAACATAAAATACTTTTTTCTTATTATTTCATGATATTTAATTAATTTCATTATTCCCATCATAAATAGGAATATTGAGTTTCCCGTTATTAATATATTTTGTATCCTAGCTCCGCTCCTGTATGTATGATATATATATATATATATTTAATTATGGGAATATGTTTCACTAAGTTATTATAGTAGCTTTTTAAACTACATAATTAGTTATTGATTTCGGTTTTTTTTTTTACCCATTCCATATTATTTATTTATTTTTTTAAAATGTCAAACATAATAGCAAATTTTGGAAATTTTAATAAACATTAAATTTAAGTTATAAACACATTAATATCCAAAAAACTAAATTATAGTGAAGAAAGGAAACGTAGTGAAGTTCATTTAAATAAGATATGAGAAAGGCACCAAAGCATTGATGTCATTTGAAGGAATTTCTAATTAAATTAATGACTATAAAATCATAAATTTAAACAGATTAAGAAGACCTAAACATAAAAGTTTTTTTATAAAGAATGCTAAAATATAAAGATTTCTAGAAACTTTGATCATTTCGAAAAATATAAAGCTGAAAAATATTATATTATACCAATTAGTAATGTTAATTACCAAATAGCAGATACACACTGCAAAAGAGGCTATGGTGTTTGCATGTGCTTGGGTGTGAGAAAAACAGGCAAAAAAATAATAAAACAAATATTAATATATTAGCATATAAATTACATCATCTATGTAAATGGTCAGTAGCGCCGTTGGTTAGTCTACTTTTTCTGTACCTTGAAGGCACATGGTTTATACCCCATGAAAGCATTCTCTCACTATAAAAAAAATATGTTGGTTGTCCCCTCACCTTATGTGGGTTTTCTTTTCACCTATATGTCGAATGCTTCCTCCTGTACGAGAGCTGCTCTTCACCTTATGTATGTTTTTTTTTTTTTCAACTTTCAATCAGTAATTATATGGTAATTAAGTCAATTAAGGTTAATCAAGAGGAATAATTACATTCCATTGGTATTGGTATTTCTATCTTTCCTGCATGAAAGCTTTTGTAGTGCAACATCCATAGCTAGCATAACAATTGCAACTAATGATGAATTGTGAACCCATCAGGCTCTTTTAACAAATTTATGGACAGTGATGGTAAATTCAAGGAAATTTTGACAAGCGATGCAAAGGGAATGCTGAGTTTGTATGAGGCTGCTCATTTAAGACATCACGGAGAAGATGTTCTTGAGGAGGCCCTTGTTTTCTCAAAGGCTCATCTCAAGTCCTTGGCTGAAAAATCAAGTCCTCACTTGGCAAAACAAATAATCAATGCCCTAGAAATACCCTTGCATAAAGGAATGCCAAGACTGGAAGCACTCAAGTATATCTCTATCTACGAAGAAGATGAATCCAGAAATGAAACTCTACTCTTGTTTGCAAAGTTAGACTTTAATCGGGTACAACAGACTTTAATCGGGTACAACTGTTGCACCAACAAGAGACATGCCACCAAGGTAAACTTGAACGAGTATAGGCCAACTTTTATGGATTATTTATTTTTTCTCTATAATTTATAATTTAATGATTTTTACATCATTATATGCCTTTATTTGGACTAATCATGACGATACAAAATTTATCTTCGAAAAGACAACATTCAATCATACATAGTTAGGGGTGTAATCTATGATATTTAATATTTTAAAACATTAATATCTAAATTTATATTATTAATTTTCATGAATTGTTTATAAAAATATTTTGTAAAAACAGTCTAGCGTATACCATTTTTGGTCAACATCATACACATATCAATATCTAAGTAAGACCACAGAATACATATGGACAAACATGACGCTTTAGAAACAACTTTATTTAGACACTTAATTACTTTATTTTACAAGCCACATGATTTTCAAACTTACCTTAACTCAAGACATTTATATATGTATGCTCTAAAAGCTTTAATATAAATAAATTCATAAGTGTATTTTAAAGAGACGATATATGATTAATGAATTATCATGTATTTTCTATTGTATGAATTGCAGTTGATGGTAAAAAATGGACTTGCCATCAAAGCTGCCCTATACAAGAGACAGAGTAATGGAGAGCTTCTTATGGATAACTATAGTATATTTTGAATCTTGTTACTCACGTGCTCGATCTATATTGTTCAAAATTAACAATCTAATGACACTTATAGATAGTACATACGATTCATATGATACTCTTGAGGAGCTCTCACTTTTAAATGATGCAGTGCAAAGGTTATCTATTTTCCCTAATTTTAATTGATTTTATTTGACTTTATTAACTTTTAGAGATATTATTCATTAAATAAATACCTAATTTGATTGTATAAATAAAATTCTCACTAAGAAGGAACTTTTGTGTTTTAGTGCATTTTCTATATTTACAGTGCATTTAAATAGCAATCAATGGATTCATTTAATAACTCAAAACAAAAATTTGATAGAGGATTAAAATGAAATGTAAATGTTCTTATCACCTTAATTTTGTATGAATATAATAACAAAAAAAAAAAAAAAAAAAAATTGACTACAAAAATTTACGGTAAAGCTATACATAGTACACGTTCATCAACTACACAACTTTAGTTTTCATTTTTTAAATTGCAAATGTATATAGGTTGTAATTAACTAAAACTTTTCTTTCAGGTAGAACATTAGTGCCCTTGCTGATCTGCCAGATTATATGAAGATTATCTACAGTGCTCTGTTAAATGTTTTTGATGAAATATACAATGATTTGACTGAAGAAGAGAGATCTAATAAATTTTCTTATACAAAGGAAACGGTAAGATTTGCTTAAATAATTTCTAAATAATGACTTTGTATTTTCTTAATGAATTAACTTTGCTTTTCTGCTAATTAATAATCAGCTGAAAGAGATGGTGGCAGCCTACCTCAGTGAGGCAGAATGGTTCTATCAAAATAATGTTCCTCCATTCCATGAGTACTTGAGATGTGCACTTCTTTCAATTGGAAGTTTTTCGTATATAGCAGCAAAATCTTTGGGCATGGAGAAAGAAATTGCAGGAATTGAAGCATTTGAGTGGTTGCAAAGTGGACCAAAATTTCTGAGTGCAGCATATGTAATAGCTCGTCTGAAGAATGACTTAATCGGTCATAAGGTATGATTGTAATTTTAACGTCAATTATAACACTCAATAACTATTCCATATATTCCGACTTTTAATTTCAATTTTTTCGAGCACAGCTGGGGTGCAAATAGAATTAATCTAACAAATATATGAATTGCAAATATATTTAGTCTAATATATATATTGGGTTTGGTTACCTTATTGGTTAGATAAAGTTACATATCAATAACATACAACTCTTGGATATTCTTTAATAATCACTTTTATAATTAATCCATAAGTTGTTATTGAATGATAATTTTATCAATAGTAAGTTAGCAAAACCCATATATACATTCAGATGTTAGAACATGAATATCTTACTATTTAGATTATCTCACATGCAGTTAATTTTGATATAAAAGTTAGGATATCTAGCATTAATGACTTTAAGTTAAAAGTTTCAACAATTTTGTTAACCGGTATTTGTTAGCTTGAATTCTGAGTTTAGGAGAGCACATAAAGCATGTGGTGTGGAATGTCATATGAAGGAATATGGCTTGTCAATCAAGGAAACAGCGGAAAAGTTTAATATCATCTTTGAAAATGCTTGGAAGGATATCAACGAAGAATGCACGAAGCCAATGGCTGTCCCCATGGAGATTCTTCTTCGAGTTGCTAACATTGCTCGTCTTATGGAAGTTACCTACAAGGACATGGATGGATACACAAACCCAGAACATCTTAAAAATGATATCACCAAGTTATTCATCGACCATATTCCTATTTAATTAAGTTCTCTGTACTAGCTTGTGTATGTGTTTGCTTCTGCAGTCTATGGGTGCAGTAAAGGACTTCCATTCGCGAAAAATGTTTTGAGTCAACGTATGTTTGCAATAAAGGTCTTCCATTCGCGAAAAATGTTTTCTATTGCTGCCATATCTATAATATAATGAATTTGGTGAGATGGAAATGTTAACTCTTCAAGATTTTTTTTTTTAAAAAAAAAAACTCTTTTTTAGTTGGCAATTTAATTGGTCAAATTAATTGGTGATCCTTCTCTTGAAGTAATCCAATTAATGCGACTAGACATCTCTTCTTCTCGCATTGATCGAAAAGATTGTACACGTTTCATGCGTAAAAGGTCCAACAAGCAAATTTTCCTTAACTGTCTCCAATATTCACCATATGGAGAAAAGAATATATCACTAGATTTACGCAAAATATCTACAGTGAAATTATAAGGCCTTGAGGCAAGATGAGATCATGAGTTTTCAACATTTCTTTGCCGAACTCCGGTGAAGACAACTACAATAGGAATTTCTCCAATTCGCAATTGCATCAAGGGCCCATATTTTTTGGCGAAGTCTGTCAATCGGTGATGAGGAAGAGAGTTAACAAGCTGGTGCAAATTTCCAATGACAGGTAATTTCCATGGCCCTGGGGGTAGATTTATAGATCTGTATTGTCTTTGATTCTCTTTTGATTCTTAGTTTTAGAATCATGACGACAAAGAGAAGAGAGGTGAGAAAAATTGAAAAGGCAGAGAATTCAAGCTCCATGATGAGAAAATTAGAGGACATGAATAGACCTTTTAATATTCTCAATCTTATACATAGTTAAAAGCCCTTCAAGTCATAGTGTTTCATGACTGATAATATTATCATTGACGTGCGGGTACTGCAATGTCCAGCATGCCAAAATCATGTTGTCACATGCCAACATCATGCACTCCAACGTACTGTTCTAGTAGGTCTCTCAAAAGAGAATTTGTTACCCTGTAAAAATGTACCTAATCGCGACCACACATGCAAAGCTAGCAGAGCTTCTTTTGGAATATGACTGTAAAACAAACACTGTATCATTCCCTTTTTTTTTTTTTTAAAGATGTTAACAAATTTTGTAATGATATTGTTTTTATTTTTCGAAGAAGCTATAGTTCTCTACATTAATGGAGTTTTTACTTTGAAATTTTATTTGATTTAACAGCTTAATTAATTTCTCATTGACTCATTTATATTAAACATGAAAAGTGTCATAACACTTTAAAAGTACAATTTTTTTTTTCTTTTTAAATATGAAAGTATATGGTTACAGTCATTATTTAAATGACAACTGGGCAATGATTTCATACTTCTTCATCTCACTAATTAGAAAAACACTGGTGATAGAAAGTTAAATATCAGCATAATGATGGAGATATGACAGTAATCAAACATAACAAAATTTTAACCACATGGTTAGTAACCTTTTTTTTTTTCCATGAATTTTCATTTTTAATAATCAAATACCATTCTTGATTTTGGTTGAACTCTCTGATTGAACATCTTATACAATTCAATTTCAATCGCCAACAATGATAAAACATTAATCATTTATATCAAATCTGTAAGTTGTAAATTACTGGTTATACACCATTGATTAGTTTATTTAAAACAAATTGAAAAAGTATCAAACTTAAAGAGAAAGAACTTCATATCACAATAATCCAATGATGTAAATCTATACTTTTAAGTAGCATTTAATCTTATCGTTGTTACAAAAATGTCAACTATATTCTTATAAGATGCCAACAATACATCTCTTACCTTAAAGGTGAATTTGATATATCGAATTGGATTAGATTAGATATGATTAAATCTTATATTTGATGTATGATAGGATTAGATTTGTTGTATTCCAATCATGAGTTTGGTTTATGATTGGATTTGAGAAAAATCATCTTCAACCATTTTTAAATAATATAAAATTATTTTAAATTATAAATTAATAAAATATATAATAATTTATCCCTAAAATTAAAGATTAGATATAGAGGATTAATAAAGAGCAATCTTGCTCCCATATGTCTACGTTGTATAGATCACTCACTTTTTCTTCTTTAATTTATTATTGGGGCCATTGAAAACCACAAGTGCACCTCTCTTTGTATGTATGTCCCATTAAAGGTTTTAAAATATTATAATTTGTAAACACAACTATTTATTACCAAAAAAAAAAAAAATCATTTGTTATATATTTTAATTAAAGATTGTGAACTTATAAATTAAAATGTAATTAAAATGAAAATTCCTAAGAGGTGCTGGTCTTCCCAGTGTACCTCTTTACCTTTTTTTTTTATCATATTGAACTATTATTTGAACTTATTTATTTAATTAAATGTGATTGTCCTCTTTTTCAAATATTTAAAAAAAAAATTAATTTAAAAATTTCAATAATAAATACTAATTATTTGTATTTTAAAAATAGTTTACATTTTAATAATTTAAATGATTAATTATTGTGTTAATATGATATGCGGATTGTATTTTCAATTATTATAACTTTACTTTCACCTATACATAATGTAGGAATTTTGAAAAAAAAAAAAATTATAATTTTCGGTATACGGATAATCGTAGAAGGCGGTAAAAGTAGCCAGTCAAATTTATTTTAACCATGTACTATCCTACTCACAAACAAAATTCAAGCAAACTAACAAGTGAAGCCCAAAATTTATACCTGTTGAACTCCCTTAAATAAGTAAATGACTTTTGGGCTCTTGGGTTGGACACAAACGAAAGAAAACCTATCGAATCTATTTAGTGGGTTTAATCCATTAAACAAACAAACAACTGAAGCCCAAAACTTGTATACAAGTTTTGGGCTCTCTAGTGGGAAAGGAGCATGTAAAATAGAACCGCATAATGAAAGATGGAAATGCAACATGTATGATATTTGTAAATCTTATAGCAACAATTTCACATTAAATAGGTATATTGTATTTCTTAAAAAGCATATCACCTCCACATATTTATATTTAGTTTGATAAGTTACATCTTATACATAATAAATACTAACTTAGAATCCTATTATGGTTGTGAAAATTTTTACCTATGGTAGAAATAAATAATATCTATACTTACTGATATACGAGAGACAACAAAAGTGAATAGAGTAGAATCAAAATCTTTCCATACCTTAGGATGAAAATCTGCCAATGGATGAAATATTTCTTGGTCCGATTTAATTTTGCTAAACATGTAATATGTTTGAGATTTGAAGCGAACAGGGATGTTAATGAGTTAAATTAGGGACTGATATTCTGCCTATACCCAAACCCATTTTCCATCATTTTACCCATACCCACCCAAAGCCCCATTTGGGGGAATTGGATATGAAGTATTTGGGGATGGTTTCCCCCGTACTCACACCTGTTACCTAATTTTCTCCATTTGACCTTGTTTAACCATATTTGACCAAAAATTTTGAAAAATAATAAAATTCATTAATTTAAATACATATAAATAAAAACATAATTCACTAAATAATTCTATCAACTCAGTAAATCCAAAAAAAAAAAACTTGAAAATAATCTCATCATTCATTACAATCCAATTTTACATGAGTTATAACTCATTATTAAAATATATATATATACATACACAAGTTACAATTCATGATTTTAAAAAAAGAAAAAATATATACACACGAGATACAACTCATGATTAAACAAGGAAAAAAAAAACACGAGTTACAGCTCATGGTTAAATATATATATATATACGACATACGCACGAGTTACAACTCAAGATTAAAAATTAAAAAAAAAAAACACATACACAAGTTACAACTCATGATTTTAAAAAAAGAAAAAAAATACATACATGAGTTACAGCTCATGATTAAAAAAGAAAAAAAAAACATGAGTTACAACTGATGGTTAATACATATATATATGTTAATATATATATATATATATATATATATATATATATATATATATATATAGACATACACACGAGTCACACACATGATTAAAAAAATTAATAAAAAAAACTATCATAGACATCTACAAAGAGAAGAGAGGTGAGAAAAATTGAAAAGGGAATTCAAGCTCCATGATGAGAAAATTAGAGGATATGAAGTAGTAGAGTATTATTGGCTTTTTACAAGCTTTTCATATTGTAGAGCTTTTAATATTCTAAATCTTATATAGTTACCACTCGTGATTTTATGTGAAAGTATCTAGGGATGGTTTTCCCCATACCCACACCTATTACTTGATTTCCTCCATTTGACCTTGTTTGACCATATTTGACCAAAAACTTTAAAAAATAATTAAATTCATAAATTCAAATACATATAAATAAAAACATAATTTACTAAATAATTTTATCCACTCACTAAATCCGCGAAAAACTCGAAAATGAAAATAATCTCATCATTTATTACAATCCAATTTTCCATGAGTTACAACTCATGATTAAAAAAAAAAATGTACATACATGAGTTACAACTTGTATTTAAAAAAGAAAAAAGAAAAAAAAATATACACGAGTTACAACTCATGATTAAAAAAGGAAAAAAAAAACACATGAGGGACAACTCATGATTAAATAAATATATATATACACACTCGAGTTACAACTCATGAATTAAAAAAAAAAAAACCACATATATATTTGGGGGGAAATGGATAAATGGATATGGGATGGTTTCCCATACCCATACCCATTTACAAATGGGTTTTGAACTTACCCCCAAACCCATATCCATAACCAAAAGACTCTTCAAAAAGTTGCCCCCAAGTGGATATAGGTGTCCGGGTATTAGTGTACTCGGGTATGTTACGACCTCCCTAAAAGTGAGCTGCACTTATGAACTTATTTTGGAAAAGGCAAAATGATGACCTTGTAATAACATACTTAGGGAAACATTTGGATAATGAAAGAATAATGTAAAGAGTTTGTTGATGAAAGTGCTTCTTGTTCTTGTGCCATCTGAGTTAATTGAAGGAACAAGAGTTTATCAAAGTTATCAAATAGCCAGAGTGAATGATCTGTTTATAGTTAGTTTATGAACAAATAAATATTTACTGTTGAACAAATAAATATTTCATTTTTCAATTACAAGTTGCCGCCCATAGGTATAATTTCTACTCTTCTATTGCCGCTGACATTGATTAAAATTTTGACATTCTTTTCTCTTTTTATATTATCTAAATTGTAAACAATTTGAAATTGTTAATGCAGTGTTTGGAATTGTAGAAATTAAATACTGGGTTTCGTGTAAAAATATATTATGTAGGAGATGGGAATAAATAAAGGAGGTTGAGTGGCAAAGATGGAAACTGTAGTTTGTGACTTTGTATTTTAAGATTGTTGATTATAATTTATTATATATATTATTTTGTCTAATTACAACTAAACATGCCTAATTACAATTAGTATATGTGATTCTATCTGTTAATTGTTATAAATGTGATCTGACTCATTTATATATATATGTCCCCTTGGGTATATCTAAGGTATCAATACACTTGACAAAAAAGAGTGATTGTATTCTAAAATTGTTGATTGTAATTTATTATATTTTTATTATATCTGATTACAACTAAATAACTCAGATCATATTTACTGCAATCAATAGATATAATCACATTTATTGATTGTAATTAAACATATTTATTTGTAATAAGATAAAATAACGATATAATAAATTATAATCAGCAATTTTAGAATACAATCATTTTTTTTTTTTTAATCAAATGTATTGATATATTAGATATATTATAGAATGTGATATATATATATATATATATATGAGTGATTATACTATTAGTGTCTCTTAACTTTAAAAAGTTAAGACGAACCAATCAAATTCATTAATTGCATTAAAATTAAATATGACAGAGAATTTGTTTTAGGAGAGAAAATACAATAGATGAATTTGATTGGTTCGACCCAACCTTTTAAAGTTAGGAAACATTGATTGTAGAAATACTCATATATATATATATATTAAATAATATGTACACACACTAATCATAAAAGGTTTGGCTATTGTCTCACATATCATATTCATAGCAAATCATATTATAGACTAATTCAATGTCTATATTTTGTCTAAAGTGTAGATTTATTGTTATGAGATAATTTTTGTCTATTAAATTATATATTATTATAATTTTCCTAAATCAGATTTCGTATTTTGAATCATTATAATTTCCTTATCAATCTTATTGAAATTATATGTCTCCAAATAAGTGAGCAAGCCACCATTCAACTATGTAGTCCCTATTCAATTAAGTAAAACTAAAACTATTCAGTATATGTACAAAAAATTGAGATTTCAGAATTTATTTATTAAACGTAATAAATTAAAATTTAAAATTTTAGAATTATAAATATATGAGTATTATAAATATGCATGTGGTGGCAGGGCTATGGGGCGCCCACAAGGACCATGACACCCCAAGCCTAGCCAATTGATATTTTTATTTTTCTAAAATGTAGTTTTTGTTATTTTTCATGTAAAATATATATTATTAAAATTCAATTAATTCATCCAATTAATTATTATATATTATTATAATTAAAGTTACATTTATCAAACTAGATTTTGCTTAACAACATAAAATACTTCATTCTTATTATTTCATGATATTTAAATAATTTCATTATTCCCATCATAAATAGGAATATTGGGTTTCCCATTATTAATATATTTTGTATCCTAGCTCCGCTCCTGTATATGATAGTTTTTTTATTTTTTGTTAATTATGGGAATATGTTTCATTAAGTTATTATAGTAGATTTTTAAAATATATAATTAGTTATTGATTTCGATAGTTTCTTTACCCATTCCATATTATTATTATTATTATTTTTAAAATTATTTATTTTCAAACATAAATCAAACAATAACATAATAAAATAGTGTAATAATAACATCAAATAAAAGATGAGAGATATTAGTGTACATACCTTTCAATAACAGTAGGATCAAATAAACAATGTTATAGGTCTGGTAAGCAATTACAGTTAAAAAAAAAAAAAAAAAAAAAAAAACTCCATTCACAATGTAAGTGTCTGAAGAAATTGATTTGTGTTTGAATATATTTTCTGGAGAAGAAAAAGAAAAAGTTCATCCTGTATATCAACACCCAATTATAGTTTAAATAACATATATTTCTGCCATAAACTTGTCAACTGCTCTCACAGTTGATCATCATTAGCTATTATCCAATTTCAAATTAGATGTTGGATGTTGGGTTATGGATTTTGGATTAAACTTGACCCATAACCCAAGGCTTAATTATTCATCCTAGGTGGGCTTTTGTAATTTCTAACATCTCCCACAAATCTATTCTCAAATATTCATACAGGCAAATACACCGTATGACCTGTGAATAATTGTTGATCTTGAAGATTGTAGTATGATATTTCAATGATAAAATATCACATATGGTTCACATGTATCCTAGATTCAATTTCAAGAATTTTATTAGCACAAGTATACTTAATCCCTCTTTTAATTGATAAATAAGCTACATTTGGCTTTAACAATTCTATGTATTCATAATTGCAATCACAACTTTGATCACAATTTGATCAACCGATGAATACATTATCTGATGAAAGAAATATCGAATCTTCCCAGTCGACTTTCATCCTTTGGTCCACAAAGACAACTGCCACTATAGATATACCACATAGGTTGGATTTTCATAACCATAGAAAGATATGTAAAAGGCACTAACATCATCCTGTGACTTTAGGATAAAGTCAGTGGTCTTTAAGGATACTGTTTAGAGTTTTATAATTCTAAGGGAACTTACACAATGAGGAAGCAGAGGTTCTTTCTCTCATTTTCCATATTGGTCACTTAAACACACATGGTATGAATCATGTGTTACAGTGAATTTCATTCTAAATTAAGAATGCATATATCTAATAGTTATTTCACTGAATGGATCTAAGTTAGAAACACAATTTGAGTGTTTAACTTGAGTTCTTAACTGCTCACTTTTCAAAGTGCCATATTAAGATCTTACATTTGTTTTAATCAGGTTTCAATGACAGCGGGGTAATAGTCATTGATCGATTTTCATAATTTATTTATATATAGAGAAAACCTCATCTTGACTAAGTTAAGGCCATAGAATCATATATTTGATCTCTAAGAAAATTATATTAGTTATAATTTTCAATTATATATGTGTCTCATCTTAGCTTGTTTTTCCCAAACAACCAAGGCAATAACATATGTAAGAATGCTAGTCTCTACTTGATGACATATGTTTAACAAGTTCTCATATGAAATATGCATGCTAGTCTAAAAAAATGAAGATTCAAATTGAACTAATATTTTAATTCATAAGTAGAAGAACGAATTAGTTCAAACAATTCAATATATACAAACAATATTACAATCTATGCAATCCTAAGGATTTCGCATATGACTTATACACATCTCTAGTCATTGCTTTAGTCAATGAGTCTGCAATCATCATGTGCGTAGAAATATATTGAACTTTCACTTTTTCATTATAATATCCCTTACAAAATTATACTTTGCCTCTATATGTTTTGATTTGCTGTGACACTTGGAATCTTTTGTATATGCAATTGCAACTTAACTATCATAATAAACAATTACTAGTTGCTCTGCATCGGTAACGATCTTAAAATCTTCTAAGGATCTCTTAAGCCAAATGGTTTCTTGTACTACCATCGAACATGCCACAAATTCGACTTCCATTATTGATAGGGCTATGCATGTTTTCTTTTTATTACACCATAAATGGCATCATGACTGAGTAAATATGTATAACCTGAGGTGGATTATGTTTATCTAAATCACCTCCTCAATCGGCATTCGTATAATCGACTAAATAAAGATCATCTCCTTGGTAACAAAGAGAGTAATCTACAGTACCCTTGAGATATGCCAAGATTCTCTTAACAACAATCCAATATTTTTGTCCGGGATTTGAGAGGTATTTACTTGCAAATCCAACAACATAATAGATTTCTGGTCTTGTACACATCATAACATATGTGAGATTCCTAATAGCACTTGAATAAGGAACTTTCTATATCTTTTCACATTCTTATGAAGTCTTAGGACACATGTCAAGATTAAGAGTTTGTCCTTTTGATATAAGAGTATTTATTGACTTGCAATTAGCCGTGTTAAAATATTCAAGAATCTTTCTTATATAAGTCTCTTATGATAGAGCAAGAAATTTTCTTAAATGGTTTCTTGTAATTTACTCCTAATATATAAACAACCTTAATCATATCTTTCATTTCAAAAGTTGAGGACAACCACTTCTTTATGGTTGTTACAAACTCTTTGTTGTTCTCGGCTAATAAAATATCATCCATATATAAAGATAATATTACAAATTTATCATCACATCGTTTGATGTACACGTAATGATCCTCTTCTGTCATTATAAAATCATAAGAATGATAGATTGATGGAAACGAAAGTACCATTGTCTGGAAGATTGCTTTAATCCATATATGGATCGTTTGAGCTTGCATACTTTGTGCTTTTGACCTTTAATAATGAAATTCTCAGGTTATTTCATATAAATCTCTTCTTCTAATTCTCCATTTAGAAATGCCGTCTTTACATCAATATGATGCAATTCCAAATCTATATGTGCAACAATTGCTAGGATGAGGTGTATGAAAGGAAATCTCGCCGTAGGTGAGAAAGTTTCTTCATAGTCTATACCTTTTTGTTGAGTATAACCTTTAGTGACCAATCACGCCTTATATCTTTCTAGTGTGCCATTCACCTTTCGTTTGATTCGTAAGACCATTTATTTCCAATAGCTCTTCGATTAGGTGGTAAATTAACCAAGTCTCAAACGTGATTGTTTTTCATTGACTCCATTTCTTCGTGTATGACTTTCACCCATAACTCTTTAACAAAAGAATTGAGAGTCTTTTTCACATTTCTTGGCTCATCACTATCATATGAAGCAATTATAAATGCTTCCCCTTCAATCTCGAATCGACGACATGGAATATCTTACAATTGCTTCTATGAGATGGCGAATCCATCACGTTGCTCTCACTAGAGATTGAAGGTCATATTAAATTTTTGATTATCTCTATAGGAGCATTTTGATGTACATCATTTTTTTGATCATCCAATTCAAAAAATTGAACATTTTTATCAATTTCACCTCTGTCAAGAAATTTATTCTCTAGAAAATTGACATCTCATGATTTTAATTCAGTCACTTCTCCATCCATATGTTCTCTAACCAGTACATATCCTTTGGAGTGCTCAGAGTATCTAATAAAAATACATCTTTTACCTTTTACACTCAATTTTTCATATTTATTAGATAAATTATGCATATGACTTGTACATCCCTAGTGTCCTAAGTGAGTTAAGTTAGGTGTTCTACCCATCCATAACTC
Source organism: Litchi chinensis (assembly GCA_019925255.1). NCBI lineage: Eukaryota > Viridiplantae > Streptophyta > Magnoliopsida > Sapindales > Sapindaceae > Litchi > Litchi chinensis. The sequence goes on along the minus strand of CM034462.1, from coordinate 34,272,712 downwards.
ATAAGGTGTTGAAATTACTGATTTTGTGGGAACTCAATTAAGTACGTATATGGCCGTCAATAATGCATCTCCCCAATAGGATATTGGGAGATTTCTTGTGCCATCATAAACCTAACCATTTCCAATAAGATTCTATTTCTTCTCTCTACAACACCATTTTGCTACGGAGTTCTAGGACTTGTTAATTGTCTATCTATGGTTTTTTCATTACACAATTCCTTGAATTGTTCAGAGAGGCATTCACGTTCATGATCGGTTTCCAAAATTTTGATTTTTCTATCCAATTGATTCTTCACCAAATTTATGTATAATTTAAAGCAGTCCAATGCTTTAGATTTGTGAGAGATCAAATAAACATGACAAAAATATGTGAAATCATCAATGGATGCAATAAAATATAAGGCATCATGCCATACTCTAATATTCATTGGACCATAAAAGCCAAAATGAATTAATTGTAATAGATGGTCTACTTTAATTCTTTTTCCAAATGGTTTTTTAGTTATTTTTCTAGTTAGACAACTTTCACAAATAGATAAATCTATTTTGTTAATTGGGCTTAATAATCCTTCTTTGTCTAATCTATTCATCCTATCTTGACCTATATGACCCAGTTTAACATGCCTAATATTTGCATCAACATTAGAATAAGCAATTAGAGAAAAATAACCATCATCATAATTAAAACCGTTTGTCTTGATATTTAGTACAATAAAACTATCTCACATATAACAAGTACCTATTCGAACAGAATTCAACATAATATCTATACAATCACCATAAAAATTCATAGCATATCCCAACTTTAAAAGTACTTGAACAGAAACTAGCTTTTGTAGAATATTAGGGGTAAAAAGTACATCATGGAGATAAAATATCTAGCCACCATACAATAGAAGCTTACATGTGTCA